>VWPU01001707.1:0-79857 GCA_013398955.1 Callaeas wilsoni | reverse complement strand
GGCCGGGCCGGGCCGGGGGAGGGTCCCGAGGGGCGGCGGGCGGTGCCTCCCCCGCGGCGGCGGCTCGGGGCGCCTCGGCCGCGCTCCTTGCGGCAGCTGGCGGCGGTCGCGGGCAATGGGGGGGAAGAGCCTCCGCCTCGGCGTCCTGACCCTCGGCGTCCTGCTCCTGGCCGCCGCCTCGGAGAGTGCGGAGCCGCCGCTGAGCTGCGAGGCGGTGCGGAAAGTTTTCCAGCTGCGGCGGCTCGGCCCGCCCGGCGGCGTCCCGGACTCCCCGCGGGCAGGTAAGGCAGAGCTTGCGGGGCAGGAGGCACCGGGAGCTGCGGGTTTGAATTTGGTGCCGCTGGCGGCGATGGGTGGGTGGTGCTGGCGGCGGGGCTGAGCCCCGGGGACTCCTCGGTGCCCTGCTGGCTCCGTAGCGACATCGGGACTGGGTGAGGGGGTTGCCTTGCCCCCTACTCAAGACAGAAGACGCTCTTCTCGGGCTGTGGGCACTGGGGCACCCCGACACCTGCCTAAAACCCCCTTGTGCCCACCCACTTCCACTCCGTATCGCGCAGAGCAGAGCGAGCTTCAGCGGGGGTCATCCTGCGTCCGGCCGGCCGTGGGCAGGCACAGGTACGTGGGTGCCAGCGCGAACCCTGGAGGCTGCGGAGAGGCACCGAGCTGCGTCTGGGGCTGCTGGAGTTACTCTACTGTGAAATGAGAATCACTCACACCGCTGCAAGTGGTCGGGCTGCGCATTTTCCATACTGGATATCTGCCTGTCATTGTAATGGAATAAAATTCCCAGGAAAGGAAAGTCTTTATGGCAATTTGAGTATATCTAGCATTTATGTCAACGATTATTTTTTTTTTTTAAAGTAGATACTGAATGACGTTGCAAAGCACATATATAATAAGGTGTACGTTTTTAGATTGGAGGTTTTGTTTCCAGGTTTGTGAGAACCTCAGTTGAACTCAGAGGATTAAAATGCAAGTATCTTTGTGGTCAGCAATATAGAGTTAGAAAATAACTTTTATTTTACACATCTGTAAAGCGTGTTCATGTTTGGGTGACAAGTGAACTAAAAAATGAAATAGTATCACTTTATCTATATTCCTCTGATTTTGTAGCCTAGTGTAATTATTACGCTTTCTCTGTCATTGTCATTTATTTTGATTACCATACCATTCATTTGTGTACTAGGGATAGGGAGGAAATACGTTGACTCAAGAGAAAAGAGCTATAGTACCTCATATATGTTTCTTCTGCTCTGCTTCTCCGATTTTCTCCTTTCCCCCATAATGTTTTTTATATCACTACTCACTTTCTCCTTTTGATTTTGACTTTTCTGCGTTTCCTGTTCAATGGAAAAGCTGTGTTTGAATGGTAAGGATATAAAAGAATTCTGTTCTCTGCTGCTGCCCTTGCAAACAGTGGGCAGCAGGAGGTGTGGTACAGCTGCATGGTCAGCAGCCTTTCAGTCTTTGATGGAATTACATTGCTGTGGGCAGCCAGAGTTCTTGCTCTGAATAGCATTGATCTCAGATATCATGAAACAAATAATTGCAACAGTAAAATCTATCCAGAATTGGCAATGACAAGAAAATGGGGATTAAATGAGTATTTTAGAAGGTTTAAAGGTTTAGATGTGATTAAAGGTATTCGTAGGCTGAAAGCATAATGTGAAGAGAAATGTCAGTTTTTACTATTGATCTTCTATATTAAGCCTTCTTTTGAGGCAAGATGTAAAAATATTTTAAAACCCTTTGTTGATGGCACTTAGAAATGTTTTTGTGTATGAGACACACATGCACCCATACAACACATATATTTTTTGGTGGATGTCCACTTACGAAAATAGGTGTCCAAGCTGCCTTTATAAGGTTTAATTTGGGTGCTAAAATATGGGAATCTGGCAGCATTTAAATTTTCTTAGGTTTTCCATAATGTTCCCAATGGGGCTGACAGATGCAATAACTCTGGGAAACATATCTTTCTGGTAGTGCAGTGTGCGGTGGGTGGGATACCTTTGGCATCTCAGGTGCTCCTTTTGGGCAACCACAATGCACAGCCAGTGCAGCTTGTGGCGACTTGGAGCTACTCCATTTTCAAATGTTGGTGTTGTCTTCAGAACAAGCTACATAAATGCCTCTATTGCATTGCCTCTGTGTCTTTATTTTAGTGGTACCTTAGACATCATTTGTTTAAGAACACTTTCATTTAAATGTCTTAAGCTGAATGTTTGGGGTGGAGTAGGATCACCAGCTGAAGAACAGCAGGAATGCTAGTTGATGTATGGTTTTGTATACAGTGGAAGTCATTAAAATTGCAGCGCTTATATTTGCCTTATTTTCATTGCATGTACAAAAAAAAGGCTGTACCATTCACATTTTTCTTCTTCTTAGTAGGAATAAAAACTAAGCAGCCTTATATCAGTAAATCATGCAAATTCTAGTTCTGGAGATTGCTATGTGTCTGTATTTTGAATATATGTTAGCTCACAAAACTATGCATTTTTTTTTTGTAATTAGTTTTGCTGCTATTGTATAAAGTTTGTGTATCTTTAAGGGAGAAAAAGAATACCTCTGTCATCGTATGCAAAAATGACATACGTACATGAAGGTGATCTTGAAGGATAGGAGAACTACAAATTTGAGTTTGTGTTACTATTCACATAGCACAGGATATCACAGTGTTGAAAATGGTAACTAATAATCAAGATAAATGAATGTATTTACCAAACCCAAGATACTAACTGCTATCCCTAGCAATCAAGACATTTGACTAACTGTTCTTGATCTTTTGTAAAAGTGGTTTGGGAGCTATAGTACAGACTTATGCTCAGCCTCATTAAATGCTATATTGGAAAATTTTATCACTTTCATACTGATTTTAAATGTTAGTTGCAAAAAACATTTTGTTATTTTCTCTGTCTGATTCTGTGCTATAAGTACATTTTTGGTGGGACTGTACAGAATAACCTAATTAATTAAAAATCGTAAAAGACACTTTTTTGCTGTATGAAGAATGAAATAAATATAAAAAGGACTCAGAAGTTAGGTTTGGAGGTTTTAATTTTATTTTTGTGGATCAATATGACTTGGATTATTTGAAAAAAAAATTGTCTACAAAATACTTTTTTACATATTTTTATTTCCTATGTTCAAGGTATTGTATATCCTTTCTGGTATTGTAACCTAAGCAACTTTCTTGAAGACTTCCACTCTTTTACCCTATATATGCTAGTAAATCTAAAGCTTTTAGCTGATTTCAGCAGCTCGTTTTTTTCAGACAGATTAAGTGTGAGCTGTGAGCTCTTCTTGTTATCTTGGTTGCAAATAATATTTCTTCTCTGGTTTCCTTCTCTCAGAATACGTAGAACAGAGAAGTTGTGGATCCCCAATCCCTGGAAGCGTTCAAGGCCTCTGCCCATGGCAGAGGGTTGGAACTAGGTATTCTGTAAGGTCCCTTCCAACCCAAACCATTCTATGGTATTGTTCTATCAGCAGCAGAATAGGATGGCTGGTAAACCGCTCGCTCTTGCCTTCATGACAGAGAGCCTCTGGTAGGTATGTCAGTGAACAGACTTTCAGGCTTCTGTATGCACCAAAAAGCTGAATTCTGTGGCTTATTCAAAAGTGCTACATTTACTGTTACTGTAGAATCAAACAATTCCCAGTGAAGTGGGGAAAAAAAGTGCTGGAGACATTTTTTTCTCTGCAGTTTTGTTTTGTGGTTGGTTTGTGTTTGTTTGCGTTTTTGTTTTGTTTTTTTTTCTTTTTTCAGGACTCAATCTTGGCTTCTTTTCAGCTAACATTGGGAGATCACGCCTGCAATTATGAGAACAAGAAGCATAAAAGAGAGCGAAGACTGTGATTAGTATAAATTTTAGTGCAAAGGCTTTTTGGTAGAGAATCATTATGAATATGAAATTGAATAAATGAGAAAAACCATGCTAGAAGGATGAGATAATGTCAGAAAAAGTTGGTCTGTGGTACTATTTTTAATTCCAGTTAAAATATTCTTGCAAATTCCCCTTAAAGTGACAATAGAAGTCAGTTCAAAACCCAGCAGGTTACTTTAATGCAATTCCAAGATCATATTTGAATTTTAATTTGGGTTTCTAGTATAATTTACATTTAGGTAATTTGGATTTTGGTTCTACCTCAAGTCAAATTAATTTCTTTTTTCTGTTTGGTGTGTGCAGGCAGGGGACTTCCAATTACTCTATTTGCTTAACAGACATTCAGAGCTCTGGAAGAGGATTGAGAGACAGAAAATTAATTGTTCTGTCAAATCAGTTACTGATGTTCATTATATCACATCTGTTTCTGTAAGGACTGTTGCCAACAACAAAATTTTGTGTGCGAACATTTCACCTCTGGATCCACAAAATAATCAATGTGGGAAAAAAAAGTCAATATTTTGAGATTAAAATCAACAAAAAAATGGGTTCAACTTTGTAGCAGTTCCCCTATCTCAATCTCCAGTCTTTCAGCTTCTGTAGGAAGTCATCAGTGTTCAGTAGTCCTAGGACTCGATCCGGCTGGGTTGACCTGGAAGGTGGTGCTGCTCAACAGGAGACAGGACTGACTCCTGACTCTCATGCTGAATGGAATAGACAGGTTCATGTCTCCATTGCTTCAGGCTGGTGTCCTGTAGAAGGAATGGACTGTCCTCACTCAATGGGATTTGCTCTTGAATCTTCTTTAGAACCAATATGATGCTTCTGTAACACCAAGACACTGTGGGTTCCCCTGCCCCGAAATTCATGCCGTCTCAAAAATAGGCTTTTGGACAGGTTGGCATGTAATGTTCTGTGAGCTGTATTGGATGTATGGGTGTATCGAGGGATGGCTTCACCTTGCTGGGGTGCCTCCTAGTAGGCAGGAGGATGAGCTTGGAGTGTATAAGGAAGGAGCCAAACTTGTACTGCAGTGTTGTCTGGAGTGTTCTTTGAAAGCCGTATACAGAATGCACCATCTCTTGACGTGCAGGTGAGAGAATACTGGCGCCTGCTGAACAGAGCCACAGAAAGAAGTGAGGTGACAGCTCAACAGTATTGGCAGTCAGGGCCAGGTGCTTGAGGCTGATCCACATCTTTTACTGAGCGAAGCTGAAGTACTTTGAAACAATCATAGTGACAGCAAGTAATGCTAAATCTGGAGTGGTGCTTGTAACAAAAATAAGTTAATAATTATTAAGGATAAGCATGAGAAGGACTTATGCCTGATACAGGTTCCAAATCCTTTTTGAAATAAACCACTGCTTTGGCAATTGCTTCCAAGCCATATGGCATTTCAGTGCTGGCTTTTGAAAGACTGTTTGTCATGACAATCCTAAGTCTGTTTTGGGATTTTTCAGACCCTGGATCTGATCTCTTGGAAGTCTAAGTAGACAGGCAGAAATTTACCACAGATCTGGCATTTTCTCTTCCTGGCAGTTAATGTGCTCATCCTGTCAGCATTTGTTTATCTCAGGGTACTGAAAATACAGATTTGTACAGCTGAGACCACGAACAAAAGTTTGAAATCAGTTCCAGATAGATAAACTTGCACCTCAGAACAGTTATGTTTTTCTTCCCAAACTGTTTTTCCTAGACTCATCTAGATTGTTTTCAGTTCTAAAACCTTTCCTATGCCATAAATGTTTACATCAATGTGTTTTTATTACAGGCTAAGTTATTTCACTTCTAGCTGTCTTGTCATGTTGTCTCAAAGTAGATCACAGTGTAGAGCCATCAGAATTTGTCACTGAAAAGAGCCAATATGCCTTTTTGGAGTAGAAAGTGTTTTCTCCCTCTATTTCAAATTGGTTATTGATAAAACAATTCTTGTGGAAGATGAAAAGTTTTTTTAGATGTAAAAACTCAGAAAATAATTTTGTGGGTTTTTTAATATTGCTTGTACTGAAATGGAAGGACCTGTTTCACTTTCTGGTTTATGTGTCTTCTGAAACCTTATCTGTATGCTGTTGCTTGTTCTGTAGACCTCTAAAAAAAATAACTACAAAACCACTCTGTGGGTTTTGAGCAACAATTCAATTTTTAGTCAGTTGGGGTCTTTGTATGTTGTACTTGGTTACTTTTTCCTGGCCAATGAAAGCAGCTGTGTTTAATGAGCTGAAACAAAAGTAGGTCACTAAAATGTACTTTATATGTACGTGATTAGCAGTCTTGAAAGTATAAAACAAAATTCCCTTAGGGTTGGGAATGAGATCCATGTTCAGAAGATGCTGCTTAAAAAAAATGTTTTTCATAATATCAAGAGAATAAAAATAATACTGAAGAGTCATCTGAAGCCATATACAAATACTCATTATTATTTTAGGGTTTTACTGAAAGTGTGTGTTCTTGAAGCAATATTAAAGTCCATAAAGCCTAGATAAAGTTTCAAATTAGCTTTTCCTTTACAAAAGGCAAAAGTTGGAAAGCTAAGCAGTGCCTAACAATTGTTTAGAATACTAAGAAGAGTTTGAGTAATAGAGCTGATTTTTAGGTTATTTCATTTTAATATTAGACAAGTATTATTCATGTCTGTGCCTGTCTACACAGGGAACTGCATGTGAGCAGTTACCCTGTGTATTATTTGTTATTAACTAAAATGTAGAAGTTGAAAGGTTGCGCATATTGGAAAAATGGCACGGTGGGTTTGTGCAAGATCCCCTTTACGGAAGCTCATAGGGAAAAAGGAGATAATTGCCTCTGAAAAATGAAGTTATTCTTGTGAAAAAGACACATCAAGTTCGTAGGAGAATAAGGAATAATACTCACAAGTTCTAATTTTCGCTTGGTTTGACAACTCAGCTACACACATTGTGAAATTATCATTTGTTATATAACAGTGCTGTTTTCTAAAATGCTGCTGTATGCAACACAAT
Organism: Callaeas wilsoni; assembly: GCA_013398955.1. Lineage (NCBI taxonomy): Eukaryota > Metazoa > Chordata > Aves > Passeriformes > Callaeidae > Callaeas > Callaeas wilsoni. The sequence goes on along the minus strand of VWPU01001707.1, from coordinate 72,995 downwards.
GTTATTTGTGTTTCAGGCAATGTGATAATAACATTTTGTCAAGTTTTCTTACATTTTCAGTTCCAAGCAGAAGGAGGACATTTATATGTAATTATCTGCTAAGGTTTAGGGATTAAGGTGGGTCATCTCATATAGATGTCAGTGGGGTGGGGTATTTTCTTAGTTTATAAGTATTCTGTAAAACAAAGCAAAACCTTTCCCAAATGTGCATCAACTATATTCTTCATCTGGAATAGTTGTAAGTCTCCTGCTGGTATTTGCCCTCGTATGAAAGCTTTAGTGAAGTTTGAATATGAAGCTGTTGTATTGAGGAGACTTTTGTGCTCTACAAAATTGTATAATGTCTTTCTAAGAAATCACTCATCATAAAACTGTAAGTCTATAGTGATGTAAGGGAAGCAGAATATATCTACTTGGGAGTTTTCTTTTTTCCCAGCTTTTTCAGAGTTATTTTTATTTTGTGCAGTAAGTTTATTGAAGAGATTAATGCTCATCCACTGCAGTATTGTCTGGAGTAGTGTGAACCCCTTGCAGTTAGTGATGATGGAGTTGAAAGCCTCTGGGTGAGGATTAGGCGGATGTAAAACAAAGGAGATGTAATGGAGGTCTTACTGCTGACCACCCGGCCAAGGTGTAAGCACTGATGAGTTATACTGTAGGCAATTAAAAGAAATTTCACAATAGGTAACCCTTGTCCTTAGGGGACATTTCAGCTTTCCAGATATTAGCTGGGAATATTTTGCTGACATGACATGCAGATCTTAGAAATTCTTGCAGTTTGTAGGAGATAAGGACATACTATTTGTCGCAAGTACTCAGCCAATGAGGAAAGATGACCTCTTAGGCTTGCTAGTTGTGAATAGGTGGATCTTGATCTACATTAGTTCATAGGCACTCTGCCAGAGCTGCTGTTGATTACCTTCCCTGTGGCTAGGTCCTTTTCTGTTAGTTTCAGTCCAGAAGAGTGCCAGATTGGGTTGACCCATCTAGCTCCTGTGATAAGAGCTTTTCCCCAGTCCCCTCCAAAAACCTTGCTTGAATCCTTCTGTGAGGATAAAATCTCTCATAAGAACCAGGGTCTTACTTTAAAGAAGACTCAGTCCAGTTCCTTTCCCTGACTTTGCACGGTATTAAATTCGTACCACATGGCATCTCACTGGAATCTTCTTTGGTCCTGGGTCACCTTACATCATCAACCAGCTTGTCCATTCCATATTTTCAGCAGTTTTCTTAACATGAAGAGCAAGCTTCTTTCTTTTCTTCTCCTGCTTCCTGACAAGCCAGTATCTGTCCACTGCTGCACAGTAGCCGCTCAAGTTGTTTCATCGTGTCTCAGTTATTCCAGCTGTATCTGGTTCTTCTGGGCATGTGCAGGGCTCCAGCTTTGCCTATTTGTTTTCCAGTGTTAAGATTGTTATAGGAATTGCTGAATACTGCAGATGCTGCTCTCAGAAATTCCTCCTGGCAGCTGAAGCATATCTGGATGGACTCTGAGAGTTCAGTAGTGATGTTCACTGGTGAAAACACATCCTCCCTATCCAAATTAGGAGCAATCACCCACCACTGTGGTGCTGACCAGTTAAAATTCAGGAGCCTCTTTTTCAACTGCAGAGAAGCAAGTGAAGTAAGTGCACGAATCTTCATTGAGACACTGCATAGTTCTGTTTACTTCGTATCATGTTTTCAGCTCGTGAAAAAAAAAGCAGAAGAAAGTCTTACTGTAGACAATGCTTAACTAATCTAGATTAATTTATCCTTCTCTTTATCCTTTCCTTCGTGTTCAAACTACTGCTGTGTTTCTTATTCTGACAGATTTGTTGGGCTCTTAAAATGATACTTAAAATATTCTGAGGTTAGAAGAAAATAAGGCTATTTAGTCATATTAGGCTTCAAAAATATGAAATCAAGAAATAGGAAAATTGCTAAGAATTGTGCTAGAAAATAAATACTTATACATGTATAAATATATAACTATGTTTAATATTTATAAAAGAGAGATGTCTAAGACGAGTGGATCAGGGTTCTCAGGATGCTTTGGGAGATCTGAAGTGGAAGGAGTACATTGAGAATAATTGCTTCCAGTGTCTGGTAGAATAAAAGGATTTGGAAGCCAAAATGATCCTGAGGAATCTCAGCAGTAGTTGTAAACTGAAAGAGCACATTGAAGGAAAAGTAGAGAGCTCTTTCAGCAGTAATGTAGGAGCAGTGGTTATTTCCTGGATATCTAGAAATTAAATCACCTATTTAGTGATTTTGTCCCTGCAAAATGTACGCAGCTTTGAGGGAAAGTCAAATTCAGGGTTGTTCTGGGTTATTGTCTGTGTCAGTCTCTTCAGTAGGTGCTAAGCATGTCTTTTTAGAAAGATTGGTGTTGGGCAGAGTCAGGCATGAATTTAACATCTAACATAGTAAAATTTCTAATAGCCCCAGAGGTTTCAGCAACATAGGAGTTCATAATTTATCCAGTTGTACATTTGATTAGATCAATTGTTGAAATGATGAATTTGTGCCTAACTGTTCAGTTTGTTTGATCTGATAGCACAAAATATTCTCTTAATAGGGTATTTCCACTGCAGAGTCCCAATTCAGATGTACCTAAACTAATATATTAGTGATGAAACATAAGTTTGAGCAGCAGTATTAATAATGATGTAACAGACGCCTCAAAATTCATGTGTGTGGGTTAAAAAAACCACTTCATCTTAGATTTCCAGTATCACAAATGGCCTCCTTCCCCTCAGTATTCTTTCTTCATAAGTCATGTTGGCTTCTTTATGAAGATAAAAGACTTTCCTGGAACAGCAAATTTGGAGTTTTAAGAAAAAAAAAAAGTCCTCCAAATAATTGTAAACTTGCTTGATTTGTCAATGTGAGACCAATAAACAAACTCTTAATACCAACTGACAAACTCTAATGGATCGGGTTGTATGACTAATTATTTATTTTTGAGTTCTCTGCTGATTTGTTTGAAGGTTAGGAAAAAGAAATCATATTCACAAATAACTTTAAAAAAGTTAAAGAGGGAATCTGTTTTTAAATAAGCAGGCATAAATTAAACTTTTTTTTTCAGAAGAGATCCTAAATAACTTGTACAAGGGAATAGAGAATATAGTAAGTCTAAAACTGGTGTGGCACTGAAATGTGTCCAAATAACTCTTTTACTATCCTCTCTTTTCAGTGTCTGTTACATGACTAGATAGCTGCCTGTCTGTTTTCAGCAGTAGTTAGTTTCTTTGTGTTGCAAGCAGAAGATAATATTTGGTAACCAAATGGGAAAAAAGGCTGTTGCAATGCAATTCTGTGGGTATTGCTATCAGTATAAACATTTTTCTCTTGATGTTTGTCGGGTGCATCACTTTTGGCAAGCTACAGGCTATGCTTTGGCTTGTCTCATACTGTGATATTGTGGGATAAACTGCTTGGGAATAATGAAAAAACAGAGAGAGAAAACTGCATGTCATACCTGTGGCTAGACCTTCCTGGTATGCTGAGTAAATGTTGCTGCAGGTTTATTTATCATTCCTTTAATTTGTTTGTAGGTGGATGGTGTATTAGTCCAGTTTGCTGCTTGTTGTTTTAGCAATATGCTATTTTAAAATTCCCATTTACTGTAGCTAATATTTAAATTAATTAGTATTCAAAATACCCTCAAATTTATCAAATAATGAATGAGAAGATTTAAAAGGATTAATGGAAATCTGCAATTTTTTATTTCCTTAAATAATGTCAACTTAGACAAGTTTTGCATTGGAGTTACCACAGTTGAGGTTCTATGTGTTTTATAAACACGTAGCATAACTCGCCCATGGAACATGCAGTAGTAGCATAAATTTAGTCCTTAGATTTCTTGATTTGCGCCATGTACTACTAATCTGTTCTCTCAACCCCCCCTCCCTTGAGTAATCTGCTGTCTCTTCCCAGAACCAAAATGTGCTGAGTCATCATCACTTCCCTGATAATAAGATTTAACTTTTAAACCAGTGTCATAAGAGCTACAGATGTAGGTTGCAGAAAACTTTAATGTAGTTCATCTTCCAGCTTGGGGTGACAGATATGGCCACCTTTGTCACCCCAAGACACACAGGCATCTGAAGTGGTTGCTTGGGGGGTCCCATGACTCACTCCTTTTCCTGCCACTGCTCCTTCCCTGCTTTTTGTGGAGTTTTAGCTGCACTGCAGCAATTGCCCTCTGCAGACAGGCCTGTACCCAGAAGCAGCTAATCTGCATTACATTGCTCTTGGGTGATGTTACAGTTTCTACATCTCTTGTTTTATATCCTTGTCGGTGATTTGAAATATTGTAGGGCATGCCATTGTCTTGTGAGGAAGAGTGGGATGAGAGGAGTCTTGAGTACTTTGGGAATACGGACATTAGGACTGAGAATGTGAGAATGCAGGAATGCAGTAGGGATGGTCAGCAGTGCGTGTGCCTCAGTGTGGAGGGCTGGTATGGACTGGGAGGTTGGAGTCAGTTGGGTCAAAGGATTGAGATCTGGCTTGGGGAGGTGTGAGTCATGCAGTGGAGATAGCAGTGAGAGTAACTGTATATGGGCAGTGATGTGGACTCTGAGATACAGCACTGGTGAACTGCATTTTTAATATTCATAATGAAAATAATTTTAGGATGCTCATTGCCTCCTGTTGTTTAGAGGCAGCAGCTTTATTAAAGGCTGACTCTGACACAAAGCACCTTCTTTGGCATGCATGACGTAAATACTAGAGTAGCTAATAAATAGATAATTTAATAAACCAGCTTATTTTTGCAGCTTTATTTTCATTCTTTGCTTGAATTGGAATGTCAGAGGATGGAATATTAAAGTTTTCACATGGCAGGAGATTGGTAAAAGCAGACAGATGGGATAAATTACTTTGTAAATTGTAAAACTGTGCATACTGATGAATATAGAAATTATATTTTTAAATAAATGAAAGGATAAATAGCCTTCATAAACATTAAGATATATGAGGAAAAAAGAGTTTCTTACTCTCAGAATTTCAGTGATTCATTCCTGCATTAGAGTTTTAACTTTCTGTTGGAATAGTGAAGGTGTTCAGCTTCCTGCACTGCGACTTGTAGGTGTACCAGTTCCTGTGTGTTAAACTGTAATTGGAAACCACTTCAAAGGGATTTACAGGGGTATCACTTGCTTTAGTTAATTTTCACATCTGGAGGTTAAGTTCCTACTTTTGCATGCCACCATGAAGGCAATGTCAGACTTGTAAATTCTGTGTTACATTAGGATTTCTTAAAGTACCTCCTGCTTTTCCTTTATCATAATGATACTGCTGCTAATGTCTGCAAAATGGATTTACTTCAAGGCATACATTTTTATTGTGGGCAGTAAACTGTTCTTGTGTATAGAGAGTCAAACTTCTGTCTTCATAAATAAAGATTTACATAAACTCTCGAGCAGCACACCTCACTAAAATGAGTTACTTTTGCTTGGAAACATCATATGACCTAAAGCATGAAGCAGAAAAGATCCTTTAAAAATTTAGAGAAATTCTGTTGTCTTTAATACTGAAGGTTCAATCATATCCTCCTTTCCACACCTCCTTTATGATGGAGGAACCAGGAATTGTGAAGATGGAAACCAGTCATGCTAGACGGAAAGATTCAGCAAATCAAAGACCATATTATCCATAATTAGCAGGGGAAATTTGTTTATTTGTCATGGGAATCAGATTACCTCTGTGTAATCTTGTAAAGACAAGTATTCATCCTAGGTTCTCATAACTCCATTTTTCTTAATAGCCCATATAAATTACCTATTTCATTCTGGTCTTATGCTTTTCTAAATGTGATTTCTAAGGAATCTTCTGTATCTTTTCCACCTGTTTAAATATGCACAGTGGATTGCTGCTTTAGGGTTGGGATTACTGTATGTAAATAGTAACATTTTTTCTCACTGTGCAGCTGAAGTGCTTCAACACATGGATAAAGGGACACGAGTTTGATATGATGTATTTAAACATTTCACCATTCTTCCAGAATGCGCCAATCCAGCCATCAGTACCTTAACATTTTCTTTCTTAACTTTCTGGAATATATTATTTAAAACACCTAGTTTACATAAGACAATTAATATTTAGAGTACAAAATGTGTAAAGCACATTTTAGTTTCCCCATAACTATATTCATACTTAGAAGGATTTATCAGTGGAAAAGCTAGGAAAAATTATTTAAAAGGAATGTTAAATCTTGTAGGTTTAGTGGTAGAAAAATTAAATACTAAGAGGTCGTGTAAGAGCTGAACGTGGCTACAGAGTCACGAGCAATATGGATTTAAGTTGACTTTTTAATTTCTTACTTTTTTCTTCCAGTCATAATCTTCCATTTTTACCTGTTATGAAGAAAGAGTGATGTTTATACACATGACTGCAGGATTAGAATTTAGTTCACAGGGCAGATTAAAAAAAGTTTCTCACTATGTTTCCTAGAAATCTTGTCGTATCTATCAGGGAAACAACATATTTGAGAACAGAATTTGTATTGGACTGTTAAATTTTGCATTAGTATAATTTAAATTCTCATATTTATTCTTTCATTATATGTTTATTCCTTATATTAGAAAGCGTTGTTTAGATACAGTATTTAAAAAACAAAAAAAAAAAAGATTTCGAATACCACGTGATAACAAGGAAGGTGAATAATGCTTTTTGTGCTTGATTATACTCCAGCTGTAAGGTTATAAAAGTACTGAATTGCCCCTCTGGGGTTTCAGCGTGCCCAAAATTTAAAAAAAATTACTCCTTTGTAGAAATATCTCCTAACCTATTAGGGAAGTAGGGAGTTGGTGTCATGGATTCATGGAATGTTTGACATTAGAGAAAGACACAGGGAGATTAGACTGGAAGTTAGGACTGCTCCATGTAAAAGTTAATATAAGCATATTCATTATGAACCTGTCAGGAATGGGCTTTCCACTGGTGTGTTTGTAATGTTTAGAAGTAGTTTTTTCTAGTCCAAGATTTACAGAAGAACAAGAGTACCAGCCGTGAGCTGCTCCAGCAGTTCAGTATTCTGGAGGATCATAGAATCACGTAATAGTTTGTGTTGGAAAGGACCTCTAAAGGTCATCTAGTCTGCAATGAGCAGGGACATGTGCAACTAGATCAGGTTGCCCAGAGCCCCATCTAACCAGATCTTGAGTGTTTCCCGGAATGGGACATCTACCACCCTTATCGCAGTGTTCAATGCATATTCAACATATTTTACCAACATTAGCTAGCAATATTCACAGCTGGAACAAGATTACAGTGTCAGGCAAATTATATGACCTTAATTAACTGTTATAAATGTACTCTTCCCACAGGATTTTAATTAGTATCCCTTCTGTTTAACAAGACCAAATGTTTTAATGCTTTGGCTATTTCTTCTATGTGTCAATCCCCATGATTAAAAAAAAAAAAAGGTAGCTGTTTTCTAGGTGTTTGTGTTTTGCATACTTCTGTTTTTTGTTAATCAGTGTAATTGCCTTTTCCCTAGGTGTTGATCTCCAGGTTTGTACTTCTAAAAATCCAACATGCTGTACCAAAAAGATGGAAGAAAGGTATCAGACTGCAGCAAAGCAAGATATACAGCAAGTGCTTCAAACATCAAGCGCTACATTAAAATTTTTAATATCTCGTAATGCGGCTGCTTTTCAAGGTAAAGCTTTCTGCTTTTTATTTCCAAACTTGTTCATGCTTTTCTTGATTTTCATGTTTGATTATTTTATGATGTAATGAAAGTTATTAAGTTTTAGCTCCCTATGCTTTTATGCTTTCAAATAAGGAGTGTTAAATCATGCAGGTGATTAGAAACAGCATAACTTTTGGAATTTGCAACTTTTAAAAAATTACATTTCAGAAAAAGTAAGACATCATTTTAGTAAGATGCTTTGATTTTAATTGTAAACCTGTAATTTGATGTTCCTCTTTAACTTGTTTAATATGAGTCATACTAAAATGCAAAATTAACACCTGGAGTGCTACAAAAAACCAGTTTTTTGTTTCCACTATTTCCACCTGCTATATTCTTTGTCTTTTTCTAGTAGACATACTTGAGTAGTTTGTTTTTGAGATTTTGAGGTTCATTTTTGGGATCTAGTTTTGGAAACTTTTGAGTTTCTAAATATAATTTTAAAAAAAATTGTAGGTTGGATGAAAGTGGTGGGGTTGCCTTTTTGCTATTACTTTTCATATACTATTAATTTCTTTTCGATTTAATTAGGCATAAGTTAATGTAGAAATTGGTTAAGGAGCTGAGAAGATGTGAAAATAGTAGAGATATGAGGTTGTATGTGATAGAAAGAGATAGAGAGTTCACATGTGTTGAGGACAAAGCCCTAAAATCTTCTCATTTGTCTATTAATATGTACCTAGTAACTTTTATGACCACTTGATTGGAAAGGATAAGGTGGTAACTTCATACAGGCTTGGGAAGTTGTCCTTCTGACAACTCTCTTGTTTTTAACCTATGATGCTGAAATAATTAGCTGAAAGGGGTCCTAAAATGAAAAGCCGACTTTGGAGTCATAAAGCCTCCCCTTTTTTTAAATTTAGGCTGTCTAATGCTAAAAACAAGCTGGAATTGCTCTCCATCTTTTGGGAGTTTTGCCATTTAGCCTGCCTAACGCAGGCATCAAAGGGTGTTACAATCAGGTAACAATTGGTAAAATGTACAAAGAAATCTCTCCATCTCTCTTCTGCCTTTATTTTTCCTTTCAACTTCTGTGTGTTATCTTTTTCTTGGTACCATAAGAGTTAACCAAGAGTTTGGTACGTATTATAATATGTTGTATTGCTTTGCTGACCTAGGGCTGTAGACTCCGCAGAGCTCAGTAGCCAGCTATGCTTTACTTAAGTGAGGGCTGTTTTGATATCTCCTCCTTTCCCCCAACCAAAGAGAAAAACCAACATGCAAAACCAAACCTTCGTTACCTAGATAATCTACTTGTGCAATCCCAAGAATTTCTCAGTCTTCACAAGAATGGGATTTAAATGACAGCTAAATAAAATAAGGTGAAATCAGGACTAAAAACCTGTATTTCTGTTGCTTTTATGTCCTGCGAGGCTTAGTCAATGATGTATTTACATAGTGTGTGCAGGGTGTACCTCATTCTTGAGTGAATTGTCCCTGAAAGACAGGGTTACATACATGCCTTTGAGCAGAAATAATTGTGGTTCCCTCTAAACAGTCAGAGCAGTTATTTAGAGGGTTGGTTTTAGGCCGTTCTCAGCTAGTACACAATCAAGCTGTGTGGTCTGCCAGTCCAAGGAGAAGCCCTAAACACCATGTCAGAGGCTAATGTGAGACGTGTGCACTTCTAACTCTCCTAGCAGTTACAATTTACAGTGTAGAAGGGAACTCAAGAAGCACTGAGGCAAAAAAAGGAGCCTTGCTTTGTGACTATATATCCTCCCTCTAGAGGAATGGGTTCAGGACTGCTTGACAATTAGTTTTTGATTTTTTTTGAGAGACACTTTAAGCAGTTCTTGTTCAGGAATGCAAGCCTTTACTTCCCAAATATGTAGCTTAACACTAATTGCTTCTTCCACTCGCTTAGGTCCATCATTTGTATTTAAACAAATACTTTTCAAAGCATATACTTAAAAGTTACGTCTATTTTATATACCTTATACACTTCACATATTTTTGAAGCACCTGCTTTAGTCTTTAGTAGTTCTGTCTTTATTTTCTTTTTATGTAAAGAAGTATAAGTTGAGAGAGAATGTTGCATGGATTTTGGTATTTAGATTTAAAACCTTGTTTAACCTTGAAGTAATTATTTCTTGGAATTGGAAGAACATGCTATTGAACATACCACTCATTTTTTAGGAATTGCAACCATTGCTAACTAAAATTAAAGTGAAATTATTTGAGATTCAGAAACAATAATAAGATGCTGCTGATGTTTTTTCAGCTTAGAATTCTAGGAACATAGTAAGACATTATATCTAATCTGAATTCAGTTTTGACCCTGCTTTGAGCGGGACTTTGGGCTGGAGACCTCCTTAAGGTCCTTTCCAATCCGAATTATAGTATGACAGGGTGCCTATCTCACCACCAGATGTTTAGGCATTCCCTTTATGTTTAGATGAGGCTTGGCTGGACAGCTAGCAGCGTGATTATCTCTTCTGCTAATTTGGCAACGGGACAGACATCTCAGGAGTCACGCAGAAAGCGTGAAGGGGGTTGTTGGGGTGTGTAGAGAAGGGAGCAGATGTCATGGACTTTGCCACTGCTGTCACCTGCCTCTTTTTGAAGTATGCTGAGGTTAGATGCCTCTTTTTGTACAGTTCTTAGATGTTACTCAAAGTTCACACTGACCTTTGTCCATATCTGTAATCAAAAGATTAACAAGTGCCACCAAGGTTACAGGGTAGTCACAATGCAGTGCCAGCTTTTGTGCAGAGAAAAAAGAAATCCCTACAATTTCTAAAATTTGGAGGGGAATGGAATAGGCATCTAAGAATCTGGTGATCTGCGGTAGGATGGAGCGCTGTGCAACAGAATAGCAGATCTTGTGTCGCTTCACTGTTTTTCCACAAGAGAGCTCATAACCCTTTAAAAAGTGGTCATGTATGACAGAGAACAAGATAACAGCTTGTCTGGTTGAAAGGGAAATTTAGAGATAAGAATTTAGTTGTGGAGTCCAAAGCAAATGCACTCTTCTTTGTGCTACTATATTTGGCAACTCTAGTACTGTAGCATAGTTTTTTATAAATACGGAAGCATCAGTCATTTCTGAATGAGGCTGCCTGTACTGAAACAGTGGACTTGGCAAGTGTATGTCTGTATGCAATAGGTAATAAACTGCACTCTTGAATAGAGCATTACCTGACACTTCCTACTGTGTAGGAGAAATTTAATGCCTTTGCCACGTAAGTCCTGAAGTATATTGAATCAGGCTTTCTTGATGTTTTTCTGTGGAATTATTGCTACACAATAGATTGATTTCCACTTTATCCTAGAGCAGAATTAAATGAAGTCAAATTGTTACATCATATTGTGTGAGAATACAAGTACAATTATTACATTTAAATAGGATAAAGTTTTAGTCAGTAGCTAAAGTAAATTGTGTGAACTAGAAAATGTGTTGAAATCTTCTGAGCTGCTTTCTGTGGTAAGCCGTAAGAAATAATGGAATTTCTGTTCATCTTTCTAAAACTAAATGCGCCCTGGCACTGATTCAATTGCTTTCCATTTGTGAAGTTTTCTGAAGAATGATTTGAAGATCAGAAAACTTCCAGCTAGAGCTTCTATATCTCTCATGGTTTCAAATGATATGTTGCCCTTCAGATCATTTGCAATATGACCTGCTTTGATGTTCCAACATTGTATTCTTTCTCATCTCCATAATCCTTTATATTTGAAGTGTGCTATAAATTAGCCTAAATCTAAATACTGATGAATCCCAACTTCTTTTAATTAAATGAAACTTAAGAATTCTATTAAAAAACAAAAATGTGGACAGGTTAAGAGACTCCATTTGTCACTGTGTTATATTGAGGGATGAGGGTCTTAAAAATATCTGTGGTTCACCAGAGTTATGTTCCTCTTTCTCTGTTGCTCTGCAGCCCTTCCCCACAGCTATGATCATGCTCCCCTCTGGACTGAGGAAGTACGGAATTTTAATAACACAGAAGAATGATTATAACCACTGATTGATCTAAGGAACAAAGCTGTTATACAAACTTTATTAACTTCAGAAATCATCTATTCATTTGGTATTTTGAGACCTTTATAATAAAGAAGCAAGATAAACATTATGCTAATATAACTTAACTTTGGACCCAGTATGTCTGTATATACATAAAACACAGCATTAAGGGGCTGCTGTAAGTGCAGAAATCTGGAGATTTAGATTAATACGTAAAATGTCATTGTTAACCCTGAGTTTTATTTCTGTATTGCAAGCAAGACTTTCATCATTCCACAGGGATTTGATTCTACTCTATCTCATTCTTATCTGTAGATACTTATTTGCCTACATGTGCGCTGTGCCTGTAGGCACTCCTGAGGTGTGCATATATCTATATATGCACAGGGATTTAATGGGCTTCTGTAACAGTTTTCACCACATCAGTCTTTTCTTAAATTGTACCCTTCAAGTGTGCACTTGTGCTCCTGGATTCTAGTCTCAGCCTGTTTATTTACCATCAGTTGTTTCTCCTAGTTACAATAATTTCTGAGTTACAATTAAGCTGATGTTGGTGCACTGTTCAGTCTTGTACTCAGTGAGTACTAAGATTTTTTTTTCATGTTTATATTAGCACCCAGCTAATTACTGTTTTGGTTTATGTTTCTGTAGCACAGTGATCAGTGCAGACATATGCTAATTTAGATTTTTTTATGCTTTATACGTTAGGAAAAAAAGTGAATTACAAATTTGAAGCATCATTCCCTTGGGAGCAGTGGCCATAGAAAATTTGCATTTTCATGGATGCCTGCTTCCTGCTTATTCTGAGAACTTTGGGAAGCTAATAGCTGGCAAAATGCAGGAGTTTGAAAGAAGACAACTCCAGCAGAGAAGGTAGTATAAAGTTGATAGTTTTGAATGAATATTTAGTATTATTTCAAAGATAGAATTGCCTGCAGCCTTTTAGATTTCCAAGATTTTCAAATATGCATGGAGGTTTTCACTTAGTATTTTTATTCTTTGTTAAGATTAAAAAAAACCCAAAAAGTTAGCAAGTCAAGTCTTGTTGAAAGATAAAACTCAAAATAATCCTAACACAATGAAGACAAAATGTGAAAAAATTGTTGTTCAATAGGAACAAATGCAAGGTGCTCCATTTAGCTGGGGAGGACCAGTGGAAGACATAATAGTATAAGGGATATCTTGTAATGGATTTGTTCTGTAGGAGAAGTTCTGGGAGTAATGATCGATCAAAAGATGACAAAAGTCAGCAGGTTCATACTGTTATCAGGCAGGCAACTATTGCAAGATTCTTAAACAGAAATACAGCAGAGATCTGCGAATTGAAACTTCTGTTTTGCTATGGGAGAACGTTGTTCAGTTTTGAGTAGTGTACTTGAAAGACATGGACCAATTGGAAAGAAGAGAAAAAATATGCTCTGAAATCTACATGGAAGAAACTACATATTAAAAGGTACTTATCTGTACTTCTTTGTATTAGATAAAAACCCAATGGTGTCATACTGCAGTAAAGAAAATACAGGCTCAATATTAGCAAATATTTTCCAATGACAACATTAAAATGCTTTTGGTTAGAGATTTCGGGGATTCTGTGTTTTAGAAACAAACTGGACAAGAAAACAGTTGCCAAGAATTAAGTTGTAAATAAGATTAATTCTGCTTGGGAGCCAGAGGTTAGACTGGACTGCTCAACAGACTTTCCTTGGCCTTAGGACAGGTTTAAAATGTGATTTACAATGAAAAGTTAAGTGATTTGAATGTTTTAACTAGTTTTAAGCTTAATTTGTAAGTGTTATGCTCTAGCAAAAAGGGTTGTTCATTAATCTCTCTCCAAGAAGATTACACAGTTCTTAACTATACCATAATGGGATAGATTGCTTCAGTCATAAAGACTCTTGCAGAATGGGTTTAAATTTAGAATATCGTATATCAGTATTTAAAGAACACAAATTTGTTCATAACTTGGTGCATGGGTTTTTTTCACTCTTAGTCCTACAGTGGAACTCTTATGTATAGAGATAATAGATCTGTACACTGTCACTTCAACAGATACTTATGCTATTATGAACTACATATTCTGCATGAGAAATTAGAAGAATTTTGCAGTTTTTGCAGTAGAGACAGTCTTATTTTTAACCTTTTATTTTTTTTCAAATTGCATCTCAGTGAACCTGACATACTGCTTAGAAGTGCAATAATGTACTGCATTTTCAAAGACTTTGTGAGAGGTAAAACCAGTATTCTTTCCCAATAGAAGTAAACCTAACGTTATCTCATCTTACATGGAATTTTTAAGGATAGGTATGTTTACATCTAGAGTGGATAAATCTGGTATTTTAAGTGACTTTTTAAATTAGAAAACCATCTTGTCAAAACAGCAAAAAGGAAAAGTGACGGAGTGTAGGGTTGTATCAAACTGGAATTAATCAAACATTAAAATACGTTATTACAAAATTTAGCAAACCAAGCACTGGCTTTTCCTATAAATAACTATCCCTGTACTTGAAGTAGATGAAGTATAGTAAAGAGAGAATTAAGACAGGTAATATGCAAAAAAGAACTGGACTGTACACATAGACCTGGGAGGAGAATTTTGCTCCTATGGAGACAAAAACCCAAGGTTATTGCTAAAGACCTCAGGACTTGCAAATGTCACTGGAAACCTGTGGTTAGACAACCGAGCTGAGCCCAGTGTCGCCCTTGACTGTAATGACAGCTTGGACACTTAGCTAAATTTCACGTATTTAGATACCTGCACTGAGGTGTGTTTGCAGCTGTGCCCCAGTGAGTCTGTTCTACACAGCAAAGTCAGAGCCCTCAGAAGTTCTCTACTCTCTGAAACCTTACAGCCACCCTATCTGACAGTGCAAGGGTGTGAGTAAAGTTTGGGAACAAAAGCAGATTATTGAGCAGTAAGCTCACACTTGAGTTTCCAGCCTATCAGCTGCTTGGAAGTCCTGAAGTAAATGAAAGCAGGCTTACTGCTTGGAGCTTCCCTCCTGCTAGAGAGGTAGAAATGTGCAAGAAGGTTCTGTAAACATATTGTCAAATCTATTGTTCATGCCTTTGCTTATCATGTGGCGATTTGCTTACATGCAAAATAAGAAGTGAGTATCTAATTTTCTTTCTGGTCTCGTTGAATTAAGAAGAAAGGTATGTGTGTCATGTAATGGAGTAGGTGGCAGTGATTTTAACAGTGGTAGTGAAACAAACTTTTACTAATATAAAACAGGTCATGAGCAAGTGTAAGTAGCTTTACTTTGATTCATAAAAGAGCTATTAATACAAGTAATAACCATTTTTAATAAACCTAAAAATCTCAGCTTGCATTAAAGGCTTGAACTTAGGTCTGTGCAGTTTAGAGGAGTGCCGTGATAGAGATCTGCTGATCCTCAAGTTCTGGAAGAGAACATTTTGTATTCACTATTTCAGTGCATTTGAAGTGCATATGCATGGCAGGTCACAATACAGTATGCTACAGATTTGCTGTAGATCAGCTGCATAGCCATTCAGCACTTGTACAGTAGCCATTTATGTAGGGGTTTTGGATAGTGTCTAAAAATACAGCAGAATTTACTGAGGAGAGTTGGCCATTTTGTGGGTTGTTATTTTGCAGTGTGTAACTCTTCCCTGTTGCAGCTGTCCTCGTCTGTATAGCTGCTTAATACCCACTGTGACAGAAGCAAAGCGAAAAATTAGCTCTGTAGTTTGATGGTTAGGATATTTGTGTGCCACAAAGCAAGGGTGCTGCTCCAGTGAGTGTTTTTAATTATTTGTGTAATTTATAAACACAGTCTGCACTCACAGGCCTGAATCACTTTAGAACAAGTGTTTTTCAAGATATGTAGGAGCTCTGGGCTGGATTTACTTCCAGTGTCCAGATCTCATCAGTTTTATCGCCCTTTTCAGTGAATCCTCTAAGGTCACCAGACTAAAGGAAAAGGAATTATTTGCTGATTGGGAGACAATTAACTAACTTCTCTTAAGAATGAAGAGATCTGTATCTAAATTCCAGTGGACGTTTCCCTCCACTGCTACCACTGTGATAGCCATGGGCTGGCTGCTTGTGGAAATGAACTTGTCCAAAGTGTAGCAAAGGTGTTCTGCAGGGGCAGGCTTGTTATATGGCTGAGAAGATTTCTTTCAAATCAAGTTAATGGGTTGTTTTTAAATTGAAGTATACCAATCTTTTTTCCCTACTTGTTTAAAACACATTATGGATATGTAAATATATTTATTTATTGTTAGGTATCTGAAAATAATTAAATATTTGAAGTATTCCTCGTTCTTCGTGTTGTGCCTATTGAGGTTTTTGAGTTTTGTAAGATGGGATAATGTAATTTACAAGGTTTGTAGATGTACAGAGAAGGACTAGAAATTTGAAGTTATAGCATGGCTTTCTTTTGTGGTTCCATTATGTCATAACAGTTTCAAACTGAAATAGTTTGCGAGCTAATTTTCTTTGTTTTGCCTAACACAATTTTAATGTCATGTTATTTTAAACAAATTGCTGGTAACGTAAAATGCCTGATTATCACCAATGAGTAGTTTTTTTTCACTCCTGATCTGTTACTTAAAAGTTGCAAGCCAGAATCCTATAAGCAAAGTAAGGCCTAGTTCAACCATATTAAAATTCTGTGTACATTTTAATTTGATTTCGGCATGTTATACTGAAACTATTACCTGGCTCAGTGGTCCCACAAACAATTTCCCTTTCTCATTCCGATTTTATTGTAAATGATTGTCAGCATAGTACAGGGAACTGCAAATTCAATTTTGATCAGTCCCATGAGGGACTTGATTCTTCATGACTTATTCTTGTTGTTTTGAAAATAAATTGAAATAGCTGTCTAATTTAAGGGTTTCCTTCAGAGCAGAGGATTAAAATCTATAATTTGTTTTATACAAGGTCTTTTTCTTTATTGTATTATTAGATAGAAACTAATATTTAAGGAAATTTTATAGTGATTACTCCCGTGGGAAAGATTTAGTTCTTCATTTAATATTTCTGTTTTATACTTAATGGTTTATTAAGATAGCTTTTTTTTTTGTTTCTGTTACACCTGGGGATCATAAACCTGCTGTTTTCTTTTAAAGATAATGTTTTTTGAGTACTTATTATAATTTAGGATTTAAGGGTAGCTCTTCCTCCACTCACTGCACTTAGTCCTTACTGTGAGGCAGATTAATGACCCCTTTGGTTTAAAGAACTTTGAATTTGCTTCCTGTTTCAATGCAGTGTTACTGTGGTACGAACTGGCCCAGACCGTGAAAGATGAAGTAGTGAGAAGCTAGAAGGGCACCATGAAGAGAGGAAAAGGTAACTGCCTAAGAAAAAAATGGTTTAATGACATAGTGCAGTGTGACCCTCTCAGAGGCAAACGCGTTAACAGTAGATCATTGGGATGAGATTGAGGGCTTCATTCAGCTGCCCAACAGGCATCCATCTAGTGCTGTTTTAGCTGTCCTAGGGTGTCCTTTCTGTCCTCCAGGCCTAACACTACAGCAAGGTGCTGATCCCACAGAAGATATCCTGCAAAACCTTGAGAAAAGCAAATAACACTATATTCTGGGTAAAAGATTCAAGTTCACTCTTTCAGAATGTAGAAGTCAACAGTGCAGTGTCTACATGTGAGGCAGGGGCATCTAGTCCCATCATGTTCAAAGGAAATGAGATCAAATATGTCTGTTTTAAATGGAGTCAGGTAACTCCAAGAATTACTCCTTTTTGCTTACAGGGACTGTATATAACGTGTATGTATATTCTGAAAGTAAGGGGCTAAGATATCGAAGCCCTGCACAACATCACTGCTACAGAAGAGTCACTGGATCTTAGGGAAACAAGATTAAAAAAATGATAATTCAAATTGCTGCTTTTCAGGAACATCCCAGTTTTTGAGTTAACATACAGAACAGACAAGGTAGAAGGGTGAAAAAAAAGCCATGATCATAGGTTTGTTCTTGCTTCTAACTACAGATTTCACTAGCTGAAATAGTTCTTTGATACTCTGCTTCCCTCCCTGCAGTTGCTATGGTTCCTAATGCAACTGGAACAGGAACATACTGTCAAAAAGATTTGGGAAGATGCACAAAGGTGCAAGCTTTTTGCATATTTTCTTAAAACTCAACACCTCTTATAAAACCAATCAAGACCACTAATACTAGTGACATAAATAATTTAAAATATCCATATCAATTAAAGATCTTTAAAAAATATCTGACCATTAGCTTATATCTGTACACTTATCACAGGAGTGGATTAAAGAAACCAAATAAAAGAATCTGAGATTAATAAACCCTAAAAAGCCAATCTTCAGAGAAATAATAAGAGAAGTATAAAATTCGGACATTAAGCAGAAAGAAGAGAAAGGGAGGAAATAGGTGTATCTTTTAAATTTCTTTGTTTCTCTAGAACTATACAATCTCAATTCCCTTACCTGCTCAGTGAATAATTTTCTTGAGAAAATCACAACCTAAAATGATGGTAAGTATCAGAAAGGAAGGTGAAAATCAAAGGCAGCATTAAGACTTAATCAACTGCTTTTTGCAGAGAATCCAGAAAGTCTCTTTTCTGCTTCTCAGATGAGGACACTACTCTCCTTATGTAACCTAAAGAAAAAGGTTTGGATTGTGTTTAGGAGAATATGGCTCCTGTCTTCTCTACGTTAGATAGCTTTAAATTTCAGTGAAACACAGTGCAGCTAGAAGCTGCAGCTGTAGTAGAAGGGCCAGTGCCCTAACTTGGCTCATTTGCATGAAAGTAACTTCTGTGACACTGAAAGAAGTCCAGCCTTGGCATCTTCTCACTGTACATGTTGAGAATTCAGAACAAGCAATAGTTTTTAACTTACCACACCTGAAAATGTAAAACTTCCTACAGTGTGAGAACAGCATTGCAGCATTTTCCTGAAAACTTAAAAATGAAAATTCTGAAGACCAAGAAAGCTCTATTTAATGTTCTAGGAAAATGAAGCAAGAAAAGTATTCTAAAGATAGCATGTCGAGTTTGATTCAAAGTTTAAGTAGTTTCTCAAAAAAACCTTCTAACTTGCTTCTGTTCTCAAACAGGAAAAGGTGGTATTGGTTACTCTTGACTCAAAGCTTTAGAGCATGGACAAATTTTGAGGAAAAATGTGCTGGTTTGTTCTACAGCTCTATTTTCCTATTTTCTATTTTTCCTTCACTATTTAACCTTCAGAAGTTGACACTATCTATTTAATGTGGAGCTGTGGTGTTAGTAGCATTCTTCTGCTGTCCCTTTGTATCCACATTGACAGAGTAAATACTCAGCATAAGAACCTGGTAAGCTACTAAGTAGATCTACAGTGGTGAATGCATCTTGTTGGCAGGGTGATCTCTGGCCATTAGGAGGTTCTCAGCTGGTCAAGATGCATTTCCAGTATCCAGGCATAAGCAGTATCTAGGGCAGTGCTTCCCCATTTGGTTAAAACACATGGGCCAGATGGACCCAGGTAAGAAATAAGCCATACATTTTAATACTCAAGGTGATTAGCCACTGGAACAGGCTGTTTGGGGATGATAGAATATCAACCCCATCTCACATTCTTCAGGTTTAGCATCCATCAGCTTTTGAAGATGCACTGCAGTCAAATGCCAGCCACTGCCTTATTTTGTAAAAAATTATTTTGCAGGCCCAAGGTGTGTTACAGCAGTCAGATCTACAATCCTGCTCCAGTCTTAAAAATGGTGAGTGTGAATGTAGGAAAGCATTCAACATAGTACAGTCTGGCACTAGAATGATTCTTTCAAAGATGTATAGTGTCAATTTAATCAGAAAACTGAATGCAGTCTACTCTGCACACTTCCCCTCAGGTTTCTTCCTCATGCAGAGATTTAAGGGAAGACCACTTTAAGTTATTCAATCTCTTCAAGCAGCTTTGCAGCTGAGTGGGATTTAGTGTTGTATGTGTATCACAAAATGATTTTCAAGTACAAATATCACATCAAGTGTTTATGGTTGATTTTGATACTCTTTGCATGCTTTATAAATTTTTAAGGACCTTAGGATCCATGTGTTTTTGTATCCTAAATAAGTACTTTCTGAATGGCTTGGGTTAGGATATGTCAAGTCACGTTACCTATTTAGGTGCTGAAGTCACACATCACAGACTTGTACACCACTGACATTATTGCTCTGTGCAGTCAGTTTTTGTATAGTTATTCCTTAAGGCTTTTTTAAAAACAGATAATGGCCAAAATTTCTTCCTTTCTTTTTCTCACTCTTCCCCATGATTCATACCGTCTAACTGAATTTGTCTCAGGCTTTGAAGAAAGTAGTAACACCTGAGATCCATTGATGGGACTTCAAACTATCACGTTTTAGAACAAAACAGGACTTTAAAGATTTTGTCAAACATTTTATTACTTGATGACAGATGGAGAAAGGTTGTGCGTGACAACTACTTTATTTTTTACAAAACTGGGATACTTTGAGCATCTTGACATCTTATAACGCTGCTATTTCACCCTGAAGAAACAATTCCTTCCTGTTCCTGCCCGGAGTCATCTTCAGGTTATCAAACAAAGTATGTAGCACTATGAAGGGTAAGAATGACATGGGAAGCAAGCTTCCATGATTTATTATTAAGTGACTGAATGAGTCTTTGCCTTATGTAGGTAATATTTTGCCTCCATTCTTTAGCAGGCTAAAGCTTAACATGCCTTATTAAGTGAAACCAGGTTATTTTTACTGTGATTCTCCAGTGAATATTATTTTGAGCTGTTGTTTGGGTTTGCTTTCAACTGTCTTTTTTGATTCATGTCTCTGTTGCTATAGTAAGTATATAGGATTGAGAACATTCCTAGCTGAAGGAAGTAAACAAATGGTAGGAAAAAATAGGACTTTTATATTGTATAAATTATCGTCAAAATTCTGATTTTTTACTGGAATTTATTATATAAAATAAGTTAAGCAGAAGTTTGTAGATGGAGATAATTTCTCTTACGATCTGTACTGAGTGGATAAACTTTCAGCTATGTTTTTTTAACTCATAAAAGTTACTATCCATATTTACAAATCCTGGTCTCATCTGTGTAGTTAGGTCACCAGAGTTATAAGAACAGTACATAGCCTCCTTCAGATGTAAGGAAATTAATCTAAGGAGAAAATTCTTGTACTCCATGCTGTCTCAAATGAGTTCTACTTCAGGAATTTTTCTTTGAAAGAGTTTTTTCTGTTGTCCGCTCCCAGATCTATTCCAACACCAGTATCTAGTTGCCTTTTGAACATCAAGGTCTGTTCTAATCTCCTTGTTGTTATGTCCTCCCTAATAAAGTTATGCCTCAGAGGACCTTTGAGAAATGCATTAAGTGAAAGCATTTTTACTTGTGATTTATGTTTTTCCTCTTGTTGCTTCGGTGAGTTTTCAAAAATTACATGTAGCAGCTGCTTCCAAGTATTTACTTTGTGAGAGCACAGTAGTAGGAATCTTTCCTAATGCTTTAATTATGCTACTTTTTCTGCAAAACTTTGTGTTTGTTTCCTTCCCTTTCTCTTTGGGGAGGGAAAGGATGCCTGCCTAGAAATGGACAGTAGGGGGACTTGGACTCTGTTCTCTTTTATATTTATGTATTTTATTTTAAGCAGCTGGTGGATTCAAAACACAGAATGCTTCAAACGCTGACAAGACATCCTTGTTCTGTGTCTTCATAGCAGGACCTAAACCCCTAGTTCTTTCTGCCTTTATCTCTGAGTTTTTGATGTTAATGCTAGAGCTAGATTTCTACCTGCTCTCCTTCCCACCCTGAGAATTTTACATCCCAGGGCAGAGGGTGGCTGGCTGACCTTTCATAGGACTAGTGAGACATGCTTGCTTCCACTCGGCTTGTTAATCCCAAGGAGAAGCCCCATCTCTCTCTTTCCAGATTTAAAGAAAATAATTTGAGATTTGGAAAAATGTTTGGTTTTTTTGTTTTTTTAGATCAATATTTATGTATATATACTTTAATCATCTACTTGCTTTTCCTCCGGGTGATGTGTACAAAGAATTAATCCACTTCTTTTAGGTTTTAATATGTCTTAAAGAAAACTGTCAGTGCTTGATGTGTTAGATATTTCAACAACGTGGACATTCAGATCTATTCTGTTGCTACTTTTTTCTGTCTACGTACAGCACAGATACCTTATTCTTCCTTGCATGAGGAGGCTGCAGACAACTGGCTTGGCTAAGGACAAAGCCAGGGCCTAAAATACAGAGAAGCTTTAACAATGAGCTAAAAAGTGATTGAAAGGCTTGTTGTGAAGCTGGAGGGAGAAATGTGTTCTTCAGGGTAGAATTTTAAACTTTATTCCCAAATCTTGTGCCAGGAAACTCTAGCATATCTAACTTCAGGAGAATGCTGCAGTATGTGTACAGACCTTTAGTTTTACTAATTTTCCTTTGTGTCTATGGATAAGTTTTTTTCTTTTTCTTTTTCTTTAAAAGAGAAGTGTGGTCTTGTGGTCTGTCTTTATGACCTTTAGACTAATTTCACAAAATTAATCTATTGCAAAAATAAACCCCATTATTTTGCCAAGGAAACACAGGTGGTGGTCACTCTCATGTTAGAATCCCTGATAATGCCTTCAATAGATACACCAAGTTCCTCAGCAGAATAAATGTGGAGAAACAAAAACATACTCAGTCATAGAAAGGTAACAATTCATGGGCAGCTCACAGAGCATGAAGTGTCCTGGTTATTTTTTAATATACTTTTAGTTCTTTAAATCAAACTTTAACTTGCATACATCATTCTCTTGCTCATCCATGTACATTTCCTGTCTGATTTACCTGATGTTCCTTCTTATGCTCATAACTTTACTTCCTTTATCTATTTTTAGTTTGGTTATTTTTAGTTAGCACTTTCATTTGAGAGTAAAATCAGTAATAATAAAAAAAAGCTGTTCTGTTCCTGTGTATTACACAAATTAAGCTTTTTTAAAAATTTGGTTTCCTAAGCACAAACGTTGATACTCTATTCAGTGACCTGGAACCTCTCACCTGGCCTCAGGGGTTCTTCTGGAGAAGCACAGGTCTCCTGTGAATCCTGTGCCACATCCTCCTATCACAGCTACTCTGGGGCTCCTTCTGTTGCACTGTATGTTTATGGTTAAGTACCATTAACCCATTCAAGTTGCTTTTAAGCAGATTTTATTGATATGTTAGCGTTGACGGCAGTTGGGCTGCTGGACAATAGCATTTTGAACGCTGCTGTTTAGGAATTAGCTGAATGCAATGAGACTGGGGGAATAAGCTATTTTTTACTCAGGAAGTATGAAAAGTTTAGTATATATGTATAGTTTACTGGGATGCATGCAGAAATCTGGCTTTCCAAGGAAGAGCAAGGTACTTGATATAGTCTCATCCTCTTGGGGTCTTTGCTGAACTTCCACGGTTGTTTTGCCATGTAAAGCTGTCAGCAGCCCCATAATGACTAGGAAATATCTTGAGTCCTTCAGAGATTTGATGTCAGCGGTAGAATTACACAGATAGCCTTATATCTAGTCATATATTTTTTAAAATTTTCCTTTTTCTATTTCAGATACTGTTGCTCATTAAAATATCTAGGAGCCAGATTCAAATCTTATTGGGGGAATGTTGTACAATGCTTTGATGTGGATCGAGACTTGAAACATTCATTCTGTTTGATATGCCATACGTAGAGATAGGATCACAATCCTCTCTCTTTTCTGTGGAAGCTGGGGCTGTTGCTGAGGAAGCTGGGGATATTTAGCCTGGAGAAAAGAAAGCTCAGGAGTGACCTTAACTGCTCCCTTTAACTACCTGGGAGGAGGTTGTAGCAAGATGGGGGTCAGCCTTTTTTCCCAGGCAACCAGCAGCTGGACAAGAGGAAATGGCCTCAGGCTGCACCTGAGGAGGTTCAGGTTGGACATCAAGAGGAATTCATCAGGAGGAATTTCTTAACTGAAAGGATTGTTAAATGTTAGAATGGACTGCTCAGGGACATGGTGGACTCACCATCCCTAGAGGTGTTCAAGAAATGACTCGAGGTATTATCTAGTTGACAAGGTCATGTTCAGTCAAAAGCTGGACTCCATGATTTCAGAGGTCTTTTCCAACCTAGTTGATTCTGTGATTCTTTCAATGTTTAGTGTTATCAGAAACTTAAAATAACTTGATACCATTCATTGTTTCAATGTGCTTTTTTTGTAACTAGACACCATTTGTTTCATCATCTGGATTCTTCTGATGGCAGCACTTACGGTTACTGCATCCTTTACCAAAAAGGCTTAGAAGTCAAAAGAAGCAGCATTTTCTTAGGTGTCTCTGAAACCCTTTAAAAAAAGATAAAGAGCTCTCTTTTGAGACAGTGTGAGTATTTCAGTCAAAACTAACTTGATCAAACACAACAGATGACAGAGATTTTAACTGCACTTTCAAAAGACAGCTTTGTTGATAATGTGAAAGTTAAGCAATTAGTTTGCTTTCCAGACTTCTCAGCTGTTATTCACAAGGAAAGTATTGTGAGAAATTCTGCTCTTGCCTTTGACCCTTTCCTTCACACTTATAAATACATGAAAGTGAAAACTAGTGTTCTCTGTTCTTTATAAATTTTTGACTTAAAGCTCTCTTAAGAATAACCATGAAGGATTGCATATAATGGTTTATAAATATAGTTACTTTAACACTTCTCTTTCAAGAAGAATAAAGAAAACCATTGTGGTTACATTTGCTTCAAAAGTTAAAATACTTTGTGTTGAATGTCTGCAGTATCAGTCTGAAGGAAAGTAGTTTAAAGAAACATTTTATAGCTAAACAGTTTTCCGTACTGTAGCTCAGAACCTACAAGCACAGTAATCCATCAATTTTCAATTTATATTCTCTTCTGGTACAGTAAAAGCAGGAGGTTTTGCAACATACGCTATTGTGTTCAGGTTATATTCCTTTTTCTTTTTTTACAAATTCTTAAAGAAAGGATAGGTATTTTTCCCACACTCCCATTCATACATCGAACATGTGAAGATCTGGAAGTCCAGGTTTTATATTTTTCATCTGAGAGGTGGCAAGTGAAAAGTACAACTCATTGGGATTAGTTTCATAGCATGGTGATTTGGCATTGAATGACTCAAGACAGTGGAGTGGTGGTGTCGCTGAGATAATTAATTCATCTGTTAAGGATCTGCTGAAAGACTTTGTCAAGACACGGCATCTGAATTTGCCATTGAAAGGTACCTATTTCTTACTGTTGTTCACTCCTACTTAGTGATTATAAGTTTTAGAAATTCTGCTGAAAGCAGTTCTGTCCTAAATTAGGCGTTTTAGCCCTCAATGTAGGCTGTGGAGAGAAGGGACAGTGAGGTGCGCCAGTCATGACTCCTGGAGGTATCTTTCTCCATTAACAAGAGAAAAAGCCTAGAGCCATGAGACTCCTTGCTGTCTGTACTTAAGTGGAGTGCATTGGAGCAGCTCGATTAAATCCACAGAGATATCAAAACCCATCTTCCTTCCACGTAATTCGGACACCTATGTTAGGAGCCTAGCTTTCCTGAGTTCTTTTGTAGTCAACAGTGAGAGAGGTACTTGCAGAGAAAAATTAGCCTGCTTCTTCATCTCCCACCTCAGTGCCTCAATTGCTACCTGAAGTTAAACAATGTCAATTGAGGTATCAAGTCACATCGATTTCAGTAGGAATTGGGTTGCCATTAGGAATTTGAGTATTAAAAGACACATTCATTGTCTTTAAGTATTTTGTTTTCTAACATCTATGTTCAAGCTCCTTGTGCAAATAGAGGTTCAGCGGATTCAGTTAAGAACCTACTTCTCACTGTTGGATTTGTGGGGCACCATGTAATCCTGATTTCCTTATTTAACGTAAGTTCCTAAATTAAAGCCAGTGTGAGTTTTTCAAGCATGGCTTTTATTTTCATGTTCCATGCTTGCATACCTCCTTACCTTTTAAGTATCTGTGGTACTGGAAGGATAAAATTTATTCCAAGACTTGTGAACCAGCTGTGTATTGGAGATGATTTTCATTGCTCTGTATCAGAAAAATACGTGCCGAAGAATAATATTCTATTCAAACAGGATGGGATAGCTTTGTCTGGCAATTTCTCAGTTAAGTTTTGATCATGGGTATTCCTAAAGCTCTTTTTTATTTTACTCTTTATTTATTTTTAGCATCAATAGGAACTTTAAGTTACTTCTGTTCCTTCCTTGCTGACTTTTTGACATTATGTGCTGTCCTCTGCTCTTTGTAATAGCCCAACCACTTTTGTGGCTTCTTAGTGAAGTACAGTGGGAATCTAACACTGGATAATTTTTCCTGCTGTATTATATTTAAGTTGGATACTTTCCCTGATCTGCTTCATGGAGCAGCTGCACAAACAGTTGTATGTCTGTCTGGTACTGCAGCCAGAGACTTGTGAAACCATAGCCTAAGTCATGGTGCTTTTGAGCTACCTCCAGTGCTTATAGTTAAAAGGCAGCTATGATTACATGTCTGCCATAACTTCTGGTTTTGTAGTCTTTCTTATTAGTGTAGGTACTCACATTGATCCAAATGTAGTTATTAACCCCATCTGTTTTACTCTAAATCAAATGGGCTGCTTTAAGTTCAGGGAAAGGAAGCAGTACGGCAGTCTTGTAACTTCCGGTGCTTTGTATAACTATTGCTAAAATGTGTTATTTAATTAAAAGGTTGACATAGTTTGTCCGTAGTATAGTATAATTCCTGTTGATTATTTATAAGCAAGTAAATGTATCAGAACCGTATTCTACTTCATACAGATTTGTTTGCAAATTTTTTGCATGAGTTCCATACAGTGCAGACTAAAAATAAAGTGGTATTTAATTAATATACAAACTTCTCTCAAGACAATTGACAGAAACAATTCTAGTATGAAATGGGACAACTACACAAATTAGATCTGTAAGTTACTATAGAATTTTTGAATTGAACTCTGAAATTCAGCAAAACTTAATCTGGGAATAAATGTTAAGGTGTATTGAAGTTACAGTGACGGAAGATATAAATAATATTTAATTTAAAATATTTCTTCTATCCAGTAAAGTTGCATTAATCTGAAGAAAATACAGTTTTGAAGTTTAGCATCTGTCTCAGCTTAAGATAGAGATGTGGTATGTCCAAAATAAATATTCATATTTAGGGTGATAGTAATTCAGAAGACAGTTATTAATCAAAAGAAGAAGGAATATATTTCCTTATTCACGTATCTGACCAGCAAAATCTCAGAAGTGGGAATTAATCTATAAGTAATATTTATTTAGAGATTAGCTCAAATACCATCAATTCTTTCTCTTTTTTACATTTTTTTTCTAAGTCTTTCCCATCCAACTCTTGATTCACATATACTGCAGACATTTGCTGGGGACTTTTGGACAGAATAAGCTTGGAACTGATCCATGTTAAGTATCTTCACTTTTTGCATTATGATATAAAAGAGGTACTGTATTTTCGTTTTATCAGTAAATAAGCATACATATCTTGTTCTTAGTCAAATGGGACTACCTCTCAGAAGATTTGTAATAATTCTTAGGGATGTGGCACTCTGACTGGTAGGTTTTAGTGTAATTGTTTTCAAAAGATTGTTTCTTATCAATGAGGAGTGTGAAATATATCTTTTTTTCTGGGGAGCAAGTATTACAAAAATACAATGTAGAGATTTTAGAAGTGAAGGGAAGAAAAAAGGCAAATGTTTGTATTAACTAGGATCACAGACATTCTTTTTGATCCAGATGTGTCAGGTCCTTCTGGAAGTCTGTTGTCCTAACCAAGCCTCTGCTGCTTGCAGATGCACCAGCTCTCAGCGATTTGCAAACAAAGCGTAGCAAAGG
Organism: Callaeas wilsoni; assembly: GCA_013398955.1. NCBI lineage: Eukaryota > Metazoa > Chordata > Aves > Passeriformes > Callaeidae > Callaeas > Callaeas wilsoni. The sequence goes on along the minus strand of VWPU01001707.1, from coordinate 45,532 downwards.
AATAAAATGGGAAATCAGCAAGCTTTTGAACAAAAAGAAGCCTGATTCATCTAGCAAGCATACGGGTAGACTTACATGGGAGAGGTGGAACTCACACATGCTCACGTATGATCACGGAGATGGGGCATCACACCACAGTCACGCCTTCAGCACCTAGTTACTCTCACTCAGGGTGACAATACTAAGATCTTGGACTCATATTCATATTTCCTAGATTTAATTTGAGCTGCATCTGTACTGATAAATAGCACACTGTCTGAGAGGAAGACTGAAACTATTATTCCTTCGTGTTGCCTGAGCATTAGTGTTTTCTCAGATAATGTTTGACTTCTGCCATATTATACTTTCTAAAATGTTCATCACAGAGACAAATCCCTAAAGGCCTTTTGGATGAGACTGTGGTAAATTTGACTGTATTTATCCTGCGTGGACCTCAGACATTATTGTCATGACACACTGTGTTGTCTTATATGCTATGGAAAGGTGCTGAAACTGACTGTGACACACCTTCAGACACTTTTGAACTGATATGGAAAAGGAAATGAAAGTTAGGTGCTGATGGCATAAGGTTCACCAGCTACTTGGTGGGCGGAACCTGTGCTTCAAACGTGGTGCAGTCTACCCAAAGCTGACCTGATCTCCAGGATGTCTCTCTTACTGATATAGAGTCCAAAGTGGCTTTGGTCTTCATTTAGGCACCCAACCCCAATTTAATATGAGATCATCTCTGTGTTTTTTATATCTGATCATGCTGAGCTTTATGAAGAGCTTCCAGAGTATATAAAAAGTGGAAGATTAAGTGATACTACTAGATTTTTCATGTCTATCATGTATAAGAGCTTTCTGGTTCTCTGTACTTCAGGTATCAGCTGAAGAGGAAAAAGTATCTTGCCATGAATATCATTTTCTTAGAATTGCTTATACACTGTGGCAATGAGTATGATAGATAGAGAGCATGACCCATTTCTTTTTTCTTACTGCATTCTGTGGCTGACATATTTTGAAGTATTCCCTTAAATATTTTTGTGTTAGGTCAGAACAATCTGGTTTCTTGCAGTTACTGCATGCTTTACTTTTCCACTTACCATCACACCTAAACAAATTCATTCTATTGTTTATATTTGTTAAAGTTTTTTTTCCCTAGTCAATTAGCTGACTTTTAGTAATGCGTATTAAACATGTGGAATCCAGAGTACGAACCTTTTTTGTCTGTGTAGTGTGCAAATTCACTCACACTGCAGAAATTGATTTTAGAGCTGCCCTTCAAATCACAAATTATTCCTATAATAGTTAAAAATATACAGAATCTCTTCTTGTTTTAAAACTATGTGGATTAAAATACATATCTAGCAAATGAATGAACATAAGAAAAAAACAACATTAAAAAAATATTATGTGATGGATTAAATGAAATAAGCTTAAGGAAGCAAATCTCCATTTTGTGTTGTAACACCTGCAAGGGTTGATTCAATTGTAGTGTTAATGTGTAGGTTCTGGACTGTGAATTGGAAAGGGCATATGTGCTAAATGAGGTCAAGCCTGCAAGACTGATGTATTCCTCTTGTGCCCACTACTCTTTCTACAGAAATCCAGTTCTTTTAAGACACATGACACTATTTCCTGTGTCAGCTTGGATGTCTTGCTCCACTGCAGTATTAATGCATAACTCTGTGATGTGTGGCTAGTTTGTACTTTCTGATTACCGGGGGTAAGTTTGGGAGAGTCACCATCACTTTCACCAGCTACCTGCACGTGAAAAATGTATATTATTCTTCCACGGATCTGTTAATATAATTCCTTACTTGTAGTTTTTGACAGTTGAAGCCCTGACCATACTGTAACAAAACATCTCACTAATATGTATCAGTAGATCATCTAGTCAGACATTTACAGACGTTTTTACGTCTATATTGAATTTAATGAGTAAAATTCAGCTAAAACTATTTTCCAGAGAGGTATCTAATTTTTTTTTGAAGCTGTAAGGCAGAGATATGGAGCCATTGTTTTCTTTGATAATTTGATTCAGTAGATAATCACACTGCAAGTGAACATCTTTCCTGTTAAAAGAGCCCTTTAATATCCAGCATTTTCTCCATATGAATGCAATTATATCATTCTCAATAATTGTTTCAGTAAGCTAATCAACCCACTAAGTACCTTACTGCAAAACATTTTACCTAATTGTAAAATAATTTTACTGATGGAAATTATGTATCAGTTATGTATACAGATCACCATAGCACTGTATAAAGAGGTTAAATTTTCTCCATACTTCTGCATTCTTAATAATACATATTTGTATGGGGATTTTTCCTGAACCTGCCCGTGATATTTCTTACCGTATCTTATGTTGCAGCTTTTCCTTCCATGATTAGCCGAGTGTGATGAGGGGTGACGGCACTTCTTCCTCCATAGTGTCATCTATGGTGCTTTTGTCCTTAAAGACTTAAAGCTTTCACCTGCTGCTCAGTGGAGCTTTTGGAGAACTTGTAAGGAGCCATACCTGTAGTGTACAGATAATGTTACTCTACTCTGATCCTGAAAATATACAAAGTAGTGCTGACACTAATAAAAAGTTAAAGATGGAAAGCTGAAAACTCAACCCATCTATGTTACATGCAAATAAAATTATCATGAGTTAAATGAACTGCTTTTTTTTTTTTTTCTATAACCAAGAAGCATTAAGCTCCCTAAAAACACAGAGAATCTGTGGGTTTAGGAAACACTTGGTTGTAAGCCTCGTGCATTCAGGATGAATGCAAGATGGAATGATAGGATGATAATCCTTTCACTGCCAATAGGGGCAATGTTTCCCATCGTCCCTTCCTGACGTGAGAAATGAAGTGCTCTTGCAATCCACCCATCTTCTTCCAGTGCCAAGAGAATGAGGAGAACTTCCTGGGATTTTTCCCATCATTTCCAACATCTTGGAAAAAGAATTACCAGAAAAATGGGGCCTGCATTCTTTTTTTTCTTAATGTATGTGAGGAAAGAAGAAGACCTCTGTGTCCTACATAAGGTGAAGAGAAGAAGGCAGAAAATCTTCAAGACTTCTTAGGCTGAAAATATGTAACAACAAATTCTGGTACCTTTGGTGTATAAAAGAAATTTTGGTGTCCATATTCATGGAATTTTCAGCAAAGGTGTTAGCTGAGAGGTGAAGAAACACTGTTGGGTTTTACTTTACATGTGGGCAGTGGAGTAGCATACAGATGAGGGAGAAATCAAGCTGGAAGCCAAGAGTTTTAAAATACAGACAAATATGGAGTGGAAGGAAAGGCTGCCGTACTGAGAGGCTACACAGGCAGTTGAACAACTTTTAGATAGAAGCCCAGTCCTGTGGTATGTGTGTGGGCTCAAGTCTGCAGGCAAAGCAAGCTTAGATCTCTGCAGGCTTAGATCACTTAGAGTGCTGCGTGGACATATCTTTCCACTCGGATTCATTCCTCCCAATTCTGGTCATGTAACTTGTGAGGTTAAACACAGTGTCCTTACTTGTTCAGTCCAGGGAGAGAAGTAGAATGAACCCTGGGGCTATGGGAACATGACTAGTCCCTGTCCTGAGGCTGGAATAATCAAACAGGATGTTAGAGACTTCTCAAAATGACATGAGGAATAGATGTTTCTGACAAATGACAGTGTGTGAAGCTGACAGAAATTGCAAATAAGAAATGGCTGGATTTCTTAGGTAATTAACCAGGAGTTACAGGAGAAATGGCTGAATGTCACAGGTAATGGGAGGGGAGCATTGAAGATCACTAGAGGAGCAGAGTCTGCCAGGCTGGCAGTACATACCGGTTACAACTACTTGGGTAATGGTATCACATGTTCCGAATTTGCGTATGAATGTGGCAAAACAGGCACCAAAGGGGAAAAGCTAGGGATGAGTTATGTGAGAGGAGACTAGGTGGAGAAAGGGAGACCTAAGAGTGGTGAAAAGGAGAGCAAAGGAATGAGAGAAGGGATAAGATGCTATTCAAGCTGTGTCATGGATGGTGGCCAAGAGCACCTGTCAGGTCTCAGCAGACAGGGCAGGACAGTAGACTAAACCCTTTGTCCTGACCATACCATAAGTCAAACTTTTATATCATGGAGGGTTGGATCAGGGAAGCATCCTGTGTTTAATCGTGATTTCTCACAGATCCTTCTTAATGTTTGCAGTCTTTTTATTGATAATTTACTTCTGCAGATTTAGTACACTGAATTCTGATGTATTCAATGACTGAAAGATGTCTTCCTCTGTGAACAATTATGCATCTATTGGTCTTGCATGGTGATGCCAAAGCCACTCCTTTCTGGATCCCTATGACAAGTTTTTCTCCAAAGAATGTATTCTATCTGCATCTGATATATTCATCTAATTCCCATTCAATTACAATTTGTTTTGTAGAAATGAAAGTGTAGCCTTTGCCCTTAACTATTGCTCATCTTCCTTTTAACAGAGTGAATAAAAGGCATTTATGCATACATCATAGTGAATTAAGAAGCCTTTCTTTTGTAGGGGCATATTAATGTCTTCTCTTTATTAATATACAGAGCTATTCTAATTCCTTTGGGAAAATATGATCTTTTATTTTCATTACAGTCTTGCTAGATCCCTTTATCTTCTGACAGCTTAAATCTCTAAGGAGAATGTTGTATAAACAGTGTCATATTTGCCTTTTAAACATTCTCATGGTCATTTCCTTCTGGAGTTTTTGATATTCTGTATTTGTTTTTCATATGCAAGATGATTTAGAAACAATTTGGATCATAAGCTAATTGATATCTCTGGTAACACAGTTGTTTGGGGTTTTTTTATGCCTGTATGTAGGGTTTTAAAATTTATTTTAATTTTTTAGATTATTTATAGTAACCTAATTGCTTGTACCCCAGGAGTACTATTAACACACACACACACAAAAGAGTTTTTTAAGGATGATACCTTAAATTGTGTATATATGTATTTTCCTTTGCATGACTGGAGAGAATTCTTGGAGTATTCATAACCATAGACTATTTATCTTTACAAAGGTTAATGAACACTAGTTAACAACTAAAAAAAAATATTTCTCTGGCATTTGGCATCTTCTTCGTTCTTCTGAAATACTACATATGTTAAAAGTGACTGCAGTTTGGCTGTCCATGGAGATTCAGTTCATTTCTCAGTTAACAGAAGTTTCAGAGAATAGCAAATAATTATTAAAGCCATTCAGGAGGGAAGAATGATCAAATGTTACACAGGATATATATGTACAGGATGTATGTGCAAGAAGGTCTTACTTAGGCTTGGGTACACATATATCCTGTGTGTATGTATTTTGTTGGCTTTGACTGCACAGTGTTGGCAGTTGATAAAGTTGTTTTACTATCATACACTCAAATCCCAACTCTTTACCTTAGACCTTCTCTTTGAAATAGACCCGTCAGTGTTTCAGCAGATTTCCGGTTTTGGTTCTGTTCAACCCATAATGATTAAACCAAGGATGTGTTAGCTCAAAATTGTGTTGTTTGGGGATCCTGTCATTTGTTTTCACAGAGGACTAATTAAACCATTTTCAAATTCTTCACTATATTTTTTTAAAACATGTTTTCCTGAGATGATAGTCAAATTTACATAGTCAAAGAAAGCAGTACTTGAAGGTGAACTGACAGTGGCAATTGAACTTAACTTGTTATTTCAAAATTCATCAGAGTTTGTCCTCTTTTTATAGGTTAATAGGCATTAGAAAATATACTGTGCTTGTTCCTATATATAACAGAAGATAAAACTGGTGCTGCATGTTAATGAAAATGTGCTCAATGAGGTGTGACAAGTTATATTTATTACAATATTTTCCAGTTGCTGTGAGAATGAATCTAGACTGAGAGGATTTCTGTAACTCGTGATCGTGTGATCAAATGGCTTTTAAGATGAGAGAGAAATAGTGTAGCTTTCCAGAAAACATTGTGGAGAAATGAGGATAGTGTGAAGGTGGCAGATTGTAGATGTAAATAATATGAAATTTGATAAAAAATATGAGGACTTTCAGGTGTTGAATCAGAATAAAGGAGAACTTTGTTTTCCTTTTAATAAAAAAGTGTTTGAAGAGCTACAAGGATATCAATCCAGAACTGCAAACTATTGTTGATTTCTCTGTTCAGTCCTAAACACACTTGTCTTCTGTTGGAAATCCACTGCAATAGTTTTCAGTGATTTACAGGATACTCCTGTTCTGTAAAGCTGGCTGCTATTACCAGTGAATGAAAGTGTGATCAAGTACTAAGATGTATTCTGGAACCACATAAAATAGTATACGAGAAACAGTTTTCCGTACCATTGTACTGACTCAAGTACCGTGATTTTTCTGAGAAATCTACAACTGAAAGTCTGTTAATATAAAAGATGGAGAAAACATTGAAATTTCAAATGTCCTAAGTTTCTGAGTGTAAAATACCATTTTATTTATAGATTGATTTGTGATTTCAACCTTCTAGTTTCAAAAGAACTTAATGTGTTCTTTTAATATGGGCGCATAGGTTATAGATGCCCTGAGGGAATTCATTAAGGACAACTCACCAGCCTTGCATCAAACAGTTTAGGGAGTTATGAGTGCAATGCAGAACACTTTCAAGAAACAAACATTTCACATCAAAGTGTAAAGAGAATCTTGGATATTTTCATAGAAATGCTTAGTGCTGTGCTACTACAGTGAGTAGCATATAGCACTATGCTTCTACATTGTAATATTTTATAGCTTCCCTAGGTGCTTGAATTTTGATTTGTTTCTTTTTTTTAGTTTTGATTTTTTTTTTTAGTTGTGGCTTTTTACAAATAAATAGAAGAAGAATGCATGTCCTTGAATTGTTGTAAAGTTTTATGTAATTGTATGAAGGGTTCATATAAGAACACATTGTCTGCACTTCTATTATATATTTTTCTTGCAAAACAGAATATCATAAATGAAAAGTCCCATTAGTTTGTTACTGGGCTTATTTATTTATAGATTATTTATTCTATGGTGACAGCTCAGTTTTGTCAGCAGAGCTTTATGGCAAGGATCACATGCCAGATACTGACCTTGCACATCTTGGTGATCTGAGCAATATCCTTTAAAGCTCATAAAATTCTTCCCTTGGCAAAGCAGCAGAGTCTAATTACTCTATTCAGCCTCCACACCACCAGCGAGGGGAGCATTTAAACAAAGGTTTGGGGGTCTCTTCCCCCTCTGCAAAAAAAAGCACTTTCCAGAGCATAAACTCAAGGGGCTATCTTTTCTGTCTTAGGATAGAAAAACATTTTAGCACCAAATATGCAAAAAAGGAAAGAAAGACAGAAGTGTTCCTTTTTTTTTAGTACATTAGATTGTCCACCACCCTTTCAGTTATGTTAGAAAAACACAAGAGCCAGCCATGCTGTTACAAAATCAACTGAAATCAAGTTGCCATTTATATTACTCTGGGAGGAAGTATTAATATTTTCCTGTAAGTTTCACATTTGTGAGAACTATGCTGAAAAGCAAATTTCATTTTCTTTCTGTTTAAGTGTGATTATGTTTGCTATATGCTAATTGGGAAAGTTCAGTGTAACTTAAGATAGAACTATGTTTAAAACAGGAGGTAATAAGGTAAATATTTATGATTTTAAAATTTATATTGTTTTTGAAGGATACATTTTAGAAATTTAGAATTAAATTTCTCTTCTTTAAATTTGTTGTATTCACCAAGGAATCATTTAATGAATTCATGTGGAAGTCAATCCTGTGTACGCTCACCAAAATTTACACTCATATGTTTCGCTAAAGATTTTAAAACCAGAACATGGTAGTGATAGATCGTGTTACAAAGATTTGTTTTGATTTGCAAGCATTGTGTGGCGTGTTTACAAAGAACATCCTATATTAATATATTTTTAAACAGATGTACTTTTGAATTACACTGAAAAACACTCAAAGGATTGTTGTGGTGAATGATACATTCTCTTGCATTTATATGCTGATTTGCAGTGTTGTAGGTGCTCATAACTGCTACGCCAGGTATTACCGATATTAACAAAATTCTGTCCAGTAAAAAAATCTGTCAAAGCATGACTTCTCTTTTTATTATGTCCCAGGTCAGTACATGCTTATTAATGGAAATAAAGCTAAGTTGGCACATTGGAATGCATTTGGATTGCTAATCTCATGCTTTGATATATTTGTCCTTATTTTCTTATGTATTATTCACTAAAGGAATTATATTTCATCCTACTGACTATATCCTGTGTATGTCCTATGAATAATTTTCTTGGGTAGGGTACACATGTACTTTTTTCTTTTAGTAGTCAGTAATGACCTGTTTCCTTTTGGTATATTTTTGTCATTTTATTTAAGGTTAGCCCTATGTTTTAAGCTGTGTATTTCTCTGAAATGAGAATTAGAAAATAGAATGCACTGTCTCCAAACTAAAAAATGATCAGTCACCACAGCTGACAAATTTTTATGTCTTTATACATTAAAAACTATGATTTGCCTTGAAAATTAAATCTAAGAATTTGAATATCTAAGTTTCTTACTTTCTTGAGCACAGGGAGTTAATGCTACAGTGCTTCTTCCCTGAAAAAGATGGAGGTTTTGTACAGTGCTACAGCCACCACTAGTGATGTTTTAGGATTTAATCAGTTTAATTCAGAATTTCAGAATCTGGGTTTTGGTTATGGAGATATAAGTGGCAAATAGTTATGGCAAGGAGACATACTTAGTAAAGAATTCTGACTAAGGCACAGAAGCACCACAGAAGAATTGAGCTCCAAAATATTTTTGTGTTCAGCATTTTCCAGCATTTACTGCAGATAAGTGATGTCTTGCAGGTTAAACAGCAATGCTTGTCTAACCAGCCTTACTAAAAGATTAAATAAATATTTAATAAATCATGGGCCAACTCAGAGGTTTACACCTAGCCCCATTTGTGTGGGGTCTTAGTCACTTACTGCCATTCCTGTGAATCACCTTTCTAAATTCAGGGACCTAACTTTTAAGTATTTTCTGGTCAAAGTTAAAGATGCTAAAGCTTTTTGTCTGCATTCGTCAGCACTGTATGTTTATTAATGGCTTTCCACTTGTCACTATTGACCTGTGGAAGGGTCAAGCTCCCGCTAAGAACTTTAGGTCTATGAAAATACAAGCTATGTTTTTACTAATTAATCAGTAGCAGAGTATCCAGGCAAATGCTGGTGTTCTGGAATTGACCATCTCTATGATTGACAACTATGTCAGAACATAATTGCTTGTTAGTCATCCAGCACAATATCAAAAATTTCCTGTGTATACTTCTGCAGTTATTATGGTTCAAGAACACCTACTGCTGGAAGCCAGCATGCTGGTTCAGAGTGGATGGGGGTCATTCCACACAAATTGTCTTCCATGACAAAGTACACAGCCATGTTTAATTCATTAGTAGAGATGAAGCTTAAGTGTCACAGATATCTGTAGTCTTGAAGCTCTCAAAATTCCTTTTTTTGCCTCTTCAATCAATCTGTTCATAATCTGCTTTAAATAAAACACTATTATACCAGCATATAATAATTAGAATTCTTGGAAAGTTTAGCTACTAATATTGGCATTTGGGGATTGTTGGTTTCTCTTTTTTTTTAACCACGAAAGGTTTGAAGCTTTTTTTTAAAGTACTTTAATATTGTGCTGAAGTGAGCTTTCTTCTTGCCTGTGATATCTAAAGCAAAGAGCTTTTATGTGGGATTTTTATCAGAAGCTGCATCTGATTAGGAATTGTGTTAATGCGAATTTAAGATTAGGTCTTTTCTTTTTTGCCTTTGCTCTCATGACTCGCTGTGGTAGAAATTGAGTACAATGATGAAATGCTCTAGTTTTAATCTTCCCAGTAAGAATCAAATGATCAAGCTGCTACCAAGCAACATGTTGGTCAATTGAATAAGTCTCCTAGACTTTGCAAAAGAATGTGCTGAGCAAATGTGAAGGTTTCACAAAGCCATTTAATAGCAAACTGCTCGCAGAGCAGTTCATTATTGTCTGAAGGAATCACTGCTGAAGTATAGGAGTCATATGCTTTGTATTTCATAAAGGCTTTTAAAACAATCCTCAATCCAGAGGTGAGCCTGACATTGTTCAGAAAAGATTAGGGAAATAGCATGTGATAAACCATAGCTCAGAGTTTCAGTAATTTCAGTGGAATCCCACCATGAAAGTGATTAAGTCTTAAACTTAATCCTAATGAAAAGGTAGTTCATTAGCAATGGCACTACTTAATATCTGCTTCAGAAATGAAGAACCAGTTATGGCTGAGAAAAGTAGAGGAACAATCGTCTTGTTTTTTCTGGTAAGTTCTTGGAAGCTTGGTATATTCTATTTATTCATTTAACATATTTTAAAATATTAAACTATTTATAATGATCTAATTATTTGTCAGTACGAAATGATGACTTAGGTGATTCTTGAGGCTCTTAAGAGTGTAGGATCTGTGTAATGGTAAATTTACTCTGCAGACTGTGCCAAAGAGCTGGAAGAATAAAAAACCTGGATTGCACTGAGAGTGAGGAAGAAGAATCGTGAGAAGTACTTTGGTTTTCCATCACCTCTACAGTGTGTATAAAAAGAAAGCAAGTAGCAGCTGTCATGAGTCTTCTAAACTTTAGCATGTATAGGATCTGTAATGGTTTCTCTTGTGCGTATTCTCTTCTCCATTGAAGCAAGCTGAAGCACTGGACATGACTCTAGTAGGATAAACATTTTATTTATACTTAAAGGATGTGATCTCTGAATGAGAATAAAGGAAAGGATGGAACTGAAAGTGTTTGCATGCTCATGAGGTTATGTTAATAGATTCTCCAGGTACATAATAGCAAGGACATATACTTTAAGTCTTTTTAAAACAAATAGATATTTTTATAGCCTGTAAGGTTTTGATAATGTGGCTTTTCTGTTTATTAGCTTCTTTATAACATAGTTGTGTATATATAAATATTGCATAATTCCAATATTTTATCAGAACTCACTTGTTTTATTATTTCTGTATAATTCACAATTAATATTGAAGCATAATACTCAGCAAATACAGTCTAGCCAACTAGAATAAAGATAACCAAATTGCATGAAGTTAATAAAGCAATATTTATACTCATAAATTGATCTTAATTATCTCCGTTAAGAAAAAGTGACAAGGAGGTTTTCATAAAGATTATTTTAATTAGATATGTTCACACTGTTAAAAAAACCCAACTCTACTAACAAAGCAAATAAAATTTTGCCAATGATGAAAAAAACCAAGAAAATAAAATTGCTTTTTTAACTTAAAAGGCGATTTGAAGTAAAAGTATGAATAAAATAGTTTAATCGGGTACGGTGACCTAGTCCTTAACTGCCTGTCAATACTACATGCAGAAAGAGTGATGACTTAAAATGTCTTGCTTGTTTTCTTTGTACTTGAGATACTAAACCAATGTGTTACTGTCATCTGCACAGAGTAATCTCTACCTGATTGATCTGTTGTCTTATTTTGGTATATCTTTGACAATGGTTGAAGCAGAGGTTTTTGTCACTGTTAAACACTGCAGAGAAAATGGAACTTGTCAGGAGAGACTGTCAGGTACCTAATTATATGTTTCACTTCTTAGCCTTGAACCCCCAATTTATTTGTCAGCTTTGTGGTTAGTATCAAAATATGGACACAGCCAATATAAGATATATGTGATTCCTTGTATTGTCAGTTAAATTTCTGGAATTGATGTTTGAGGTTATGTATTTGTATATATTTCATCAAAACATGTTTATTCTTATATATGCACATAAAATCTCTCGTGTGTTCCCAATATTAAATGCAACTTTTAAGAGATTACTTTTTGTCACACTTTGGTTGTTGTGGTGGTTTTTTGTTTGGTTGGTTGGGTTTTTTTCCTGTTTGTTTTGGTGGTATTTATTTTTCCCCCGTCCTATGGTATTCTTGCAAAGAATCATTTCTCTGTGTCTTGGTTTAAAACAATATAAAGGGGAACACTCAAAAATGAGTTCTCCCCCTCTGTTTTAACCAATCCCTTTCCTCCAATAATGAGAAATTAAATACAAGTAAATACAAGCGAAAAAATCCCAATTTATTAAGAAGTGAAACTACAACAGGAAAAAATAACAGTAAATAATCCATAGATTCAAAATTCCTAAATCTCACAAGCTCCCCGAGAAGAAAGAGACACCCAAAATGGCGGAAATACCCTTTCCAAGATGGCGTCCGCCACGGGCAGCTGTGTGTGGGGAGACAGGGAAAATGGTGGCAGACCCGCCCTCCTAGACGGCGACCTTTGCAGGTGACCGTGCTCTCTGGGAGACAAAAGAATGGCAGCAAACCCTCTTGGGAATGTGGGAGATTACCAAGGAGTTTTGCTGGCAGATGTGAAGTGTCGGCGTGTGTGGGGTCAGCGCTGCTGCCTGCGGCCTCCTCCTGCTGCCTGCGGCCTCCTCCTGCTGCCTGCCGGACTGTGCCGGTCGGTGCTGGTGCTGATGTTCTCCCTGCTGCGCGTCGGGTCTGGGAAAAACATGGTCTGTCGGTGCCGACACGGGGTGACCTGGCCCCAGGGACTGGCTGGAGTACGATAACATTCTGGGTTACCTACCACACAGTCATGACTTGGAAAAAACAGTTTCAGTTCACGTTATGGTTTAATTCATATAATTTTTAGGAAATTCCTGATTTTTATTGCAATCTTATACCAAATTATACCAGAAAACAAGAAGCATAAAAATTACGAAACACAGGCAGACATATGTCTCTTTTTGAGAACATTGAGATACAGTTCTTTTGAAAAGTACGTAAATGTTCAGGTGTATGTAAAAAAATTTGGAAACATTTTGATATTACTAAAGGATGTATGAATCTAAAGAATATATATAGGGAGCTTTTAAAAGCCAGTGATAATCTAATGCTCATAACTTCAATATACTTGGCATCAAATTTTACCTAGTAATTTTTGCATTGATATATATTTTTTTTAATCTTTACCATATCTTATAAAGATATTTTCATTCCTGAACGAAAAGATTCAAATTATAAAGAATTTGCAGTATTTTTTAGAAAAGTTAGGTCAGTAATTAATGTCCTCGGTCCTGAAAAAGGTGTACCTTATTTATCTTACTGTGTAGCCTAGTGTGAGCTTTCATTCAATCCTGTTTTCAGTCACTTAATGTCAGATATCTCTTACCCATGTGGGTCGGGGTAAGAGATTTCTCAGGAATGCTTTTGCCTGGAAAATTTTTGCAAATGCTTTTGAAGATTCTGTGCTTTTACCACCATTTCCAGGGGTTTGGCATTTGTTACATGTGTATATACATGAGGAATTAAACTGTTGTTCCTGCGCTGGTAACGAGTGTGCTTGGTCTGTAATGAGTTACTGTGACAACTTAGTGCAAATGTCCTGCAACCATGACCCTTGTGTCTGAGGATTTCAGGAGGCATAGCAGTGACTATTCATGTGCAGTTAAAGCTGAAAAAATACGGAAAACCCTTTGGAAATGTATTACTCCTTATCGTGTCATCTGTTGACTTCTTAATTTGGGCTGAACATCTTAAATCTCTTACTATAAAGCGTAGGTTATAGAATTGATTTGGTGTTGTCATTGTTTTCTGAATTGTTTCTAACTTTTTTGCATTCTTCTTAAAAAGATGGCGCAGGATTTTAATACTGGTTTCACTGGGTTTATGTATGGGCGCATCAATTCTGACTCGGTATGATCCCAAGGACTGAGTTATCCTTTATAAATGCACTGTCATAAAAGCAATTTGAACTCAGCTCTCTGTACGCCAATAATTCTAGGTCCCTCAGTATCAGTTTATTTAAAGATATTGCATTACCTGTCTTATATTCCTCTGACTCTGCATTTGGCAGCTATATTTCATCTCTGTGCAAATAACTGCATATTACCCAAAGATCCAGATTTAGCTGTATGATTGGCCTCACCGCACCATTATTTGTATTCCTGCCAATTTTATGTCATCTGCAAATTGTATCAGCAAAGATTTTATCTTTTGTTCTGTTAAATGCACGTAGTCACAGTGCAGGATCTTTGAGAATCTAGTTAATTTTAGTGATCCAAGAAGGATATTTAGTTCATTTTTACTTCAATTATGTTCTTAATTATTAATTCGAAGGTTTTAGGTTCTCATCTCATTTACCTTTGTGAACTGAAAGATATTGTGATCTCATTATAAAGTAGCAGTCTTGCCAAAGAAGACCTATCTTCCACAAAGGCACACTTCTTGGAACTAATTGTGATTTTACTCTTGCTTAAGAACATTTTGTTTCCCCAGGAAAGCATTATTTTGCCTGTAATCAATATCAGGTTAGTGAAACAGTATCCAGTTAGTGTAGATAGCATTTATGAGCTCTTTATCTTTCTTTTTAAAATAATTATTATTAAAATATACACATTTTTGAGTCTTTTGGAAATTCTGCAGCATCAAATATTTTTGGAAGATACAAATTATTTGTTCCAGAGGTAATTTGTAATAATCTTGGATGAACACTAGGCTGTTTTGTTCATTTAATAAAATTGAATACTTTCTTGTCATTTCAGTTATCATGGAGAATAAAATGTCTTTTTCAGTTACTATTTCAGTAATAGAATATTCCTTTTCCTATCAGTTTTCTTGATGGCTGTCAATACTCTTCCTTAACTTGTGATTGTAAACCAGTTTGGCATTGCTCTCACAGGGAGGTTAACCTCCCACAACTGGTCTGAGTTACTTTGCATTTTGTGGGGAATTGGAACGTTGTCCAAGTTTAGGTATCAAAGCTTTGGAGGTCTGTGTCTGAGCTAGGTGCCCAGGTATCATTTAAAGTCACTGGCGAGAAAGAGACACTTTACAGAGCAACATGCTCATGCTTTAGGGGCAGATGAATGGTGCTTTAAACAGCCAAGTTGTCCCTGTTGATTCTACAAGTATAGACTAGTAGAGTTAGTTCAGATGCAAATATTTACATCAGGACAGATGAATTTTAATGTCTCTCATAGTTTTCATATATATATATATATATATATATATATATATATATGTGGAAAGGCTCTTTTCAACCTACAGAATCATCAGAACTTTGCAGTGATCAATCCATTTAACCTGTTTAAGAATGGAGTGAATTGTCGTCTGGATTTGAAGTGCATGTGTAGAATCAATTTAAATTAAAACAATTTTATTTAAAACAACTGTATTAAACTCAGTGAGATGAAAAACTCATCCTGCTCAGCTAATTTCCATCAAGGATGGACACAGTTTGTGTATTTTTTGCTTAAGACAGAGCTAATTCAAATGCCTGCTACAAAGGTGGTTCTTGAATGAAAACCTGAACATCCAACTGTGTTCAACTAAAATTAGTCTAATGGCAAAATGTGGCACACAACACTAAGATACCAAGATCCAGAGGTATCAGAATGAAGAAAAATAAGTTAACAGTGCATTGCTACTGTACTCCATGTTAGGGAGCTGCAAGGGATACTGTTCTCCTTGCTAATGGTTAAGCTAGAAGACTGCTTTTTCCTGTAATCAAATACTTTTTCTTACATTCTTCTTGCTTTAAAATACTCAAAAGCAAAGTTATCAGAGAGGGCAGAAGCTGTCAGAACATCATTGCAAGTAGCTATAGAAGTAACTTTGATCTAGTGTGGTTGAAAGATAATTACATGTTTGCCACAGAGAGGAGAACCACAGTTTCACACATCCAGCAATATGTGAAAAGACACTCAGAGTCAGAAGATTTAGCTGGTACTGCATAAGATTTGCTAGCAAAATATAGAAAGTTCCATTTTAGAGGCCTCTATAGTACCCTGTCTGACCACTAGCTGTGCCTTCGGAAAGGACCTTACAAGCTCATGTCACACCTGCCAGTCTCATGTGGAATTCACTTCTAAAACAGCTTCTGTTGTCACTCAGTGCTTTAGAGAACTGAACATAATCTCTTGGGCTGCCTTATTAGAGACCCATCTTCTGTTCCCCAGGACAGAGTCAAATCCAACTGAAGTAAAATAAAGGCAGAGGTTGGCATGTTCAAAATCTATTACTATATAAGATGTAAATTATCACCTATTTTAAGAACTTTGTAAAGAATCTGTATTAGAGTGTGAAGAGGGAAAATATGAACAGCACAATAGAGTATGCAGTAGCTGTGACAATTGACCATTGTGTGCTTAAGTGGTATTCAGCTCACTATTTTTCCTAATTTAAACTTGAGATGTGTTGACTGCAGTGGACAGGACAAGAGGCAACGGTTTTAAACTAAAAGAAGGCAGTTTTAAAGTAGATTTAGGAAAAAATTCTTTGCTCAGAGAATGATGCAGCACTGGAACAGGTTGCCCAGAGAAATTTTGGATACTCCATCTCTGAAAGCATTCAGGGCCAGGCTGACTGTGGCCCTGAATGACTTGATGTAGTGAATGGCATCCCTGCACATGGCAGGGAATATGGAACTAGATGGTCTTTAAGATCCCTTCCAGCCCTAACCTTTCAGTGATCTATGATTCTATATTTAGATTTTAAGAAAAAGTAGGGTACACTAGCTAGTACTGTTTTTTGCATCTTATGGAAGTTGTTTGTAATTTCTAGATTTTTATAATACAAGGACAAGGAATCCACAGTTTTCAATAGTTCACACTCTGTTTTTTAGGTAAAGATTGACATTTTGAAGATGAGGTCATCTTACTGTAAATTGTTGAAGCATCAGTTACAGTATAACTTAGTTTGCTTGCTCTTGAGCATCTTCTTGAGCATCAAGCAGATTTGCTTTCCCGGAATTTGAATCTTATTCTTTGGAGTCAATTAAGATTAGCACTGAAAGTTTAAGAAATCATTAAGGCAATACAAAATTCACAGTTCAGGCATCTGAAACTTCATTTTATCATCTTAATAGATACTGTGTAGCAATAGCACAGTTAACTTTTCAGCAGATAACTTGAAGAATGAAAAATCGTCACTTCTTGTATGACTGTGTGGCTCTTCTGTTCATGTTTTCCAAAGTCCATCACTAACAGGTCTTCAAATAAAGAAATAGATAAGGACACTAGTAAGTGGTCTTATCTTTATATTTTCAAACAAATGCGTGACGTTGTTATGAAAAGTCAGTGCTATTCAGAAAACTCGGGTCACGGTATTTGGGCTCCACATAAGAAGGTAAATAGTAATTTATCACAACAGTGACTCCCTTAGGCATAATTAGTGTTGAGATCACAGTAAATCAGTTGCTGTCAGTTACTGACAAAGGTAATTGCTCTCAACTGGAAGCTCTGGGAAAAGATTTACTGTATATACCTGCTCTTGTACTTCTTGGTGTTAAGGAGACCTGCTGCATGCTCATTATCGTAAGAAACACTGAGGACTCTGTCTTCACCTGGCAGCTCTTTAAAAGCAGTAATGACAGTAAAACTTTGGCTTAGGATTTGGCTTATGAAGTTCTCTAGAAAAACAACTTATATTAAGAAGTATATGTATGTGGATGATAACATAGAGATTACTTCTCACTTGGCAAGAATTATTCAACAAAGTTATTTTTTAGTTCATGTTGATGGTCTTATTTGTGTCATAAATTAAGGTTTTTCAATGCAGTATGAAAGAAAACAAATACAAGGATTTAGCCTGTAGAAGAGAAAAGTTGTCAAATGAATTAAAAATCAAGTAATTAAGGGAATTTGTGCTATTTCATGTCACACTTACCTGACTACAATTCATTCTTGAGTAGCAAAAACAAACTTTGAAACCAATGAGATTTTTCATCTAGAGGAATACTAGAGGAAAATAGTGACATCTTATAGTACTTTGATGTTAGAAGAATTTATTGTACAAAATATCTCGGAAGGTCTTTGATCCACTTTCAAAAAAAATCCGAAGAGAGTTAGGAGCACTGAATGGCACACAAATATTAGTGCTGTCATTTCCTTCCCCTGAGCTTTTTCTTATTTGTTCCAGATGGTTTCTGATTTTTGAGAGGGGAGTTTTAGGAAATTCAAATAAAACAAAAGCTCTGCATATAGCAGATTACTAAAATGAGGAAAAAAAAACCCCTAGGAATCTCTTTTTTTTTACTCCTCATTGCTTTATACATTGTGATTGCTGAAAAAAAAATAAGCAAAACAAGAAAGGCTTCAACCCAAAATAGCAAAATATTAGAGATTTGAAAGATGGAGATGCAATCCTCATTTAGTGGAAACGTACAGTTGAAATTAGTTTAAATGTGCTTCATTATTTTGATTCTCAAAACTTTCAGCGTCTGTACAAATACTTAATCTTCAGTTGGGTTGTAAAGCCACTGTATATTTGTGATTTTAAATGAGGCTGTGTCTTCAAAATTTCCTTGATGCTGAAGATAACACATACATAGGTCTGGATTTTGAGATCTTATTTGGCTTTGGAGAAATTATTTATGAATATGATAATTTTAAACATGAATTTAAATTTTGTTTAATTAAAATAGTAATTTGTTAATATAGTGATCTTTTTTATTAGTTCAAGAGATTACCTTGGGATAGTGTTAGTTTGTTATGGAGTTTTTAATCTTAATTATAAACATGCTGTTTTGCTAAACTTTGAGAAAAATCAAAATTTCTAAGATATTTCTCTGATTTTTTTGAGATCGTTATGAGTGAATAGAGGTCGATTCAGATATGTGGAAAATGTTCTATTTGCTTTTTAAGAAACAGTTAAATCTAAGTACATTAGATTCTTTATTCAGCTGAAAAAACACAGTCTGTCTGTTCCTGTTGCAGAAAGATTCATTTTCCTTTGGTTTGTCTAGGAGTTGACACCTATTTCTAGTATCAAAATTATTACAGAAAATTTAGGTAATATCTGTTACCCATCCTGCTGCAGATGATGCAAGTTTCTGGGGCTTCCCTAGGGGTCTTAGGTGGAATTTGGATGCCCTTCTGCCTAAAGATGCATTGAAATGCCATTCTAGGAAGGAGAATTGTGTAAAACTCTCAGAAATAAGCAAATGCAGTGCATTGTAGTTAAATGGCAAAAGAGCTTCCAGACCAAAGAGGATGCTGCATGAATAGGCACTCACAAAGTTAGGCAGACTCAGAAGGTATGGGAATGTATTATGTTCTGAATTATTTTTGGTAACCCTGTAAAAACATAAAGGAGATTTACGTAAACTAGTTCCCATACTCATTTTCTGTCATGAAGTCAAATAAGTAAATTCATTTAAAAAGTAAGTGATCTGTTTCAGGACTGGCTACTTGGCTACTGTAAGTGATAGTTAGTATTCATGGCCATCCTTTTAGTAAGTAACAACTTTTTAGTTTCCACAGACAACTGTACCATAGAAAACAACATCCCTCACACTCTTTTTCCTGCCTTTCCTTTTCTTTTCCTTCCCTTTTCCTTTATTTTCCAAATACTGAAAATGCATCTAGAAACAAACAAATTTTATAACCAAGAGAACTGATGAAACAATGTCTTAGAATAAGCTACAATTTTCTTTTTTTGTTAGTCAGACTGCTCTGCAGTTCATTGCCTAAAGCTAAGTGCAAGAGAGAAAAGCAATGCTTATATTATGAGGATCTCTATAAAGAATTTCAGTTCCTTGCAGGCTTTCAGATGTATACTTCTAAAAGATTTTGATGATAATTCTTGCTATATTCAATCAGATCCACATATTGTTTAGTGACACTACTCACTTTTTATTTTTCAGTATGCAACGTGATTACACAGTATTTATTTTTTTAAGTTACAGAAAGTACACTTCAAAAGTCCATGAAGACAAAAGCCTTTCAATTTGCTGCATTGTAAAAAATGATGGATTAAACTGCAGTACAAAGCCTATTCTCAGAGTTTGCTGCAAGCTCACAGATTTACTTGTTGGTGATTAATAACCATAATATTTTTATATCACATTCTTGCTGACCTCAGGCTCCAGTGAAGCTAAAGAGCATCAGGTTTTGTAAATAAGGCCACTGGAAGACATTAATACGAAGTTTCCTTAATCTTAGAACCTGAAAACGTCTGCTTGAATTCTGTAGCATGTTGTGTAGGTTTTCAGTGAAGGCAGCTTTTAAAAAATTGGCTATTTGCTCCCTGCAGTGGGTTTTCCTTCAGCCAGTGGAAAGTTGTTTCAGAAGGATTTAGATGTTGCAGGAATAATTGGTTTAATAAAAAAAAAAAAGTCAAAAGTTAAAGAAATCAAGAGCTTTTCCACTACATTCCTATATCTCTTCTTACATTAACGGTTCTTTAAAAGGAGAGTATTTTACCTTACTTAATTCTCTTTCCTGCTAACTTAATGGCAGCAGAACAAAATAAAATGGATGACACTGCAGTTGTTTTCTCAGTTATTACAGTATAATTATTTTACTGATGCCCATCCTATAGTATTTTCATGATCATTGATTTCACAATAAGCAATACTTTCTCATTTTAATTTCTCCTATTGGTCAACAAACTAAAAGTACATAGTAATATACATTTTACAGAAAATTAGTGTTAAAATTTGTTTTAAAAACGGAAAAAACCCTGATTATGATAAAAATGTATTAAAATAGTGACTTTAAAATACAATGTACTAGTGGGGCAGAGAGAGATTGCATTGGTATAAATGCTTGAAGTTGCTTTAAATACACAGATTAATCTGCTACAGTACAGAAAGTTCTGTGATATCAGGTTGTTTTTTTTTTTAAATAAGATTTACTTGTAAGAGTCTGAAATACAACATTCCTCAAGATTCACAATAATTCCAGGCCACTTGAACATTGTTTATTTGGGTCTTGGGCACCTGCAGTGTTCCCAAATCCTAGTCAACAGTTCAGTCTGTCTCCCTTCCAACATTCTGTGTCTTGATAAATTCATTAGCTGCTTTTGGATTTTGGCTGCGAATTACTTGTTAGCTCAGATTTAGTCTGTAACTGAAGAAGTGCCCATTCTAGGGAAAGGAAGGCACCTGCCTTAGTCCACAGATGAGGAGTTTTGCAGACAGCCTGAAGCAACGTCACTCATGCAGGCCCTACTCCTCATGGGGAATTTCATCCATCCCAGTATCTGCTGGAGGGACAATGCAGCAGGACATAGGAAATCAGTAGGTTCCTCAAGAGAACTGGTGACCAATTCCTGACACAAGTGATAGAGAGGTGCGCAACTACTTCATAATCAGGAACGAGGAAGGGCTCGTTGGGAATGGGATGACAAGGCAGCCTTGGCTGCAGTGACCATGAGATAGTGGAGTTCAAGATCCCAAGAGGAGAGAGCAGGGCAAAAGGCAAGATCACAAGTCTGGACTTCAGGAGAGGAAACTTTGACCTCTTCGGGGATCTTCTTGAAAGAGTCCTGTGGGATGAGGTCCCTGAGGGCAGAGGGGCCAAGATAGTTGGTTGGTATTCAGGGATCAAGTTTAAGAGGTGTCCATCCCACTGGTCAGGAAGATAGGAAAAAGAGGCTAAGAGCAGTTGCTGGCAAAAGTCAGATTTAAGAAGGAAGTATCCGGAAGGTGAAATCACGGACACATGACCCATGAGGAGCACAGAATTGCTGTCCAGTCTTACAGAGATGAAGTTAGGAAGTTAGCAAAGCCAAAGCCCACTTGAAGTTGAAACTATGAAAGAATGTCAGAGGCAACAATGAAGGAGACTATGAATATATAAACAGCCAAATGCTAACTAGGGAAAACCTGTACCTGTTGCTGAATGGGCAGTGGTCATGGTGGCAAAGGACATGGAATATGCTGAGGTATTCAATTCCTTCTTCTCCTCACCCTACTAATAAGACCAGTGTCCCGTTTTGGCTGCTCCTCAGCGTAGATGAGGCCAAACCTGGAGTATTGTGTCCAGTAGGGGCTCTTTAGTGCAAGAGAGACATGGATATATTGGAAAGACTGCAGCACAAGGACAATTAAGAGACTGGAGCATCTTTCACATGAGGAAAGGCTAAGAGAGCTGAGACTGTTCAGCCTGGAAATAGAAGGCTCAGGGGATCTTACCAATGTCTGTAAATACCCAAAGGGAGGGTGCGAAGAGGAGGGGGTCAGGCTCTTTCCAGTTGTGTGCAGTGACAGGAAAAGAGGCAGTGGGCACAGACTGATACACAGAAGGTTCTCTCTGAAAATGAGGAAACACTTTGTCATGTTAGGTGGCCAAACATTGACACAGGCTGCCCAGAGAGGTTGTGGAGTGTCCATCTTTGGAGAGTATGAAAGTCATCTGGACATGGTCTTGGACAATTGACTCTGGGTGGCCCTGCTTGGGCAGAGGAATCAGGCCTGCTGAACTCAAGAGATCCCTTCCAACCTCAACCATTCTGTGATTCTGTCCTATGAGGCAGTTTTTAACTAAGTGTCCCACCATTGTTTGTTTCTCCACCCTAAGGCAGAAACATATGAATTCTTTCAATTCCAGCTGGAGAAACAGGGAAGTTAATTGTGGTCAAGACTATCAACTGTTTCGATTTATTTTCTTTACATCCTAGAAGAGGTCTCTCATCCCTGGTCTGGCTTATACTGGAGATAAGTACTTTTAATATGTTTTTGTTTTTTCCTTCCATCTGGCTGTTTTACATGGGACCTAATCTAGTATAGGCAAGTAAAAAGCTGTTTTCAGTGTGAATGCACAATTTTGTTTGGAAAGGGATGTGTAAGGTTCTGTTCCTAGGAATGATATTACTTTCAGGGTACACGCATTCAAAGAGCAAAGATGCAAACCCAGTTCCATCCTGGAACATCTGGATTATGTTTTTCGTGAAGATTTCTGTTTAATGGGACAGCAATAATTTTGTCAAGAGGTGAAATAGTAAATTTAGTTTCTGATTTCTTGAGGTAAATGGAGATAGATACATTTGTTGCTAGTTTGGGAGCATTTGTGTGACTTTTTTAGGCATTTCTTTGTATTAAGTAATAGTAACAAAAAAGAATCAGATGACCAAACTTGAAAGAGATCAACAATTATACTGTGGATTTATGACTATATGTTAGGATCTCTTTAGACTCAGTCTTGTGGATGTCTAAATTGTTGAAGGAGAGTGGTGTGAGTTGAGAGCTGCAAATTTGGAGCATTTCCTGGTAGGGCTCTGCAGTCTCACGCTTAATTAAAACTCTTCAAAGAATTATATCTCTCTATATCTTTTATTATATGTCAGTTACAACAGCTAAACAACTGGAGATAATGAAGGAGTACGTGTTATATGACTTTGGAAATGTTTAGAAGAGCTTGTAGTACAGAAATAACATAGTACTTGGGGTTTGCAAAGATTATGGCATAGCATGCCAAGCATTTAACTGTGTCCTTAAATCAATTTCAAAGCGGCAATATACACAAGGCCATATTGGAATGCTCGGTTGTGTTGGAATTTTAATCCTGTCAAGTCGATGAACTTAGCAGGCTCATGTAACGGTTAATGGGAGCTAGACAGGCAGTAAAACTGATGCACCTGAACAGAGTTACTGGAGGTTTCCAGGTGCAGCTCGTAGTGTTGGCAGTGTTCAGCTCTCCATAAGGACTGCAAGGATAGTTGGAGTCCCTTTATCTGGCATCTCTCAAGCATTTTTAAGTGAAATTGTTCAAGAAAAATGAAGTAAGAGGACTGAATTTTTTTTAATCTATTGCCAGTCAAATGGGTGGGCTTTTAACAGTAGCTGAAGTCCAGCGTAGCAATACTTAAAAGGGCAGCCACAAAGAGGACAGAGGCTTTCTCTTCGTAAAAAGTTACGTGGAGGTGACGTGAGGCAATGGCTCCAAGTGGCATTTGGAGACATTTCATCTCAATATAAGAAATAAAGTTTTTACAGAGAGTAAATGCAGTTTTTACAGATGAGTCCCCATCACTGGAGGGTTTCAAGATTCAGTTGAACAGGGTGCTTGATAAACTGATCTTGGCTCCCTTTCTCCACAAAAGGTTGAACCACTTGATCTTTCAAGATCGCTTCCAACCTGGGCTGTTCTAGGATGGTATGTCTTACTCAATTCTCTTTTTATTCCTCTGTTCTTTTATTTGACCTTATCTAAGTTACCGTCTTAAGCAGAGTGAACCAAATTAAAAATTACTGCATTATTGAAAAACATCATATTTTCCCAGTTATCTGAAATACATACAGTACCTTCCAGGATGATAAATGGTACAGCTTCAGTGATTTCTTTCCTGAGGCTGAAATGAAGAAACCCCCATTTTTCTTTTCTAAAGCATTGTCTCTTCGAGGGAACTGAGAAAAGTGTTGTTTAAGATTGTGAAGAAAAACATTTATTATACATTTTCATATTTGAATTTTTAAGTCTAAGATGAGTTTATCTACCTTAATTGGCTTATGGCAATATACAATACATAACATGTACTTCCATATCTTTTACACAAGGTGAAACAGATGGTGATGTTCTAAAAATATATTGGTAGACACTGTTTTACATGGATTTGGTCTTGATATTTTTGAAGTATCTGGAAGTTCAGATGCTGATCATCATATATATTTACCTGAATTAGAAACCTTATTTTGCATGTATGTATGTATGTATAATTTGATTTATTTAATTTATGCTAAAAAGATAAGTGTGTATTTTCCCTTCTTCTCCCAGCAAGTCATAAGTAGGTAAAAAACCACTTTGTTATGTTGTAACTTTTAACTTAAAATGGATTTTGTTTACTAAATTCTTTTTATCATTTTCATGAGCAATCATTTACACAGTACATAATAAACGTAAAATGCAAATGAGAATTGCAAAATTCAAAATTCTACACTATTGCCCAAAAAGAGCAAGAACATTCTAAATATGGATTGCTGGTAGCTAGATTTCATTCCAGTCTGAGTGGAAAAAGTTGTTGTGTTGATAACGTGAAAAATGTTTTTTTGTCAAACATTCAGAAAAGAAATTGTGAGACCAGAGGCAGACATCAGTTTCTACCTGTTGAGTGCTTGGGCATTTTACATGAATCTCTGGATAGGAGGTAAATGAGAGTTTTAGTTTTCTCTGTTTCAGCCGTCATTGCAACAAATTAAAAGTCAGGTTTCCTTTTTGTTGCTCTCTGTTGGAACAAGGATTGTTGCATTTCTGCCTTTGTCTCCAATGACGAAAGGACTGTTGATGGATTGTCTGAAGCAGTATGATGTGTGTTAGGTCTGCTAAGGGTTGTTAGGTTTGCAGGTCCAACCATTGGTGAAGCTGAGTATGTGTCTCAGGGACACACAGATGTGGGGACACACACGCACCGAGGACACCGACACGGCTGATCACACAGGCTGCCTCAGGAGGTTACCAGTGGAGCACACATGCGAGACTCTCCAAGTTCACAAGTAAATGGACATTTGTGAGATCCGTGGGGTACCAGCATGGCCCCTTTACACAACTGGCAGCTCTGCCTGGATCCTGACACCTCTTACCTGTCCCACAAGTCCCCAGCTTGCCAGCTGGTGCAGCTGAGTGCTCACTGCAAACACACAGCACTCACACATTTGACCCACAGATACCCCACATGAAATACCAGCACGGACTCTCTGCCTGTCTGATACCACTGCTGGGACCTGAGGCCCCTTCACAAACACTCACACTGTCCCAGCAACGAACACCAGGCACATGGGCTGTGACCCAAGTCCCACTCCAGCCACCAGCTCTGAGCCCCTCACTCACCCTGTACCTCAAGCTTATTTTTACATGTACATCATTCACAGTGGCTGTAGGATAAAAACTGCTACTGCCTCTGTCCAACACTGATTAACAATGCAGTTGTCTTGTTTTATACCCCTTTTGGCCTACCCCTCTATCTGTTCCCTCCTGCTCCCCCTTCTCCTGCTCATTGCCCACCACTTGACACAGTCCCACCAAACCCTTCCAAAGTGCAGGACGCCCAGATTGGCATTCTCATCTGTTGAAAAGTACAGTTCTTTGATAGGCCATCAATTAGTGTGACTGACCAGGTTTGTTTCTGGTTATTGTTTGCTAATGCTAATTGGCCTGGATTTATGTCCATCTGTGTCTTGTCTCCCTTCCTTTCCTTATCATCCCAACTGGAAAAATAAAGATTCTCACACTCCACATAGCCTTATCAGTTATGCCACTGACACAGTTTGTTCGTAACGTGAACCACCCTTACCATGTATTGTTCATGTCTTTGTGTCATCTTTGACCAGGTAACTCTCAAAAGGAGCAGGCAGTTGTTGCATGTACGCTGAAAAGAACATCCACCTGACATGAAGTATTTGTGTTCAAACTATATCAAGTTGAACATCTAGATAAGAGTTTTCTTACTTGCTAGGAAAATGGTGTTAAATATTGTCATTAAAGCAAAATTATGTTTAACTAGCATCACTTTGTGGGAGATGTAGTTAGCTGCAGTGAAGACTGAATAATGAGGGGTGTTTCAGCCCTTTAGGCAGGAGGAAGGTGTAATTTAATTTGACCTTAGGTTACTTAGGAGTGTAAGAGGGAAACAGCTGGCTGTGTTCTTGTCTTGGGACACTTCTGACCTGGGATATGTGAATATCAAAGTATGACTATCCAGAAAACTATCAGGACAAGTGAGGAAGTATGTAAAGGAGCGTCTAAAGCTCTAGAGTAAGCAATGATGGAAAGTAAATCTAAGAGCTCATTATGACTAAAATTGCTACTGGATCACATTGGAGTACATATTTCTCCAGGTCTCCTATGCTACTGGTGCTATGCAGAGACATAACAAGGAAAGTCAATCATAAAAAGTTCACAGTGTAAGTAAATGAGAAAGAGAAGCAAAGCACAAGTAGTAGATTTATTTCCTTTAAGTCCCACAGGTGGCAGATGAAAGAACAAAGGCAGTCTTTTTCTGAATTTCAATCTAGAGTCCATTAGTTATATTTTATTACATACAGGGTATTACAGTTATTCCATTCCACTCCTCATGTTCTTAATGAATGATGCAATATAATATGAAATGCAGTAGAAGTTCTCCCCAGCAATATTGAGTCATTTCTTTTGAATTTTTGTTGCATGCATATCAAAAAATGATATTTTAATAGCAGCATAGTTTGGTGCTTTGCATGTCTTTGTGGTAGGATTTTTACTAATCTTTCCTGTCACAGCTTGGATTATACCTGTCATGCATCATGTAGATCAGCAAAGACATTCTTGTAATAATGTAGAATCCCTAAGCATTTCTTTGCACCTTTTGAACTGCATCGGGCTGGTTATTTTAGTTCTTTTGTTCTTGAGATTTTCTATTGAGCATGGAATTCCTTGAGTAAGCAAAGATTTTTTTCTAATACCCAGGGGTAGTAGGAAAATTCACATCATTGTGGTTAACCGTGAGAATTTCCAGTAAGGATTTGTGACTATGTCTTGTAGAAAACGGTCTTACTTTGAAAATGTTGATGTTAGTAACTTGTAAAGACTTAGCTTATTATCTGGTTTTTCCTTGATATCCTAATGCAGCAGTGTTTCACTGCAGGGGAACCTGTATGGGTGCCCAGTCCTATCACTTGCAAGACAACAGATGTTTACCTTCTGAAGCTGCAAAACTGTAGAAATTCAGAATATTTATGGTTAATACAAAAGTATGTATAACAAAATATTCTTAAACCAGGTATAAATAGCTAGATTTTAAGGTGACTGACTGCTTTAGACTGTTGTAGGCTGTTTGCGTTTGACAAAGAAGAGGAGTGTACTATGACCATGAAACAATTGGCTGCTAGCTCTTTCAGAGAGTTATTTTTAATACATAAGTGAATTGCTGAAGATAAAACTTTACAGAGTTACAGAAGTAAAAAGGAGGTCTGGAATCAGTTTTCAGTTACTAGTAACATTTTGGGTGTTTGTGTGACAAAATATCCCTCTTTTGCTGTTAACTTGTCATCAGCCATTTATCAGTTATAGTTGTGGTTTATTGTGTGATGTTCAGAGACCTGTACTATGTCATGGACCAATCTGTAGTGGCTGCAGCTGCATGCATTTGTGAATTCCTTGAACTCAGATATGGTGCTTGGTCCCATCAGTGTGGCACAGTCACACCCTGCATTATGGGCAGACCTTCTGCCGCAATGTGGCTGGAAAGAGCATTAGCTTGTAGTCATGGGAGTAAATCAGCCTGAGTCAAACTTTAAATGATTCAGACCATTAGAAACACTTTATTTTGAAGCAGTTTTATTTGACCTGCTTTTCTAGAAATAATGGTGCTTTGCACTTGTGTTTCATGCAGGAAGAGTGTAAGAGCATGGCTGTTTTCTCTACAGGTGTAATAGTAATGTAAGATTTCTACCTACCTACCTCATCTCTTGTTTACATTTTTAATTCTGTCTTTGCTTTCATACACCTACGGAAGTAGGTCAGACCTTTGCTTTCATACACCTCGTGCTGTTATTTCTCTGTCTGTTTTACTTGGTTTGTCTCATCTTCAGACCTGTTTGAATCCTGTCTAATTGCCATCCTTAATTCATCCTTTCAGTGTCAATCCTACATTGCTGCCCGCAGCTGCATTACACTGGTTTTGTAGCTCCTTAGACACCAGCCTGTGTATTGGTTAGACATGTTACTTTGGTGTTCTTTTTCTCATGTAGGACATTAAGTTGTATCTTACCACTAAAATTATCTCATGGCTTTGAAGAAAATATTAAACAAATCACATGAAATAAAAGATAAATTTGATATCAGAAATGATGATCAAAAAGATGTCCTTAATGCTCGCACTGTAAAAGATAAAATATGGCTTTGAAGCCCCAGAAAGAGGACACAGGATACAGTGAGTCATCTCCATA
This sequence comes from Callaeas wilsoni, assembly GCA_013398955.1. Classification (NCBI taxonomy): domain Eukaryota; kingdom Metazoa; phylum Chordata; class Aves; order Passeriformes; family Callaeidae; genus Callaeas; species Callaeas wilsoni. Next base: position 16,905 of record VWPU01001707.1, on the reverse strand, counting down.
TGCCTTTGCAAAGGCGCTGCAGCTCCAGGGCATTACTGGCTCTGGGGCTAATCTGTCCCAGCAGAACAGACCTAGCACAGTAATTCTGCACACCAAGAAGTATCCGTGAATAATGGTATATATTTAGGTAGTTCTAACCTCTTACAGATTAAATTCCTAGTAAAAATGAAGTATATTAACATTCCAAAATCTGTGTAAGAACGATGCTCAACGTGAAATAATCTGTATAAGAATGATAATAAGGTTATTAAATACAGCTAGTTTTTTTAAAGAACAAAGGGTCAGGTAATTCACTTCTATAGACCTGAACACCAAAGAAATGTGCAGTTCAGTTCATTCTTGTATCAATCAGACCATATCAAATCTTTCAGCTGGTTTCAATTAATATTTTGTTGTAATGATAAATAAAATCAGCCCTAGAGTTACGCATGTTAGCTAAGTGCAGCAGAAAAAACAATTCCAAATCAGTAAATCAGTTCTTTTTATTGACAGTACTTTTTTCCTTTTAAAGATTATTACTGCATTGGCCAGGTGGTCAGTCTCAGAGGGAAGTATACCTACTTACCTATTTCCACAGACTAGAGTTATCACTGATGCCAGCAATCAGCTAAATTTTTACATGGTACATGAGCTCTAGGAACAAAGATAAAACTTGCCTGTCTCTTTTCATTATTAATTTTATAATTGTAACTTAGGTAGGATGAAAATACTGAAAAAAAAATTTATTTTGAAAAAACCCCTGTGTCTCATAGTACATTTGTGGATGCTGTGGGATCATTGAGACTTTGTAATGGCATTATCTGGTTCTGACATATTAATGTGGATTTAGGATTGATGTTACTCGACTATCTTTTTTAATGTGTCACTACTTAGAAGAGGTTAACTATGAAATTCTGAATTCTCTGAAGTCAACTTTCAAGTCCAAATTTAAGGCAAAGATTTCATGTCACACTAGAGTCATTCCCTAAGTTTTAAAATCAATTAGGCTTTATCTATCAATCAGAAGGTGACTTGTATTTTCTACAGTGATGTTATGATAGTCACGTTCATAGGAACTAGAATTGGTATTTCTGGTGAGATTATGTTTTAGTAGAGATGTTATTTCTGAAACGGAATGTGAAACATTTATATGCCTTTTTCTGACCATGAAATCTCTTGTTAAATTTTTTGCCATTCTGTTCAAGGTTTACATGAGAGTATACAAAAAATTTTTTGCATTAGGTGGGTACAATTATCAGGGCAAAGTGAGAGCCAACTTCTCCTTACTGCCCTTCCAGTTCAGTGTTGCAGGTTTTTTCCAAAGAGAAAATAATGATTTTATTGTCTTGCAAATTGCTGCAAGTATCTCTTAAAAATGGAAGAAAAAAGTTTTCGTATCTTGCATAAAGAGGTGTATGCTGTGCCCAAAGTTTTCCAGATGAAAGAATATACTTCAGAGAAGAACTATTGTGTAAACTACATCTTAATTCCTGTAATCAGCATACATTTAAATGTGCAGAGTTGAAATCTGCATTAATTTCATCTTGCTTTTTATCACTCATATATGTTATTGTACTGGTAGGTTTTTAAAAATCACTGTAATTCTGTAATTTTTTTTTTGTTAAAAGATTCTGCTCATTTATTTATTGCTTGATTGAAGAGTGCATCCATAATTGGATCAAAAAAGAAACTGCATTAACTGAAAGCTGATCAAAAGTGAACAAAACTCTGTGTTTCAGTGTAACATTTCAGCCTCTCTTACTGTTTTTATAATTCCACAGTCTCTTCACACAGGCCTTTTCAACCATCTACATTTGCTACTCTCAGCCACTCAGGCTGCAGCTATTTCTGCAAGTATCTTTCGGAGTGACCATCAAGTAGATGATGAGCAATAAAGCAATTACTGCATGTGCAATTTTTCACCCTTTTATTTAGTATGTAAACATGAGCCTGTGCAACAAAGAAACCAGCTGGTGTTTGCTTACTTACAAGTCATTTCTTGGGGTACTTTTGGTATGTTTGAATGGACTCAGGGTCATTTATAATTCAGGGAAAAGGTAAGGATAGCAAAACATAAGAACAGATTAGTGGCACCTGGAGCAGTTAGAATCAATACAATTTTTACAAGAATATCAATGGAAAGTGGAGGACTAGAGAGAAAGTAGGCTTATTAATAAATAAGGTAGATTAAATAAATGATTGATGACTCTTAAGTAGCCAAGTGCTTAAGTGATTTTAAAAAAAAATCAATCTCGGAGAAAAAAAAAAAGAAAAAGGAAGGTCGTGAGCAAACACAAGCAGGTTGGCACACCAGGATCTATTCCAAGTCTCAGGAGAGACACAGCTGTGCAATCTGGGCGAAAAACAGGTATTGAATCAGGAGGCTGAGATCCACATCTGACCGTGACTTGCTCTTTCTTCTCAAATCATGCTCATGCTCATGTTTATGTGCCAGTGCAGACTATTTCAGCTGTGCTGTGATGAATGGCAGCTGATGAGGCGCTGCTGCCTCTGCAGGGCTGGCTGCTCCATGCTTGGCTTTGGTTGATCAGGCAAACTCTTCACACAGCTTTTCTCTCTTACAGCCTGCATTATGGCCTGGCCCTTAGCAAACGGCAGGGGTAAATAGCAGCTGGACTTAAGCCAAGTCAGACAGAAATTTGCAAACTGTAAAAACATGAATAGACCCAGTGAATTTAAACATGGTTTATTACAACTGTAATTTATTCTAAAAAAAAAAGATAAAACTAAGAAAAAATGGATAGGCACTGGAGGATTAAGAGAGAAAATAAAGGTGGAACTGATCTTCAAAAACTGAAGGGGACAGGAGGGAAATGATCATTATGAATTCTGTCAGTCTAAATTAAATCTTTAATGATGAGAAGAATACCCTTAGAAACAAACCAAAAATTAAAGTGTAGCAGCAGTTAGTTTAGCAAAAAAAACCCCTGTGCACAAAGTAAAATGGTATTTTAATTATTGAATCAGATTACCAGAATGTTGTTAGTGTCAGTGATTAAAAAAGAAAGAATAGGGAAATAGATCAGATATATGTAGCTGTCCTTATCTCTCTTGCATGCAATTTGGGCTATTGGTAACTGTCTGCTGAGCCCTAACATTCTACAATGTGTAAAGTAACCAGAAGGCATCTCTCACCCTGTATCCACTCAAAGCAGTTCTTTCTTGATACAAGCTAGGTTTGCATCCATGTATGTATATATACTTAAAATATATCTGCGTATAGATTAACACTGTATATTTGCAGTATTTATCTTTTTCTGCATGTGTAAATATGTGTATTTATGTTTTTTTTTTTCCCCTCTTCAAATATTTCTCAGGCTGCACAGTTGAAATGGGACAGAATAATAATAATAAGTAATAAATAACCTATTCATCTACTAAAGAAGAGCACAGGATAAGACAAACAGGTTTATTTTAAATCAACTTTTATTTTACATATTTAATAATATTTAAGTTGGAGTATGCTAGGTTATAAACAATTCAGTGAGTCTGAGAGAGGTTAGTTTGAAAAGAAAAGGAGAAAGAAAACCATAAAACAACTTCACAATAAAATCTCAAACACAGCCAAGAGTGAGAACAGTTTTATTGGAATTGTGCCTCTTCTTGAATATCTGTACAGTTATGTCAGATGGTTTGAGGCTTTAAAAAGCTTGAATCTACATTTATTTCTATAATATTTTCATTAATATTGAAAAATATTTATTGAAGTGGACACCACTTTTCTGGCAAGAAATACTGAAGGACATCCCTTGCAGATTTCACCAATATTGAGGAGTATTTCTAGGAATGATAAATACCCAGGAAATTCAAGTATATGTCTGAATTTACCAGAAATGCTTACAGTGCCAAGTTTTACAAGAATACACTGCTAGTTTTCTCATTAAGGCAGCCAAGTGTATGCCACAGCAGGGAAATCCCTAGATACAGTCACTAGCCAGTCACTCATGGATCAGTCCTTCAGCATGACTCAGAGCGATTTTCTTTCTTTTTCATCTTTGAATTGCAAAGGCAAAAGTAGAAATCATACCTATTGCCGAGTCTGTAGTTGTTTCATCTTTAACACATTCCAGGTACATTCTTCTTTCCATTCTGTGGGTAGTGCTCTTGAAAACCAACAGCAGTGCACTTGCTGATAAAGCCATCAATATTACCAGCTTAACCTCACTTCAAAGTACAACGTGATATATTTGCTAGGTACACTGTTATACGTATGTATCAAATGACTGAAAACCTTTCAGGCACTTGGGTCTTATTACCTTTCTTGATTACTATCAGTTTGCTGCATGTATAGTTACTTCTGAATTTTATTCACGGGCTTATAGGGTCGTTACCTTAAGCAATGTGCATTCATAGTAATTTAAAAATCAAAATAGAAAGCATCAGAAATTAAAATGAATAGCAATTGTGTTTCATGTATTTAAAATAATTTTATTTCTTTGAACATCTGCAATTAGATAATTAGCTATTAAAAATGCACAGAGTAACTTGAGAAGGAGTATATCAATTGATGTCCATACTGAAAACTGCTTTTAAACATGACTGCTCTTGGCTTGGATGGGTGCAGTTTTCACTGAATAAAAATCTGTCTGGGTAGCTGGGCCTAGAGAGTGTTGGTGAATGGAGTTACACACAGCTGATGGACAGTCATCAGTGGGATTCCCGGCTCAGTACTGAGACCAGCCCTGTTTCATATCTTTATCGGTGATGTGGATGAGGGCATCGAGTGCACCCTCAGTCAGTTTGTAGATGATACGAGGTTTGACAGGAGTGTTGATCTGCTGGGGGTAGGAAGCTCTGCAGAGGGATGTGGATAGGATGGATCACTGCACTGAGGCCAGTGGCTTGAGGTGCAACAACGTGAAGAGCTGGGTCCTGCACATTAATCACAACCCCAGGCAGCACCACAGGCTGGGGCAGAGTGTCTGGAAAGCTGTCCAGCAGAAAAGAACCTGTGGCTGCTGTTTGACAGAGGCTGAACGTGAGCCAGCATGTGCCCAGGTGGTCAAGAAGGCCAATGGCATCCTGGCCTTCGATCAGCAATAGTGTGGCCAGCAGGACCAGGGTGGTGATTGGCCCCCCTCCCCCACTGGTGAGGCCACACCTTGAGTCCTATGTTCAGTCCTGGGCCCATCACTGTAGGATATGGCATTGAGGTGCTGGAGTGTGTCCATAACAGGGCAGTAGAAGTGGTGACCGGTCTGGAGCACAAGTCCTGTGAGGAACAGCTAAAGGAGGTTGGATTGTTCAGCCTGAAGAAAAGGAGACAGCTGGAAGACCTTACCACTCTCTACAACTATCAGAAAGGAGGCTGTAGCCAGGTGGAGGTTGGCCTCTTCTTCCAAGTAACAGATGACAGAAGGAGAGAAGAGAGCCTCAAATTGCACGAGGGGAGGTTTAAATTGGATATCAGGAAAAATTTCTGCACTGAAAAGGTTGTTAAGCAGTGGAACAGACTGCCCTGGGAAGAGGTGAAATCACCATCCCTGTAGTTCTTTAGAAGACATGTAGATGTGGCACTCAGGGACATGGCAGTGTTAGGTGAATAGTTGGACTCAAAGATCCTGAGGCCCCTTTCCAACTGAAATTGTGACTCTATGATTTATTTTTTCCTCTGGATAAAAACCACATAAACCTCAGCGGTCTCAGAAAGCAAGCATTTTTTAATAAACTTAATCATATTCCTGTTAACAAATTAAAAAATGTCATTTATGCTAAATAGATCCGCATTTTTTTATGTAGTAAACGGATTGTTTCAGAGCTACATAAGTGATTTTTTTTTTCTAAAATAACCCAGAGAAAGTAATAAAAGTTTCAGATTAATGGCTTTCCTCAATTTCTGTGTGAAACCAAAAATCTCATTTATAATAATGCTATTGAGTTCATTATAAAACTGTTAAACTGCATTAACTTTTTACAGTTTACTTACTATGTATTACTCAGAGCTACTGTGTACACAAAACATCATTAAGCCAGCAGATTCATTTTATTTGTTGCTTGTTACTGTAATTTAAAATGGTAAGTTGAAGAATCTATTCTGTATCACTTCAATTCCTGCTCATATGCAGTTTGCTAAAATCTATTCCCTACCAGATTGTTTTATGATTCAGATATGGGGCCAGAGGACACTATAATTTTGCTATAATGTTGCAATCAACATCAGAAGGCAAATCTTTAGAAATTAAGTTGTTAAAATTGACATAACAAGTTATAGTACTCACTGAAAGGTAATGTATTTCTGTATGTAATTTTGTAACTGAACTTTACCTGTAGAGATTGCTCTGCAGGGAAAAAGCCCTTTTATTTGCCTTGCTAATTCAAGAAATGAACAATTCTGAGTTTATGCATGATACATGTGCTTTATAAAATACCTATGATCCCAGTTTCTGATAGACACTTCATAAAACATAGAGAAATTCAAGGGACCCATTTGTGCACTGAAAGATAAACTAGGCTTCCTTTTACTTGCTTAAACATATGAGTCTTTCTAGATCTAACACTGACTTAATTTTTTCATGAGAAAATCTGTGTTGGCCAAAGTAGCTAGAAGATGTAAAAACAACTGCAAGCTAAAGCCAAATGTAAACAATTTCATTTTCTTAAGTGAAATCCCTTATTTTAGATTTCAACTTTTCAACACATAATTTAGGTTGTGTTTTTGGTAGCAGCTTGTAAGAGTGAGATATAGGTGAAAAAACAAGAACACTTGTAAATGTGTATTTGAATTTTGTCAATACCAGAATTCAGATTCTAAATCTGAAGCACTACCTGAGTAATATGTAGCAGACATAAGAGACAAATACATACTGAATAAATGTGGAAGAAAAAGGGCTGAAACAATAGTATAGCCTGGAAAGACAAACAGCTAATGATGACACAACCTGAACAATAGGTACTTACATTTTTTCTTTAGAAGATAGCTACCCAGTGGACTTGAGAAGTACATTCACATGCAGAAGCAAAGAAACTGATCCGAGACTTGGAATTTATTCCAAATTATTTAGTAATTTTGCATCTTTAAAGCTCCTAATCATGCAATCAGTTCATGCAAAGAACTCCACTAAGTTAATGGTATTAATCAAGAGTTTCCAGGATTGGGACCCTAATCAGCATTTTCTTGCTTTGTCACTCTTGCAGCATGTGTGCAGCTAATTGGTGTTTTGACTGAGTCAACATATGAATGGTAACATGAATGAATCAAAGGAAATTGTTCTCATTAGAATGTGGAGCTAGAGAAGCACTGCTTTCCAGAATAAATATTATCCTAAAAAAAAATTCTCATTAAAACAAATTGCCCTTTGTGGCATAATAAAGTTTGTGTAAAGAGAAACATCTGGCAGAGACATATAACTCACATTTGGAATGAATTAATTTATTTTACTGTCATAAACTGCTTTTTGAGCTTCTACATATTTTATCCAGAGTTAAATGTATCAGTGTGTTGGGTTATATTATTTTATTATATTCAACTTGTAATTCCTCTAAAATAATTTTAACTGTACATAACAACCACTGGAAAATGAGATATGTTGTAGTTAAAGAAACTACAGGCAAGGTTTTAGACTTTGTATACAGTAGCACATTTCATCACTAAGTATTTTACAAGGCTTCCAACATCTGGAGGCACTAAAGTGCAGGTGTTCCAGTGCTGACAAGAAAATTTGCCTTACAGTAAGGAATAGAAAAAATCATGTTCAGAAACTTAATCTGGAATTTCTTCCTTATATCCTTTATGTTTATAATGTAAGTAGTTCCCACTCCTTTTATAGTCAATGGAAAAAATGAAGCATAGTCCAGATTTACTCCACTGGAACTGTATTGGATGCCTCTGTAAAGCCAAAATCTAGAATTTGTATCTGAAATTCACACCTGCATTGAAGACGTCTGTCTTTTCTTAGATTAATTGCACCATGAGTGGTAAACTTTGATGAAAAGATGAGATAAAGAAGTAACGCTGATTTTTTGCATTGTTGTGAAATGTGCTCAGAATGGTCACACATTTTTTGGCATGTGCCTATAGTTGCTGGACACTTAAAAATATCTAGTTCATACAAATCATAAAGATACCAGAACATATGCTGAATAGATAGCTAAAGTGTTTATACATAGTAGCAATATGGACTGTAAATAATGTAAAATAATACAGATGCCAAAGAGATGCCAAATTAACCAACTGAATTTTACAGCTGATCTTCTCAGCCTTTCTAACCTGAGCCTGCAATCATCAGGCTGCCCACTTCAGAAGCAGGGCATTTAAAAACACTGGAAGTAATAAATAGAATATATCTGGTAAAGTAATTTAACTAAATATTGCAGTAGGCTTTCATGAACAATTCTGATAATTGCTTTGGTGTTTTCTGATGAGCAAGGGACAGGTGTAGAACTCTTCACAAAGGGGTTGCCACCCTCGATGAACTGTTTGCATACACGCCTGATTCCACAAAGCACAGCAGAGCAGTAGTTCCAAATGACAGTGATACAACAAACGGCATTGTGTTATTAGTTAATGAGGGGAATTTCAATCCAGTATTGTAGTAACAAATGCATGATGGAGCACTGGCTGCTGCTATTGGAATGCAAAACAGAACAGCTTCTGATGCACAGTGCACTTACCATCATTGGTTTTTCTGGGTGACATGCAGAAGTTGTTCTATACTCCTAAGGTCTTGCAGGGATTCATTTATTGGCTGTGTGAGTGAGAATAAGTTGTATTACTGGGACGAAGAGTAAAAGGAAAGTTTTACAAATCAGCCCCTATAATATGAATTGTAGGTATCCAAGTCTAAAGGTGGTCACTCCTTTGTGCAAGATTGCCTTCCATGATTAATCAAGACCTATGAGACACTCACAGGCATGCAGTTATAGATAATAACCAGTTCTATGTTCACATCAAAATAGGAAGATAATAATACAGTTGGCTTAAGAAAAAAATGTGATCCTTGACCATGTACTCAGATGACAAGAATCTTAGTGATATTTAACTTTTATGATAACCACAAAAATCAACCTATTTAATTCTGCCATGAATTCAACCACTTTTTGGGTACATAGCTTGACTACCAATGTACATGTATGGTTCTAAATAGCATTTTAAAAAGAGGTTTTATCACGGCAAAGGGCTGTGATTCAGCTCATCTAATTATAGGTGTTTTGAGCATAGTTTTCTACAGCTTGGGTAATAATTTTTACAGTTGGGGAGGGAAATGGACATCTGGAGGTCATGACTGATCTATTCCATATTAGTTGTACATTTTAGAGTGGGAGGATTCATACAGGAGTATGTTTTACTAAATTTCTCTCTATGAAGAGAGGCTGTACAGGTAACTTGTATCTTGATGTTTACACTGATGATTTAAGGGGACAGAAATATTCCTCGTAAGTTAAAAGTTCAGGATAGAAGCTTTTGAAATTGAGGCATCCTTCTGGGAGTGACATTCAGAATTCTGTGTGAGGTAAAGCTATCATATTCTCTATTAAAAAACATAAAAATATTTTTTTAAAAAAGGAAGAATGTGGACATGTAGTAAAAGCATGCACAGCAGTTTTATTCCAACTTGAGGACAAGCTCTGTGTGTGATGGCTCTTCACGTCAAGATCAGGTTAGAAATGTATAGAGGGAGGAAGAAGTTTTTAAAACTCGTTATTGTCCTGACTCAAAGCCTTTCATGTGCCAGATCATAATTCTTCTGCCCAGAACTGAGTTTTTGCCACAGCTGCACTAGAACCTTGAAGACTGTCAGTGCAGAGGTTAAGTCTCATGTAAGTCTCCCTCTCCTGCTAGTTCTAAAGCCTAGATTTCTGTAAGTCAAAGCCCTGCAACTCTTTATAATTCCCTCTGTTAGACCACCCCAAATTCCATCTTGTCTGAGAATCCAGCTCTACCTACAGTCTCCCAAACCTTATCCACACTGAATCCTACGGTATGTTCTGTTCTGTCCTGAGACCTTATCCCACTTTCTTGTGAACCTGCTTAACACATCACAGGGCTTCCCCATTCCTCCAAACGCATGCCCTGCCTGTGTGATTGCTCACCCCAGGACCTTCAGCAGGGCTGCTCAGCTCTTCCTGACCCTTTTGCTGCCAGTATCCATGTCTGTGCCCCTCTGCACTGCTACAGCTGCTGTACTCCTCCATTGGTGCAACCATTGGCAAAAATCACCTCTAGATTTGGGTTTTCCAGCTGAAATTCTGGAACAGGTAAGGAATACAGAACCACTAAGGAGAGGGAGCAAAATATCTGGATGAGCCATGGCCCAGTCACTCCTGTAATTATCTTCACATGAAAATGACATAAGTAAGAAAGACGATCAAACATTAACAGTCAAAAGATCTTTGTAATTTCTTTACTCAGATGTTGCTCACACTCACTTAACTGATACTCCTGTACTTAAAAATATTAACCACTTAATTGTCACCTGAACGAGTATTTCATCCTTTTTTTTTCTTTAACATTTTAACACAGTCCCTTGCAACTTGGTGAGATCTTGTTCCATTACAGAAAATTACTTTTCAATATTTTGGTAGACGGAGCAGTTTCACTGGAAAATTCTGATCCAGTGGCAGTTCACACATTCCACTGACATACCCTGATTGAAGAAAACCTTTCACCATAAAAATCAGGAACTGTCCTTCTTGAGTTAACCTGTTTCTGGTCTCATTTTCTACAGGCCTACCACATTCTCTCAGGTCTTTGACCTTTGGGCCTTGTGACTAATTTTTTCCCTCTTTAGCATTGATCTGTCTTCCAAGCTTCTCCCTGTCCTATGATTATCCACACTGAACCATTTACTTATCAGGCATCCTGGCTAACAGATAGCTGAGCTCAGGTAGACTCTTGATTCTGTATTTGCTGGGCTATTTGCTAGGTCCCATGTCAACCTCAACTTCTCATCTCTATTGCCTTTGTGACCAACAGTCAGCATTTCCTCATAGCATCTCCTTTTCCATCTTAACGTGATCTTGTGAAACACCAGACTTCTCTCCTGATTTGTCACAATGGTACCAAGTATCATAACCAGCTCAAGAATTCAGAAAACTATTATAAAATCTGGGAAACGAAGCATTGTATTGTTGAGACAGAATCTCTCAAAATGTTTTAGGCTGCAAACAACGAAGGACAAAACTAAACAGCTTTTGTCTGGCTTGTTTTTAAAAATCTCACTGATGTTTACTCTGCACTCTTATAAGGCAATCAGTTCCTGACCATACCTATCACTTCTAGTAAGCTTTTCTTTATTCCTATATTAATCTCCCTTTCCACAGTTAAAACTTATTACTACTTGCACTACCCACCACAGAGATGAAGAATATTTTTTCTGTTCCTCTCTCCACTTACCTTCTATCATGCCTTTCCTGTTTTAGGCTGTATTTAACTTACATTACTTGTATGTTTCATTACAAGTCATATTTAAATCATCATCTCGGATGATTTTTTTTTTTTTTTAATTGTGCCCTCTATTACTTCTAGACAATCCAGATACTTTGGCGATTCTGGTTCCAAAATCAGATTTAATGTTGCAGGGAAATGTGTCTTAAAGCCAGCTACAGCAGAAAAGTTGTTGACATATTTTACAGGCTATGTTATCTTATTTTTAATGCACTAATTGTCTAGTCTCTTCCTTTCCCACGTGACGTAGAAGACTTATGTTCAACTTCATATCCATGAAAGCCCCCAGACGTTTTATTTGTTGCAGGCAGTTATTCTAGAGTCTGGATTTGTGCCATTGACTACTTCTGCCTGAGTGAAGTATTTTTCACTTCTCTTTGGGGAAATTAATTCTGTTTTTGCAGAACATGTATCCAATATGTTCTGGTCATTTTGAATTTTAGTTCTGTCAGCAAAAATGCTTGCTGTTAGCTTCATCTTGGCAATACCTTGGTATTTCATAACTTCACATTTATTAAAACTATGCCAGTGTTGCTTATTAAGGAAAATACTGATTAGGCCAACAGTAGATTCCCAGGAATCACAAATCAGTATATTTTTGTTTATCAGGGAACCATTTTCCTCTCTCTGAATATAGCTTTCCAACTGGTTTTGCTAATTAAGAGTAACTTAATTTAGACCATTTAAAGTCAGCTTATTAGAACTAAGAGAACATTATGTTAGTATCAGAAGCTTCACTAAAGCTTGCTTTTTCCTATTAAACAAGTAAAATCTTGTTTAACTCCCCCTTTGCCCCCCACAGAAATTGGCTTTAAAAAATTGTTTCACTCTCACTCATCATCCCTGCAGCTGAGGCTTGCAGTTTTTTGTTTGCTGATATATTCCAGTGTTTTTCTAGAAATGAGGAGTAGTCTAACTGATATATATAGTTTTCCAGCTTTTTCTCCTTTCTCTTTTTCAAAGATAGGTAACTTGTTTGATTTTTTTCAGTCTTCCAGAATCGCATTCATCATCTATGAGTTTTTGAAGTGCCTCTGAAATTGCTTCAGCAAATTCTCTATACTCCCTGAATTTCATAATTTCTGAAAGATTTAAAGCCAGCTAACTAATGGGTGTATTCTCTAACATGTTTCTTTTCTTCTATCTTAAATGAATTGTTGTTTGTGTTGCTTGCATTATCTGCCTGATTACATCTAACTCTATTAGTGAACACACAAGCAGTAAATGCGCTAAATGGTAAGGTTTTAGTGCCATGACTTGATAGCTTTTTTCCGTGTTGAATAGCGGACAAGCTTTCCTTTGTCTTCCCCTGGCAGCTAATGTTCTTACTGATCTTTTTCTTTGTTTACCTTGCATGTTTCTTGCTAGTTGTTTCACATTTTGTGCCTTCACTTTTCTCAGTGTGTGCTTCGATCTGGCTTCTTTTGTAGGGTCTATGTCTTTGTGCTTTCTGTTTTGTGTAACAAATTATTATCCAGACAGATTGATGAATAGTCTGCATTTCGCTGTATTACTTTCCTGAAAGATACCTGGTTCGTCAGAGAGCAGAATTGTCTCTTGATTTTATTTTTCAGGCAGTATTTCTTAGATATGTGTAAGAATTATCTTTATGTGTTCAGTCTTTCTGGTTTTTTGGTAGTGCAATAGCCTCCTCCTTTCTTTCCTCATTGTTATAGAAGATAATAGAACAAGCAATCAGTAATAGAAAACATGATAGTCAAATATGACAAGTCATATACTTTTATATATTTTTGGAATATGTAAACAAAGATGTAATATTAATGATATTTCAGACAAATTTCCTGTCTTCATTTAGTCATAAGTGTAGATAGAATATTTATGTCTCTTGATGTATAAAACATGCTGATCAAATAATAAATAATCATCATAGCCTCCTTGTCATACAAGTAAGTATATTATCCTAACATTGCAAAAGAATAGAATGGGATGAGAGGAAATGGCTTCAGGTTGTGCCAGAAGAGCTGTGGGTTGGATATTATGAAAAATTTATTCTCTGAAAAGGTTGTCCAGCACTGGAACAGGCTGCCCAGGGAGCTGGTATGTTACCATCCCTGGAGGTTTTTAAAAGACATGTAGATGTGGCACTTGGGGACATGGTTTAGTGGACACTGCAGTTCTGGGTTAATGCTTGTACTTGCTGGTCTAAGAGGTGTTTTCTAACCTAAATGATTCTATGACTCTATGAAATAGAGGGAATTACAGGACTTCCCCAAATCTTCACATATAGTCAGCATCTCATAATTTTGGGGATACTAGAACTCGAGTCTTCACGATTCTCAGTACTATTCAGTGATCCAAACTACCCTGCATTATTGTGGGAAATACTAACTATTTTACTTCTACTTCCATATCCAGTTCTCCATCCTAAATAACGTAACATGCATTTCAACCTATCATCTCAGAAGACAGCTTCCCACTATAGTTTAACTATATTGCAGTACTATGAAACAAGATTCTGTACAATACCCTATCGTACGAGCATATATGATGAGACTACCCATTAGTTTTGTATGGAGTCTGCCAGTATTTCTGTTACTGATACACACATGGCTCGGGAGTAGACCTTTACTTGAAAATGGAGCCATTTTTGCATGATGGAGAAGCTGTTTAAGTTTTTTACAAAATACTATGCTGTTAACACCTATAAGAATCTAGTAGATCTGGTCTTAGATTGGATAGCTTTTAATAGCATAAGTAGTCTAACCTGTTCTCTCAATTAAATATACCATTTCAAAGTGCTATTTAATTGCTCACTATTTCTGTAACTATGACTGACAAGTGATTTGTACACTGTATTATTTGTTATCGCACAGTAAGAAAACTAGAATTTTTGTTCAGATTTTAGCACTTGACATTCAGTGAAAGCAAAGCTTCTAAGTCTGCAAATCATCTTTAAAACATTAGATCAAGAAACTAAGTCTAGAGAAGCAATTAAACACCAAACATGGTAGTTAAGCACCAACCTCAATGGGCTCCCACATTAAGATCTGACACACAAATTGCAGTGTGATGTGTGACAGACTGATGAAGCGTAATATTCTATATCAACCTGTAGACTGGCAGACATTCTTGATACAAGTGAGTGAATAGGCTTAGTATGTCCAGCAGATAACTGTCTTTCATGTGATGACAGAAAGAAGTCAAATTCTATGAACAGTAATATTCCTAGGTGACTCATTCACAAACTTATCTTTGATAGCAAATGCCAGAAACCGGAGAAAACTTCATTGTCTACCTTCAGAACTGTAATCTGAAAACATGCCATTTAGCTGGTACCTAACTCTACAGGTGCTGCAGTTTCTGAATTCCCAAAGGTGCTCAAAAAGTGTACTTCCATAAATATGTAGAAGCACTTGAATTTCTAATGTTTCAGCTTTTAACTTAACTGTGGTGGTGGCATAAAAAAATTAGAGGTCCTCATGCCAAAATCTCTTGGATCCTAGTTCTCGCAGAGTGCGCAAGATTGATCTCAGTACAAAATACTTTAACAGCCCTGGCTTTTTCTTGGAGGCTTCCAAGGAACTGATAGTCTTTATTTTGTGTACTTATCTATAACACTGAACGAAGTATAAAAAATCCAGCTGCACTTGATTTCTACCTGAAGGAATTAAATAAGTTTTTTTTCATAATTTTTAATGCATTCAGCATGAAAATGTAAGCTGAAACTCGAGCAGCGTTGAAAATTTTTCACATTCTCTTCTCCAAAGTAGATTTCTTTCCTGCTTTCTAAATAATAGAACAAAACTGTTCTCACTATTAAGCCAAATAATTGATTTCCTTCAGATAAGCGTACTTAACACATTATTTGAAAATGCAGTATGTGGGGGTTTTTTGTCAGCATTTGATCCAGGATCTCTCTGACAAGCTCAGGTTTTTCCTTCCTGGGAAGAATAATCACTGACTTCCATAAATGCACATGAATGAATTTCCTGTGTGTTTCACAGTCAAGGATCAGACATAGTACAGCACGACAAAAAAGATCAAGGGCCAGTAACATCAATAAACAATGATTTCTTATCATGATGACCAGTGTGAGATTCTAAGCTCAGTCTCCCTTCTGGCCTTTGAGATCAAACATCAGCAAATGATTATGTGATAAAACAGAAATAGGTGATCCCATACAGCATTGTTTTTCTCAGTGGAACTTAGAAACTGTCACTGGGTAATTTCTCTTCTGGTCTGAAAACTATTAACTGTGGAGCATTAATGGAACTAGGCTATTTATTCTGTCCCATGATGTACTGGAAGCCACTTTGGAATACAGATGGATGCCACAAACTTGGCTACACTTATACATTAACAATATATTATGTTGTGTGTCATTTTCAACTGATTCTCAAAAGTAACTCTCAGAATATTTTTAGGACTTTAGCTTTTAAAGATTAAATATTAAATAAATAATCTTCCTAAAGTGAGATAGAAGTGATTATCAGAAAAGGATATGCTCTGAAGAATTGGGTGAGCTCTTTTCTCCATCTTCCATTGAAGGGAGAAGTCTCTGCTCACCCAAGTGTTGGTAAAACTCATAGTTCTCTTCAGATTCTGGCTAAGATAGAAAGATCAGAGAACACTAGTGTACAAAAAGGTTTAAATTCACCTCCAGCATGCTTAGATGCTGCTTAGAAATCTTTCTGTAGAGCTGGCTCAACTTCGTATACAAGCATTCTTAAAAAATTGAAGTATTATTTTTTAATAATCAGTGGATTCCTACTTTCACGTCTTGCTCTCCTGGATGTTTTGATTGTAGATCTTCTTAGGGAACTGAAATTTATTTTCTGGAACAGGGAATTGCTGCATACCTGGATTTTATTCTAAGTTCAGGAAATTTGCTGGTCTTGCAGCAAGACCCAGAAAAAAAAATCCTGGAATCTTAATGTATGTGGAGATCCAGGTATTTAGAATACTTTATTTTAGGTGGATTTTTTGGAAATAAAGATTTAGTGCAGAAAGTTTTTTCAAGTGAAACTGTAGTAAAAATAGTAGTTTGCTAGGAAATATTCTGTGGGAGTATATCTGTTTCTATGAGATGAATAAAAAAAATCATGTCAGTATACTAGAGTATTCTTTAGGAAAAAATATATTGAAATAGCAGTGTGCTGCATCCTTACTGTAGGAACAGAAAATAGGTATTAAATTCTTAAATGGATGGTAACTGACCTGTATATCAAGCAACACATGTTTATTGAAGTTAAAAACAAATATATTAGTGGTAGATATAAAGATATTTAGCACCTAAAGGTTCCCAAGCAATAGAGAATCTTATAGTAAAATATTGTTCCTTTTTTTATTTCCTCTCCCTTCCCCCCATTGTATTAATTAAATTATCTTTGTGGCAATTAAAGACCCATGAGTTAGGTAAACTCAGCACTAAATCCACCTAGAACTAAACCTGATTGAATTTGCACTCTAAGAGTGGGATTAATCTTTTCTAATCTTTTCTAACTCTAAAGAGTATCTATTCAATTGCCTCATTTATGCTCAGCATAGTTCATTGTGCCAGT
>VWPU01001706.1:0-151883 GCA_013398955.1 Callaeas wilsoni | reverse complement strand
GGGGGGCGCGGGGAGCGGGGCGGGAGCGGCGGCGCCCGGTGCGGCGGCGGCAGCCTCCGAGCATCCTCGCACGCTCCGTGCGCTCCCGCAGGTAGATGCCCCCAGGAGAGGGAAGGGTGGGAGCGGTGGCGTGTCCGTGTCGGTGCTGACGGCGTGGCGGGAGTGAGTGAGTGAGTGAGAGGTGCGGGAGCCGCGGTGCCGGGAGCCTGCCCGCGCGCCGGGAAAGGCGAGGGAGGATGCGGTGAAATCGGGTGTGTGCCGTGTGCTGGCTGGTGCTACTAATCACAGAATACATCTTCCTAGTAACCCTCTGTAGGTCACTCTTAATCGTGATGAAAATTGTGATGCATTTTTCAGCATTTTTAGGTCTTAATTCCAGAGGTGGTTTATTTACGAAACATACCGTACCTTTGCAAAGACTTGAAAATGCACAGGCTTGTTACGTGTGAGAGTGTGTAAGTTCAGTATGTCCACTTTTATGTCTTTCATACCCACAGAAACAGGAGCTGCTGATTGGTGCTTAGGATTACAAGGATGAGAGACCAAACAGATCCTAAACCAAAGTTCAGGATTATCAGCAGTTTGGTTTGGTAGTCCTAGTCTTAAAAGAGATAAAAATGGGAGATGACAGTTTGCAGTTGAAAAATATAGGTGACAACTAATGCTATTTTTTTGTTTATTTGAAGAGAAGGAGAAACTATCACAAGTATGGAGACTCATGGGATGCAGTAATTCATTGCTCTGTTTTGCCATTTTTTGGAGCAAAGAGAAAACCTAGGTTCTTTGTCAAAAAGGTGTTTTAAGTTTACGTCATTGTTGCAGATGCACGTGTTCATGCCATTTTAAAAATAATTTCTTAGGTGTTTTTTCCTAGAAAAGCTGCATTACATTGCCTTCAAATATAGGAGCCTTGGATTTTGGCTTTGACTAGTGGATATCTCTTGAATACAGATTTGTCAGACTGGGCCCTTGAAGAGGAGACCTCTATTATTTTATTCTCTAGTGCTTTGTTAAGCCGAGTGGTTAAGAGGGGCTGCTGCTTTTGATGTTTGTTCTTTCCTGAAACAATTAAGGAATGCTACAATCTTTATTCAGGAAAAATATCTAAAATCAGAAGAAGTCACCCAGTATCTTCCCATCTGTCTGTGAAATGGACAAATTTGTAGAGCAACCACAGGCAGCTGCAAGGTGTTTGTTGTACTGTTCTGGGGTGTTGTTTGTGATATTGATGTGGGAATTGAAGGAAATGATTTCCGTTCTTGGTAGTGTGAATGTAACTTACAAATCGTGCATGCAGAACATGCTGTGTATTGAATAATGTATTGAGCACTTGGGAAGTTTCACCAAAACAACTCCAGCGCTGCAAACCAGGGAAGGCTGCACATTCAGAAGTGTCAGTTTTTGAAGCACAGGTTAAAAAAGCACAAGGCTTTTTAGTGGGAGATAATGCCAATTTGTGTTTAACTTGAGTGCTCTGACTAGGACCTGATGTGACTTCTAAGAAGAGATTTTTTGTGTGCTGGCAGGTATTCGGTGTGATGGAGGAGGAGTTTTTCAGCTAAAGTTAAGAAAGCTTCTCCTCAACCATGTGTGAGATACTCCCCAAACTTCTAAGGAGAACCTCTCATCCCCTCTCCCCTTTTGTCTTTCATTTAAGGTTTTGTAAGTGTGGTAAGCAACTGCAAATAAATGGGTGTGTTGGACAAATGTGACAAACAGCATTCTGTCTTTAATATCAATAATTCAGTGTTTATTTAAATGTCGGTAGAAAAGGCCTTCTGAGATGTAGAAGACAGTGAGATACTCCATGTTCACTGATCCAGCTTGTAGCTTGACAAGTATTTCCTTTGGGGCCACTTCTGATTTAAGTAGCGCTGTTGTTTCCATGCCTGTAACATGCCCTCCGCAGTGCCAGAGCAACAGTGTGCACAGCTGCAGCGAACCATTCTGGATTAAATTCAGATCTCTTTGTTTGCCATACATTTGCACAAGTTTGTGGTTGGGAGAGGCTCAGCTACTCTAGTGTTGAAAAAAGTCCTTATCAAACTGTGACTGCAGCAGTTAATCACTGTACTGACCTTAAGGCCTTTGAAAATCTGGTCCTTTGCTGTGCTTATAGTTCCGACGTGCATACAATTAATGTTTGCACTTTCTCCTGAGTTACACAAGAATGTAAGAATGGCTGTACTTGGTCACATTAAAGATCCCTCTCGCCCAGTATTCTGCCTCTCTGAGCTGCCAAGAGCAGATGCTTGGAGAAGAGTAGAGTGTATATTGAGGAAATGCCTCTCCCAGCCTCCAGTAATTTGTGGCTCATAGGTTTCCGGAACCAGAGGTGATATTTGTTTTTAGAGCCCCCAGTGGGTTTTTTCTTCTATGAATTTGTCCAATCAGTGTTTGAAGCCATGTATGCTTGTAGCATCCACAACATCCTGTGGCTGAGTTGTAGGGCTTAAACACATTTTGTGTGGAAAAAAACACTTATTTTTGTTTGCTTTTAAACTTTCTGCCTGCTTGGTTTCATGCCTTGCTTGTTACTTCTTGTGTTGGAAGAGGCAGTGAAAAAGAGAATCCATATTAATCTGTGTGATTTATGGGTTGATGACTTTTTCTGTTATTTGCCATCCCTTGCTTGTGACTTTTCCAGAGGCATTTGAGAAGGAACTGACTCTACCCCTTTCATTGTCCTTGCTGTCTTCTTTGCACCTTTTGCAGGTGTGCTCGATTGGAAGCAGTGATGCAGGAATAATGCAATAACCAGGACCAGCTACAGTATTTCAGCATATGCCACACAGTAAACTTACATGGCATATTAGGTCTCATTCTTTAATCTTCTGCATGCTTTTTCTAGACAGTCTTTAAGTGTTGAGTTGGCAATTCTGTGGAGCTGTGATAACTCCAGTCACTCTTTTAAGTGGTAATAACTGGTTCAGAATTTGTCATTGTGTACATTTTTTTTTTAATACTATGCATCACTTTACATTTACCTGCTATTTTACAGCCCACTTAAACAGTATCATTAGAGTCTTCTTCAGATCTTTGGCCATTGCTTTTGCAACCGTGAATAACTTTAAGCATTGTCAGCAAACTGTCATGTAAGTGTCAAGCTTCTTTGGTAGATTTTGCTTTAAAATATGGAAGGGATTGGTCCCAGAAGAGATCCTTGTGAGACTCCACTGGTCATCTTTCTCTTTTGGGAAAAAGACCAATTGCTCCAACTTATTTCTTGTTCATCCATCATTAATTCATGACTGAATTGTCCTTCTTATGCCGTGACAGTTTATTTTCATTGAGTGAGGATGTCTTTGTCAAACACAGCCCACTTGGATTTCCATAAAGGATCAACTTAATCGTTGTATGTTTGCTGACTGCACTGAAGGAGAAAAATGGGAAGTTGAGGTGAAAGTGATTGTCGCTTATGAATGACAGTCACCCTCATCCAGAGGCATGCTTCAAGCACTGGGCTGTTTCCATATCATGCTGACATAATTAGTTTTAAACACTGTGATATTTATAGTGAAAGATTTCACATGGATCATAGCCCGTATTTGTTAGAGTTGCTTTTATTAGCATTTTCTACTTCAGGTGGAAGACAAAGTCCTCATAAAAACGTTTCTTCAGTTTCTAGAAGAAATGCCTGTAGAGGGTTATGATGGAATTACACAAGCCTGTGGTTGGTCTGCAGAGGGTAGGTAGCAAACAGCAGCTCACTGTATCCTCTGGTATCAAGTGATGACTCAGGCTTTACATGAGGTGGATCTTCATGCTAAAGGTAATACGTGTATTTTTAATTTTTTTCCCCCAAGGGATGTAATAGATGCAAAGGAGGAGATTAGGAGTGGAGATTATTTAATAGGTAGACTGGATCCACCTGAGGAAAACACCTGAAATCAGCTAAAATCTAGGAGAACATTGGAATGGGGCAAATGCGTGATGCTTGCTTTTACTTGTCTGTATGGAATGTCTTTTGTTATTTTTTTCCATGAGAAGTGGGTGCTAATGTGTCCCTAACAAATCTACATGCTGTCTTCTGAAAGCAGAGGGACGATAAACAGATGTGAGGAAAACTGAAGTATTGTGGCAGGTCGAGTGGGATGGAGATTGAGAGTCAGAGAGTAAAAATAGAGAATACTGAGTGCTGAGCATCACTGAATGACATTTTCTGCTCTAAAGGCATGCAGGGGTCTAGGGAGTGCTCCCCAGGGGTGCCTGCTTGGAGAGGTGACAAGGCGAGGGAACAGAAACAGACTCCATCACTTGGGACAAGCTTCCCCCTCTTGCTGTGGGTGGCCAGGGAAGGATTTCTGAGTAGATTCCACTTTGTGGCTTTGTTAGTTACTAAGAGGTGAAGGGGGAAACAGTAGCAGAATCTCAACAAGCAGCCTAACTGGCTGGTGAGGGGCTGCAAGTTGTAGAGGCAGAATTTTGGGGTAGATGGATTATTTGTTGTGTATGATGTTTAACTCAGCTGCTGCTCATGAGAAACTGGGCTGAAATGTTGCTAAACCTGAAGGCTCCCCTGCTGTGACTGTTTGTTTGTATGGGAAATGTTCAGATGATGCCAGCAGGAAAACTGCAAACAATGTACAGAGAAAGGCCAAAAACCTCCTTAGTCCAGCTTAGTTTTGTGTTGGAGAGCCCTTTCTCTGGGGCACTCAGTGCAGTGGGCTACCTCCAGCTGTGAATTTTGACCTGCCTGCACAAGGGAGATCCCCTGGGTTCCTCAGGCAGTACATTTAGTAATTTCTGCTTGGATAGAAAGTATTTCCTGAGCTTTGAACAAGCTAACTGACATACAATCAATTCATTTAACAATGGCTGTCTCTTGGAACTGCAGTGCTACAAGCTTTCTGAGAGTAACAAAAATATTCCTTTTTCTCCACCTGTCTTTGAAACTTCGTAGATCTTTATGTCCCAAAGCCGAAATGGAATACTGAGGTTATCCAGTGTGATTTCTCCACATGTGCAGTCTGTGGAGCTTTCCTGAAAGATAAATTAAAACATCTCTCTTAGAAACTGATCTTATCTTAGCATTAGATCATGGTGTGTTTGTCACCTCTTCTGAAAGCTCTGCCAATGTTTAATTATTCCTGCCGTTAGAAAACTAAACGACATCTTATTTCAACGCTTGTTTTGTCTAATGGCCAGCTTTCAGCTGTGGAATATGTCTGTGCTAGCACAGGCAGTAAAAATTCTCTCCTATCTGATCTCTGTTCCATGCAGAAGTATTTGAAATGTAAAATTGAGCTTTGGTTGGAACAGAAGACACTGAGTTCTTTTGCTTCTAGAACTCTGTGCTTTTCCCTCTTGATTGTTCTTGGAGTGTTTGCCAAACCCAGGTAATATTCTGGCAGCAGCCTGGAATAGTGTGATTGCAGACAAGCTTCCTCCTTCACTACTGTTTGATACTTGTCTTTTTACAATTTTGGGGATTGCATTACCACAGTTGGGTGTGTCATATGAGAGAGGGTTTTGTAACATTATGCATATGTGGATATTTCTCCTCCATCGATGAGTAAAATTATGGGAATTGGCCCAAGACTACTTATAAACGATAGGTTAGAAAGCTTATTACTCCTTTCATGTTGTCATTATATTTTGATTCTTTTTTTTTCTTGGAAGGAATAGCAAAGGATCTTTTCCACTGACTTCTCACCCTGTTCTTTTTTGGAAAGCAGTCAGTGACCAGCAGGGAGAAACTGGCCAAACTCCAGAGTGCTACTCAGATTTATTTTGTCTCCACAGCTGCAGAGAAGCTGTTACCATGCTTTCCTTGCTGCGTGGCAAGCCTGGAAGCTGAAGAGATCTTTCTTTTTTCCTAATTAGAACTTCTGTGCTTCAAATATAACAAGTGTTTTCTTTTCTTCTCCCTCCAGGTGACATCAGTGCTAGTAAAGGCAGTACCCCTCTTGTGATGAGCCCTGTATGTAGACTGCAGAACAGTTTGCTGTTCTTTGGTTATTTCTACCATGAGTCTTCCCTTTTGATTGACAAGTGAAGAATAAAGTTTTTGGAGTTGAGTTGGCACTTTGCTTCTCAGTTTTCTCTACAGCTCTGACTCTCAGGTTGCTGATCCCAGCTCTGTTGCAGCTCCCCCAGCCATGGACCCTGTGAGTAACAGCTCACAACACTCAAAGCTGTTCTTTGTAACTTCATGTCCAAACCTACAAGCTGGGATGAAACTTAATCTGAAGAAGATGGAAGTTTATTTTCAAAATTCAAACACATAAACCAAATCAAATGGACTTACTGCTAGCAATACAAGTTGCATTTGCAATCAAGTGTAGTTTTTTCTGTTCACATTAAAAGCAAGTATAGCTTAATCATAGCCAAATATGTTCTGTAAACATCATTGCCCCTTCTTATCAAAGGAGCGATGGAGTGCTGCTGACTTCTAGAAGATCAGGAGCCATCTGTTTACATAAATGTTTATTCCCACCTGTTCTGTCACATTGCTCTTTAAGGTTGATTTTAGGGTAGTTCTGACCTGTGCCTCTTTTGTCAAGGGAGGTAAAGAAAGTTCCTAAGAAGGACATTGGTAAAGACTCGTAAATTACAAGCTGTGGTTGTAACTTGCTGTCATTAAAAACTCAGTTACTGTTTGCAGACCTCAGACTTCTTCTCATCTTCTTATGATAGGAAGAAAGCAAAAAATAAGTGCTGTTTTCTAATGAAAAGATGCACAATTCTAGCCTGTGGAGCTTCTAATGTGGTTAACCAGAGTCCAGAGTGCATGGTTGGCTGGCAGGCATTCTTACTTATCCTCAGACTTTATTTTCTGAAGTTTATTCCCTTCTCTGTGGAGAAATAAAGGTAATGAAGAAGCCAGAATGTAGCTGCGGAGGAATCAGCTGTTCTCTTA
The DNA here is from genome assembly GCA_013398955.1 of Callaeas wilsoni. Classification (NCBI taxonomy): domain Eukaryota; kingdom Metazoa; phylum Chordata; class Aves; order Passeriformes; family Callaeidae; genus Callaeas; species Callaeas wilsoni. The sequence goes on along the minus strand of VWPU01001706.1, from coordinate 145,021 downwards.
TGACGTGTGTGATTCTGTCTTTGTTTTCTTCTCAGTCCTTTCTCTGAGGAGGCAGGAAAAGAAACCAGAAAGAACAAACCCGTCAGTGCCCCATAGGTGTGTCTCACTGCCTGCCATGATTCTTGTTGATGCCAGAGCTACTTCTACCTGACTTCTTCATTAGCCGTAGCTTTGCCTTTCTGTGTCCTCATCAAACAGAGATGGCAGCTCCTGGCAACCTGTTCCTCTGAGTTCACTTGTGTGTTCCTGCTAATGTTTAAAAGTGTGGGGTGCTGGAAAAGTGACTGAGGGAAAGAGTCATCTAAAAGCAGGCAAAGGGGAATAGAATCAAGGGATCAATTCTGTAATGTGCTTATTAGATAATAATAGAATTGAGCCAAAAGATAAATCCAGACGCAGACAAAAGGGATGTGGAGTCAAATGACCGATTCTGCAATGGTCTTGTTAGGTAAGAGCAAAGTGGCACCAGGGGGCTGCTGGCACTTCTGTGGCCTGAGAAAATAGAATCATCACTTCTCTCAAAGTTGAGTATTCATGGACAAACCTCTTTTGTGTAAATCAATAACTAGGTAGGCATTGCATCAGCAGCTTAGATGATTCAGCTCGACCATGTGAGATTTCGATTTCCTGTCACAAATGAAGAGTAAGAGCAAGTATTGTATTAGCCACATTAATTTCATATCTTGCATACTAGAATAGCTAAGCAGGCAGTGGAGAGATGCAGTACACTGCCTTTCTTGTCCAAGAGCAAAAGAGAAGTGAAGGAGCCAAGAGAATTCTTCTATCAGAAGTGCCTGGGTTTGGTGTGGCACTGCTTGTCTTTAGAATAATTATTAGCCTTAAGGGGCAAGCTGCTGCTACTTACTGTTTGTTACAGAGCACTTGAGAATAACACTGGAGTGCTGTCCAAGGCTAGGATTAGGCAGCTGCAAAACCCTCAAAGATTTTGGATATATTCCTGACTGGATGCTTTGGGAAACCAAGTAATATATCCAAGTGTATTGTGTTGGAGGAATGGGTATGTGTTACTGACTTTACACCTAGCAGTTGACTTCTTGAGCAAGCTCATCTGCCTTGCAGCACAGAGTGTGAATGTTGTCCTGCTGTCAAGGTAGTTCTTAAGAGTCTCTAGAAGGGGCAGTTCTTTATTTTTCTCTGATAGATATTTTTTATTGCCCATGCTGCCTGTCATAAGCCAACATAGCTTTAGTGCTTATAAGAAAGGCAGTGGATTATTGTAGATATGATGATAGGCATTTATTTAAAATAAAATTTTTTTTAAAGTCTTATTGAATTCCTATTCCTGGAAGCTGAGTAGCTGAAGCTAACAAAGCAGTGAAGACCACCAGGCTGGTGAGCTATTTGAGACTAAACCAAAATGCTTTATTGGCCAGCAAGACTTTGTTCCTCAAGAACCACAGCAGATAAATGGACAGGTCATACAGAGTCTCAGTGATTTCATTTCCACAGCAAATAATGATGTGCTGTGGTTAGTGTATTTTTGTAGTGATGTAGTACTGTTTGAAGCCTGGTGAAAAAGCTGCTCTTTGAAGGAAGAAACTGGGTCCATGTACACTCAAAAAACTACCTTTGAAACCAGATTTAGAACTTTTTAATTTGCTCTTCCTCTAAGCTGTGTTTTTTGTGAGTTTTTTATTTAACTTACATCTTAGGTCCCACAAACCCTAAATCTAGTAATCTGTCAGAAGTTATTTTCAAATGTTCTGTTGTAAATACAAATTACAGTGCAGTGAGGGAAGAGGGTTCAAGACTGACAGTCTAGCAGTTATTTGGAAGTCTAGCTGTATAGCTTATAATTTTTTTGCTATTTGAAATTGCTCTAGTGTTAATGGAGTCCACTATGTGCATGGAAAATAGGATGATGCTGTGTTTCTTTCCAGGAAAAAATATCGTCTTTGCTACTGGAGTTGCATCATAAATATTTTCATTTTTTGTTATACATATAGTAAACACTTCTACCAATAAAACATTTTTAAAGCCTTTTAGTTGGTCTGGGTTTTCATGAATGTAAAAGCAAGACTGCAATTCAGAACATTCCATGTACTTGTTTAAATTTCCAGAAGCAGATGGCCCTGTTGAGGGTGGACTGTGGGGAGTGTAAGAATTATTGAAATGTAATTTCTGATTCAGTTTCAGTCCACACATGTCTTCATGAGCTGTCTATATAGGAAAATTTTCTCTAATGATTTTTGTTATGTGATGTGACAAGTAATCCACCATAAACATTCTCAGCTGTTTGTAGCCAAAATAAGTTAATTAGTTAATTGATTGCTACTTGGGTAATTTTTGTCTTGACATTTACTGAGTCATGCTGTGTTCTGAAACTCTTGTAGGTGTTTGACATATCAGCTAATTGTAAAAATACTTAACAAGAGGTACAACAAGAAGCTGATTTTCAGTGCACTTCTGGAATGCACCTTCCAGTATATGCTCATTGTCCAAACACCATTCAGGACAGATTTCCAGCGAAGTTTTTGCTTCTGTGGGTTTCATTCAGCTTGTCCTAACTTCTTGCAGTGACTGTGAGCTGTCTTGTGGAAATTGGCTCCATACACACTGTGTGTGTTCATCACTCGGATGCGTTAGCTGCCAGCACAACAGGGTTAAAAACCAGTGATAGATTGTGTAGGTCCTGCCATCCCTGTTGAATTTCCCCTGTGGGATTTGATGGAAAAGTTCACAGAGCAGGTTGTCTTTCAGGATGGAAGAGACAGTCCAGAAAGGTTGCAATGGTAAGAAAATGCTGGCCTGCAGCATACAGAAGGCAGTTCTGCTAAAGACTAAATTGTGTACTGTTAGACCCAAACTTGAGACACTTTGTTGTGTTTTGTTAATCCAAATAAAAAAAAACTAAGAGGAAAAGGTACATCCACCAAGGAGTGAGGGGAATTCAGTCTGTGGGATGAAAACTTGAGAAAACATTTCAGCTGCATTTCAGGAAGCCTGAAGACTTCTATGAAATGCAGTACTTGTCAGATTGATTAATTCATGCTCAAGCCTGTTTTCCTTTAACCCTTTGAAAATACAGCTGTCATGCTTTGAGCTCAATAATAATGGTTTTAAAAATGTAATTTTCTAATATATTACTTTTCTAATGTGCCTTTCTGGTACTCTGTATAATGGGAATTGGTGCTGCTGCCTCTGCAGGTTGTTTTCATCCCACTCAGGGTCATACACATGCAGAAGGACTGCACAAACACCTGAGTTAGACTCTGCAAATGGTTTAAGCATGGTTCCATGTTTCCAGGAAGGCTGTCTCCCTGTGCATTTGGAGTTCTTTTAGTGGGGCCGGTTGGGATAGGACAAGGAGTAATGGTTTTAAACTGAAGGAGCGTTGATTTAGATTAGAACTAAGAAAGAAATTTTTACAAAGAGTGTGGTGGCACACTGGAATAGATTGCCAAGCAAGGTGGTGGATGCCCCATCCCTGGAGGGGTTCAAGCTCAGGTTGGAGGAGACTTTAACCAACTTGGTCTAGAGAAAGGTATCCTTGCCTGTGGCAGTGGGGTTGGAACAAGATGATCTTTAAAGATCTCTTCTAACCAAAACCAATATATGATTCTACAATTTCCAGATATCCCAGGTGCTAAACTAGAGATTTGCTTCTCTTTGCACTGAAGGGCATACAGCTCAGGATCCTCAAATTGCATTCCTCTGCACTCTTAAAATACCTTTTGTCATTATGAAACAAGTACACAAATGACAAAACTACCTTTGTCTTCTATGCAGCTTTCAGAGAATACAACTTCACTAATGCAAACTAAGAGTTAAACTGTAGGAAAGACAAAACTGGACAAGAGTGTGTAATGTCAATGTGCGGTGCTACGTGGAAAAATGCACTGATAGTGAAATGATTTAATGTCTAGCAATGTTTCTTTGATGTTTGTTCTGTTAACCTGGTAGTTGCATGTCCTCTGTTCACTGAGGACTAGCAGCAGCTCGTGTGACTGTATCGTACTCCAGTTTTATTGTACAGGAGCTTTTATAATGCCCCAGAGCAAGGAAATGTCATCTCAAAAATGGAATGCCTAGTAATTGAAACAGGTTTATTAGTTGCTAAAATCACACCATTAAATAATTAGTGTATTTACAAGCATTTTATTATCATAAAAACAGCATTTTAATATGGAGCCTTAGTGAAGACCTTTAGGAGGAAATGAGGTAGTCAGAACTGATGTCAAGTGCTCTGGACAGCACCAGAAGATCAGGAAACAAATGAATAAATTATAATCACTGTTTTAGAGAAAAGCTTATAAATGAGTTGTATGGTTACTGCAGTGACTGAAGGCATTTAGATATTTAAATATGCAGGCATAGGTGGATGCAGTGACCTATTAGTAGCAACTATGTCTTTATTAATTGACTTAAATTGGACCTGTGCAGTATGAAAGTGGCAAAAATATGATCCTGAAAGCTAAATTATGCATTCATTTAGTTATTTGTATGTTCTTTGACATTTACATTAATCCCTGTTTTGAGGACAGAGGAGAATCTGTTTACAGTGTTGTTTTGCCAGTTTAGCAGACACTTTAGCAGAATTGTCTGCTGACTCCAGTCTTTGAGCTCAAGGCACGGTGGTGTTCATAAACCTAACACTTGGGCATTGTTTCTGTTCTCAGGCAGAAGGGAAGAAATACGTCTTGTCCTTGAAAAAATTATGGCTTTTGTTCCCTTGTGATGGAACTGTATAACCCTGCTTGGTGAGGAGAAGCTTTTGTGCAGTTAGAGTCTCCATTTCTTTGTGCAGACGTTGATAAGAATCGTGAATTAGTTTATCTTTGAGTGCCATTTAATGGGGTTTCTGTTAAGAGAAGCTAAGGACTGAGCACTTACTGTGTGTCCAAGGATTGACTTACTTTTATGTAGGTCTAAAGCCACTGGTAATTTTATTTACAGTTTTATAATAAAGTGATAAATTTTTTTCCCCTGTTCTATACATGCAGATCTGCTGTTGAATCGCAGGGAACATTTGTTCTCAGGAAAACTTCACACAAGTGCTTCTTATTTTTGGCTCTGAATCGATCTGCTTATCTCATTTGTGGTAGGAAGTGAGAAGGTTGCAGATGGTTCATGGAAACAAAAATATTGATGCCAAAGGATTGGAACTTTCACAAAAAACCTTCTTTTTTTTTTGTCATGCTGCAAATAGAGATCCTCCTCAGTGATGACAGCACCAGATTAAATTGTATCTTGGTCTCTCTTTGTCATGTATATGAACAAATAGCGTTCTAACTCTTAGCAGTCCACTGGTTTTTGTTATATTTTATTTTGCCAGTAATCTCTGTCTGACTACAGATGGTTTCACTACTACTGCTACTATTCAGGTCATATCTGTGATGTATAAAAGAAGTGGATTCCTGTTGTGTTTTCTGGTTTCGTACTTTTCTTTGTGCAATATTTGCTGTTCAAGTGAGCTTTAACAGTTATGATCAAGTCTGAAAATGGTATTACCCATCTGTAAGCAGCCACTGAATGAGAAAAGCCCCTTGAGCTCATGTGAGTGATTCTCCACTAAAGTTCAGTTTATGAGTTACTTTTTAATTTTCTTTGTAGGTAGCTTTATTTGAAACAAGCCTTGGAGTAGGATTTGGGCTTGGATTTCTTTCTCTGGCCTCCTTAGTCTTGGGACACTGTTTTAAGGGCAGTATCTCATACTGGACCAATAGATTGTTTTATTCAAGATTGTACTTCAAACTTAATGAATCTTAACATTTTTCTTTGGAAATTGCTTTTTGCAAAACAAGATTAGAATGCTGCATTATTTGTAAGTAAGTAATTTTTATACAGCACACACATTTTAATACACTTTTATTGTTCACTTGTTAAACTTTGTATTTTCAGCTAGTATTTTAATTTAAAATATATCTTATTTTTGCCTTCGACATAGAAAAGTCTATATAGTTTTGAGTCAAGAATCAAATATTAATACAGATAACATCTCTTAGTTTTTCCAACTCAATCTGGAGGTTCTTGTCTGAAATGTATAAAATCAGATGAAACTTTCTTCCTGGTTCTATTGCTATGAAGCAATTGTTTGTTTGTGTAAATCGAATGAACTTAAAACTTATCACTAGGTTTTGTTCATCTCTGTCTCAAAAAAACCAGGGAGTTTACATTCCAAATGAAAATTAATTGGATTGTAACATTTTAATGGGCATTAAACAGAATTTACACAGGGATAGGTAGGTATTTTACGTTGGTTTGTTCTTTCCCTGTGAATGAGACAGTGACACAATGTAATGTGCACAAAAATCGATCCAGTTGGAGATCTGAAAGCTCCAGAGTGAGCATCAGTGTCGCAGGGAAGGAAGGTGCCCTGCAGAATGCTCTGGTAAGTCTCCTTTTTATAGCCAATATGAAATCATAGGTTTCTTTGCCTGCACAGATTAAAATGCAGCTGTTTCTGCTGCTTGCCTGGTTCCACGAGCAGTTCCCATTTCAGTCTGTCTCACAGTGTAATTGTAGTAACAGGCATTAAATTCAGTGTTTTCTGTGTAATAAATATCTCAATAAATCTGTAAGGAACCGATAAACAAGAAAAGTTTTGTTTGCTGATGCTGTGGATTACGGTCTTTGGCAAATCTAAACATGCACCTCTGTTTAACCATGTAAAACCTAATAGACAAGAATAAATAGAATAGAGAAGATAAATGAGTGTTTGATAACACAGGATGCTCAAGAGAACTTGCACTAATCCTAGTCAGTGATGTTGGGACACATCACATGCTTGGCACATCTTTTGAGTCTATTGAAAGAAAATCTTCAGAGAGAAGGTGTTTTGATGTCTTATAAAATCAAATTTTATTACAAATCCCTTTTTTGGGGGGAGTCATATTTCTTTTAATCCTTACAGCGTATGAGTAAGGATGATGAATTATAGAGTTGTTTTGTTTTATCTGGCCAGGAGTTAATTTTCCTGCTCAATATAACCTTTTAATGTTTGCAATACTCATGCTAGAAGAGCAATGATAAAGGAATGATGTGGCCTTTAATGCTCAGTGTCTTTGTTCAGACTGGTTTTGTTGTCAGTGCAGCTACTGAGCGTGGTGTGGGATTTGGAGTCTTGATAGATTGATAGTGGTTTCTTTGAGCCTCTGTGAAGTCTGATACAGACTTTAGAGGCTCTGTTTCTTTTTCTTCCCTTGATGAAATTCATTTGGCTTTAGGCATTTACAAGCTAAATTCAAGAATTCCTCTTCCCTTTTGGCTGTTGGGGAGATCTTGAAGTAGGTTTGAATACTTTGTTGAAGCCATTTTGTGTTTTCATGTAAGGACCAAACATTCAAGCTGATATAATTTAATCATCAGTTACCTTGTCTTCTAGACTGTGATTCCATTAGGAATAAAATGATTCTGCATCTCAGTGGTCCTCAGAAAGGAGCTAATAATGTACACAGTTGTAAATATTCACCTTTTCTTTTTAACAAGCTTTTTCATGTGATCCTGCCGCTGGGACACTTCACAACGAAGTCAACAGCACTAACTTCCCTGATAAAACATTAAATCTAATTCATTAGTTCTAATCAAACATGCCTCGTAGTTGTTTCCTGAGGAGTTAACAAGAAAAAAAATCTCATTGAAGAACAAGATAAGGAGGGTGTATCTGATAGTATAGGCTTCTGACACTGGGTCTTTTAGGAAACATTCCTTCTTTTTTCATGTTTGTTTGGTATTAACTGTGGGTTTTGTTTTTTTTTTTTAAACACAGAAAGTTTTGAGTTTGTAACTTTTCTGTCATCTGTGTTATAACTGCAGATGAGTGTACAGAGGAAGGTGTAGGTATTCAGAATGGTAAATGTGTGCATGATGTGTTGAGAACATCACTGTGACAAATACCACTTGGCTTTGGAGTTGTTTTGGAAACTTAATATTGACACTAAGTTAAGTTTATATATTTACTGTTGTAGGAATGTTGGAATTTATTGCAAAGTTCTTCAAATCTACTACAGAGAAAAATAGTGTAGAACTCTATCTTTAAAATACGGACACTTTTATATAATGTAATACATTCTGTAAAGCTTTTCTCTGTTGTTGATGTTGTAAACCAGTATTTTATAGCCCCTAAGAGGCTGTGTTGATTTGCTGTAATTTTCCTTGATTCTGCTGTCTCTGCCATTTTTCAGGGTGCTGCTGGCAAGTACATGAGTTAAGCAGATACAGTTAAAGAGCGACTTAGTTGCAAATTCTCATTTAGCCTACAATTTTGGTCACGTGTGGGCTCACCCCAGCTTCCTGGTAAACTGCTAGCCCTCTCCTCTCAATGTGTAATGTTCAGACTAGAAAGTTAAGGCAAACTTCAGTGCTAAATACTAAAGCATAAATACTGTGATTCCGTTGCACTAATTGCTACTTACATAGATAGATACTTGGTTTGTGATCTGTCCTCTAGGCCTTTAATTTTCAGTGTATTTTAGAGTATATTAGAGCAGGCCTAATGACAGGATCAGATTTATCTTTCATTAAGAGTATGCACACAGATTATATAAAGTGATGAGGAAAGGCTGAGAAGAAAAAGAATGCTTCTCAGATATGCACACAGCCCTGACACAACAGGCTTTTATCTTTTAAAGGACAAACAGTACTGTGCTAAAAAATAGAAAATGCAGCTTTCAATGTTGACTATTTTTGGTGCTTTCAAAAATTTCAGAAAGTATCAAGTTACCCTCAAGTTACATTGCTCATTGGTTATGTTCCTTACAAGATGGGCTAATAACAGTGAATTCTTGGCCAGTTTATTGTAGTTAAATTTTCATTCTTCCTTCCAACAGTTTGCTAGGATTCACTTCCAGATGACCTAAGGTTGTTATGCTCATTAGGCTTCATAAAAAAGGTTTCTCATTTTTCTTATTAATGGATTTCCTGTTCATAGAAAACTTTTGTGTAGATTCCCCACCCCTTGGCTAACAGTTTAACATGTTTTGACCTGCAAATTTGAATATTTGTCAGTCACAATTGAGTGCTTTTGCTTGTCGTGGAGATCGTGAGTCAGTTTGTGTTTGATTTAGTTATAACACAGGTACGGGTAAGGAAGTGTCCTTTGCATGATCTGTTACATATTAAATACAGGCCATAAAAACAGGCTTGAAAAGTTTTATCCCAGCGCTGGTCTGATGCTGATGTGTCAGTCTCACTGACTGTGTGATGCTTCACCTGGCAGTCCAAGGAAAACATGGATCCACACTTGCACTACTCACCTGCCTTTTGCAGATTAAAGACCTGTGCTGCTCTCTTGCAGCACCATTAAATGAACAATGGGGAAACAAAAGAGCTCCTGACAATCCTTGCAGTGGTTTACCTGCTGGTTCTTTTATTTCCTGCTTTAGTTGCTTGGAACTTTTCCTGTGCAGTGGAAAGGAGAGGATGACTGAGAAGGTTCTGTGTAGCTGTATTCTGAAATTACCAGATCAGGATTTTAACAGGGGATATAGTGATTAGCCAAATTGAGAAGCATGTTTGGCTTCTTGTCTTTTATCTGCAGCTCCTGTGGCAATCCGCTTCTCCATCTAGCTGAGTGTGATAACCCCAATGCGAGATTTCAGGCAAGAGGAACAGACTTGTGTGTTATTCAGAACTCTTTCAGTGTTTTTTCTGTGCAAGTGTGGTAAGTGACTGAGCTGAGAAATGCAGAGCCTCTTGATAGTAAAGAAAAGCTTTGGCCATTCTTCTTCATATCCTGCTATTTCAAGTTATGTGAGCAAACTTTTGTGTACCTTTGTAGGGAGTGATTGCAATAATCTTTGCCTAGCAAATCAAGATTATGTGACACTTTTATCTTTAGCCCCAAGCTTTGCAGGAATCAGCTGGCTGTTTGAACCTGATTTTTAGCCTGTGGCAAAAGCCACAAGCCCAAAGTAAATGAAGTTCTTTATCACCTTTGAAAAGAAATGAATGGAGAGAGGCTCACAGTCCTTTTCACACGGTGTGAGCAGAGTGTTACGTGCTTACTAATGCTTTCATCTCTAGAGTTGCAAAAATCTTTTCTTTTGAAAAGTGGAAATGGAGTCCTTAAAATTATGGCAATTTGTTCTATGTAATCTATTCTTCAACCACTTGCTCTGATAGATTAATTTAGTAGTTTGAAAGCATGTAAGCAAAATTTTGCTCTCTTGCTGCAAACAGTTTCTTTATTCATCGATTTGGAATGTTGTGTAAGATTTTGTGTTCTTTGTCTGCATTGCTTTGGGGAAAGGACAGGGAAAGATCTCTTCCTCTAGGTTTTTTTCCTTCCTTGTTTAAGAGTAAAAATGTAATCTACTATTTCTATTCAGTTTATCTGTGATCTGCAATATCGAAGCAGGGTTTTGACAGAGGAGTGAAGTAAATTGCAGTCTTATGAAAGACAGCTCTATTATCAAGCTAAAACTTTCCTCTTCATTGTTTTGCTGACACAATATGGGCACAGCTCTTAGAAAATGAAATTTTAAACTGGCTGTGCTGCACTTAGCATTTTTTTAAAACATAATAGGCTGTCTCAGAACAGCGCACTTTTTTCCCCCACTTTTAAAAAGTGACTTAAACAGTATATAAACCTGTAGAATGTGATTGGAGGCCCTTTCTTCCAGACATTTAACACCTGTGTAGTCTTCTGAATATTGCCCAAGCGTTTAATGTGCTTAACAAGAAAAGGGTTCATGAAGAGTTTTCCATATGTAATATGTACCAAATCCACCTTGTCTAGAAGACAGCCTGGATTCTTGGGTGAGTGTGGGAAGCTGTTTTTACCTTTCTACTGTTCCTTTCCTATCTCTGTGGTAGAAGTCCTGGTGGAAAGCTGAACCTGGGGACAGCTGTCACATGGAATGGCTTTTTGAGAAGTAGCTTATGCCATTGGGCTGACCTCAAAGGTGTGAGTAGGCAGGGTGCTGTAGCTGATCAGATCCTGTGGTAGGAGGAGGTGTGCCCTTCAGCTGGGGAACTTTTGATTTAGCTATTATCAGATCTACAAGACTTGTGTACTGTAACTCAAGAAGACGCATTAAGAATTTGTAATTATTTTTGCCAATAAAAAGAGGCTGTGCATAGAGAGAAAAGGGGAAGGGTAGGGAAGTGGCACATTCTTTGCCTGGTAGGCATTGCCTATATATTGTGTGGAGAAAGAGAGATATAAAATACAGAAGCTGCTTGTAACATGACAGAGTACTTTTGTTTCTGACTTCAGTGCTTTTCCTTACCTGGTGTGCCAAGTGAATGAATATTCTGATTTAGCTGCAGTTCACTGAGAAGGGTTGGTGAGAGGTGTGTGTGTGTGTGTTGAAAGGGAGGTGAATATGCACCTGCAGGGGAAAAACCAAAACAACAAGACAAATGAAACCTCCAAAACATCAACAAACACCCCTAAAACTTTGAACAAAGAAGTCCCAGTTGGAACACTTCAAATTAGCCTTTGACATTTTAATTTTAACTGCTGCTGATGTGCATGGGTCCTTTGAACACATGACTAGTTTCAGGGAAGTAGCTGGATACCGAAGGACGCTGGGAATATTTGGAATTGAAGCATAAGGAATGTGAGAGGGTAGGCTGGATGAAGTTCTTAAGTAATTTGTTTGTAACCTGGAGTTCCCATGTCCGTGTTTTTTGTTTTGTTTTGTTTTTTGAGGTGTGGTAATTTCAGACTGTCACAGGTGGTAAACATGTGCCAGATTTCAGACATTATAGGCATAGGACAGGCCTTATTAAAAGTGTGTGCATGTATCTGTATGGCTACTTACAGCCATACACACAAATATAACCATGTTCTGCCATCCTGAATAGAAACAGCGAAGACTCTCTGCCCTTGGCCTCTGCAGCTTTCGGAGTCCCCTGTGCTGGGGGACTGCTAATGCTGCAATTTAGCATTATTTAGCTTACTCCCAAGAACAAAGAGAAAGGCAGATGCCTTTTCAGCTGCCCCAATGACAGAAAAGCAGAAGTGTAGGATGCTGCAAACAAAGGACTTCAGTACCTTTGCGGGGAAGGTCAGAGGCAAATGAAAATGTGACGCTCTTTGCTCCAAGATGTGTACAAGGAAACACAAGATTTAAACAGTTGTTCAGCTGAGCAGTTTTCTCTCCCCCAGGTCACTTGTTTTTGAGCCCCTCCCCGCTCTTGCACCATCACAGCTGTTTGCAGCTGTGTGGGGAGCAGGGTGAGTGAGCTGACCTGCTTTGGTACCCAGGTGTCTCTCGTGATCTGGGTTAGACACTGGTGACTGAAAGTCTGACCAGAACCAGAGAAGAACTTGTATCCGGAGCAGCCTGGGAAAGGTGCACCACTGGAGCTGATGTGGAGCAAAGCATTGCTGTCCCTCAAACAATAACAGAGTTATTCAGCATTATGAGGTGCCAGAAGATTTCATGATTAGAAGGAGATGGGGGTCTAAGAAAGGTTGGGAATGAGTGACTCAGAGCTAAATGAGAATTCTATTTCAAATCCCAAATCAGGTTTTTTTCATGTAAAACCACTTTATCTGTCTCCTTCCCCTCCTCTCCCTTCCCCTTGAGGTTTTTAAAGTGTGTAGTCCTGGTCTGGGTTTGACAGTTTGAGGCATAACACTGTAGACCGAATAGACTTGAATTAATGACTTTAGAAATAGATTTTGACTGGAATCTGCAAATTTTAATTAAAAACCATAACTGGTAAACTAGTTTTTGATTTAAACATAAATTAAAACTATGTTAAATCCTGTGGTCATGTACCATGCAGGGAAAGTTTATTTTCTGCCTCAGATGAGATTTTTACGAGGATAAGCATGGCTTGAAGTGCTCTACAGCTAACGAGAGGCATTTGAAATAAAATGGAGGAGTCTGTTAAAACAAGTGGAATGTTTCACACTGGACAGAAGGGAGAACTTGAACAGTTCATCTGTATAGGCTAGAAGGGAAAGTGTCACATCTTCAAATCCATGTCTGATAGCAGTGCTCGTGGTACTTCTTTGGGTGTGGAATGAGAGTTTGACACCTCCAGAACAGTGAAAAGCACGAGGAAAGCACTGTGGCTGTGCTCGACATAGCTCTGCCTACGCTATTTTGACTGAAATTTTGCTGTATGCTGGGAAAGGAATTCACATGTGTGGGAGTGTTTCTGACAAATACATGTCTAATTTTGTTTGTAGTAGTAACAAAGACGTGACACAAAGGCTGATCGTTATCCTAATTATTATTTAGTTATGCATATGGTCTTCGTAGAGCTGTACCTTATAATAGGAGTTTTGGGTTGCAATAGACATTGCAACAGTTTCTTTATAGGTATATTACTCATAGACTGGATGGAATAAAGATTGAAGAAGACTGGAGAAAGTACTTTTGCTTTAGCAGGAAATAGCTTTAATCAAAGCTGAGCCTGATTTTTGAGTACCCTTTTTTCCTACATACTGTAAGAGAAAAGTAATTGCGTAATTGCGTTTTTCTGACTATTATTAATGATATTTCTTGCAGCAGTCAAGGACCAGAGTTGACTGGGACCTTGTGATGTGCTTTCTATGCAGCTATGGGGCACCCAAGAGGGGGATTTACAATGTTAAATGTTGTTTTGATTATTTTTTTTTCTTTTGTGGGGTGGGGCGTGTTTATTTGTGTTTTTTTTTTTTTTGTTTAAAAGTCACCTTTATGCTTTGGAGATTGCGTGTTTCAGACAAGGGATACTTGGCTGTCACTAACAAAGTTCTGCATGGTTTTCTTCCTCCAGGAGATGATAACGGAGTCCACTCCGCTGCGTTGCAGGAAGCTCAGCAATCCTGACATCTTTTCATCTGCTGGGAAAACCAAGCTCCACCGTCAGCTAAGTCAAGATGACTGCAAGCTACGAAGAGGTAGCTTGGCAAGTTCTTTGTCAGGTATGCCATTTTGTAAAGACACTATGACACTTCACGAGTGTCAAAGATGCAGCATTGTTGGCATAACAGTCATAATAAAAGATACTGCTAAGTCACTGGTAAGCTGAACTCTTGTTGGCAGGGCATGCAAAATCTTATGTAAGAGAAAGATGCAAAACGAAATATTGCTAGAAAAGAGTGAAAAAGCCTGGATTTAGAGTGAAATTTTGTATATTGCCCAGAGTGAAAAGTTAAAAGCTAAGATTTAATATGCAAAGTTAAAAGAATGGAGTGGTGGAACTTCAGGTGACACATTGATGTGTTCTTGCCTCTTTTAACATCAGCATGGAATGTAAGCTTACCCACTTTGCCCTTTTTTTTCTTACTGGGAAACTGACTTTTTATATTATGTTTGAATTACTATTTAGTTTCTTTTTGGCTTCAAAAGCACTGCAGGCAATTGTGATTCAAAGTAAAAATCTTGCTTACTAACTTGATGTTTTTTTCAGTTTGTGTAAAATTTGTTTTTTCTTGTGAACATAATATTCAGCCCTGTAATAGAATTTAGTTTGTCAGCTGTAGAACTGTGGAGCGAGCACAGGCAAGTAATTAGACAAAAATGGACCAAGTTCAGTAGTTTTCTTTTTTTTTGAAGACTTTGTTAATGGGCTAGGGGATGGTTTCACAACTGTTTTAAGCTGATATCAAAGTCTGTGGTGCTGGAATAGAGCACAGAGAGTTGCATGATCAGTCTAGAATGAAAGAGCTGATATGCCTGAATGCCACTGTTATTCTGTAGGGTTAAGTTGCAGCCCATTTCCTCCCTAATTAGGCTGACTGCCTATTTGCATGTTAGTGCAAGAACTAGAAGAATTGAAAATTCTCAGGTGGGAGAGAAAGAGGAAGAAGATGAAACCACCTTTTTTGGCATCAGCATGAGCTTGATTTACATGATTGTGAAAATACATGCAGTCCTGGTCCCACATCTTTTATCAGTGGTAGGTAAATATTTTCATGTTTGAGGTATTAGGTGTAATAGAATTAAATAAGCAGTAAAGTATGTGTGTTTTATTTTAGCTTGGCCTTGGCTTAGTGTTTTATTTGTAGTAAGTGGATAGTTTCTGAAAAATAGAAACATTCATAATATTTTGTATGCATGTGAGTTTGTTCTCCAAGGTAGGTTAATCACTAGAGGAGAACAGAAGTTTATGAACTACACAGCTGTTGGCTGATTGCAATGGCCTAAGTTAGTACTGCAGCTTTTTTTTCCCTTGAGTAGAAGAAAGCAAAGTAAATAGAAGGAAGCAGGAAAACTGGAAGGTCTGTTCTCTTTCATAAATTATTTTTCTGTTTGGAGATTGTAATTTCAAAACAGAAAATTCTATATTCTCCAGAACCTGTTGATTCATCTTAATGATTTTTCAATCTACTATACCTGGTTCAGGAAGTGGTGAAGAGCCCCAACAAGATCAGTCTGACTCAACTGGATAAAGAAAATGTGCAGGTTTAGATGTATATTTTCAATGTGGGTGTTTCGAATGTGTGTAGAACTTGAGGCATGACAGGGAAAGGCTTTAGCTTAAAGCTCCATCCTTAAAATGATTCCAGCTAATTTTTGCCACAGAATCAAATAATTTTGAAGAGTGTAGGTAATTGTGCATGCACACTGGTTGGCTGAGATTTGACTCTTGATGGAATTCTGCCTTCCTGGATTCAGGTTTTGTGGAACTAAAAGGAGATATTGATAACTATATCTTGTAGAGACTTAAATAAAGTTATTCTTGCTGTCAAGCATGGGTGTTTTAAACTGCTATATATTATTTGACTTGCTATTATAGGATATCTTTGTTAGTGCTGTACAAAGATAAATACAGCAACGTACATTTCTGTAGTTTTTGAGTTGTTGTATTTATACATTATCTTGAAAACGATGAAGCCGTGGAAATCATGTCCACACCTGTAAGCAGCTGGAGTGGGACTAGGAAGAGGGTACTAATATCTTGTGTCTCTGCTAGACGAAGTTGAGCCTGCTCGTCTCTCATGCACTGACTCATTCTGCTGGTGTGTACTCGGCTTCTAACTGTCACAGAAAATTAATGGAAACAAGTTAAAAAAAGCAAAAAAAAAGACACCACTTCCACTCCCCGCTCTCCCCCTGGCATCGCGGCTGGTCACGTTACGTGACAGCCTTCCAAATATTGCAGCCGCTTTTATGGAGTGAATGTAATAATTCACATCTAGTTCTGAGGTGCAGCTGAATTTGTAAGCAGCTTCCTGCCTCTGGGAGAACAAGTCTTTTTCTACAGCATAGATGTGATTAAAGGTGTAGACTTCCTGCTACTTATTGCAATAAATGTCTCAGTCCCCTGTGATTCCTGAGCATGTAGTAATCCACTGAATGCAAGAATCTTTACTATCTCTGGAAGGAGTGTGTTATTTAGTCCCATAATCCTAATTTTAAGGAAAAGAGGTGTTATCCACTTCCATTTTGCAATGGTGAAATTGAAGTACAGGGGTTGACTGACCAAACTTACAGAGTAAGTCATCTGGAAGCTAATAACTGAACCCAGATTCACAGACTTTTTCACTTATGTGTTTTTAACCACAGAAATATCTTTCTTCTCTTTTTTCTTTGTGAATGACATTGTGCATAAAAGGAAGCTGTCAAGCTCTATGGAGTCAAAATATGACCTACTTTGAGTTTGGTTCTTTCTCATTGCGGAAATTTACTGCTTGACATTTTTAAAAAACGAGTGTTGCATTGACTAGAAAATATGTATTGAGCAAAAAATATCCATCCATGGTTCGAAGCAAAACAATATTTAAACATACACTATATTATGTTACAGCTGCATGAAATGCAATGCTGAATGTTCCAGTGGTAGGAGAAGGTGGGGATGTCTAGATGACTAAGCTATTTAGAGGAGACAATATTTTACAATTAGGAATGCATTTTCAAAAGAATTTCTAAAATTATACTAAAGAGATTTTGCCTCCTTTTAAGGCAGCAAATATTGTTTCCTTTTTAAGATGTGTGGAATATTGAAAGTTATAAAGCGATAGTCTGGTTTTATAAGGTTTTTGGATTTCCCCATTATCTCATAATGTAAAATAGGTTTTTTCAAAATTGTTAGTTATCAAACATAATGAATTTACTGGTAGGGTGCTCTTACAAATTTTAACCTACCAAAAACCTTGAAATTGCTTTTTATTAAGTGCTTTTTCTTCACATGCAGCATTTGTTCTCAGCTTTGTATGTTGAACTTGCAGACTTGTTTAAAGACAAGCTGATGGTGTTTTGATTTTATTTTTAAAGGAAAACAGCTACTTCCCTTATCAAACAGTGTCCACAGTGGAGTGGGCCAGACGATATGGCAGCCTCCTGGAGATACCTCCAACCTGGTCCGCATGAGAAATCAGTCTCTAGGACAATCTGCTCCTTCACTTACTGCTGGTTTGGTGAGTGACTCTGGGAATACTCGTGATGCTTTTGTGCTATAAAAAGTGATGTGATCCTATGCTTTAGTTCTTACCTTGTTTTCCCTGCTCCTGCTTAGTGAAAGCCGCATTTTGTTCCTGTGGGACTTCTTAGAGTACAGGGTGAGCTAGGAAGAGAATATGTTCATCCTGCTTTTGACAGAAAGCAGGAAAAAAAATGTGTGTTGAAGAATAATTTTTTTTTGAGAATGTTCCTTCTCAGTGCTACTTAAGTTGCCTGATGCCTGAAAGAAATATCACTGAAAGTCTAGGAGATGTGAGCATGGGAACCCAGCCATTTCAAAGAAGTTTAATTGGGAAACAGCTTTCTGAATATCTACCTCTGCCTGCTTCACTAGGGAATAGCTAGGGGGATGAATCTGAAAGGGATAACTGTCCAAGGAATTGAAGAGCTGGAACTAACATATGCTCTTCTTCGTGGTTTCTGTCAAAAGGTTTTGGTAAAAAACCTTTGGTAAAATATTTTTGAGGAATGTTGCATCTGCTAAATTAACATTTTCTAAGAAGAGAGTGTTCTTTATGGGGACACACACTCAGGTGGGTACAGTCCAGTCTGAACTGCACACCAAAAGGAACATGTGTTTTGTTTGTAGATTTTCCTTATTATCTCTAAAAATATAAAATCACTGACATGTGAGGAGAAGAAAAATACAAGGGTAGGAAAAGACAGTTATTTGTGAGCAGGCATATATGCAACAGAAATTGTTGGTAAATAGTAGATTAAAAGCAACATTAAAATGTTTTTCTGCTGAATATCTACAGAGGTACTTGTGTAACAAGTTTTACTCAAGTGAGGAATTTTGGTGTGCGCTACTTGTAGTGCTGCAAGTAACTTGGTAAATTTATGTTACATTGTAAGACATTGTTTAGAAGCAATAACCCCTAAGTAAAAGGGTGTACCTTGGATATAGCCCTGAGAATTTTTTGGGGGTTCCTAGACAGTTTGGCACCATCAGACTATGAAAAGAAACTTAAATCTTTAAGGTTCAAAAAGACATGCGTTTGCGTTACAACTAATTTTGATGTCACAATGAAGTAATTGTAGTCTTGACATTTTCAAACATGTTACTATATTGAAATTCTTCTGATTTGATTTAATTGTATTGCGTCTTAATTTGGTGCCTGTTCAGTGTTTGCCTTAAATTTATGCTCTCACTAGTGGTTCTAAATTCAATGATAACAGGGAGAATGCTCACATGAACTTGGCATATAAGTATTTATCTGATGGGAATTAGAAACAGTAATATGTTAAAACACAGGCCTGTTCTCTAGAGGCAGATAAATGCCTTGAAGCTTCATAACTTAGGTTAATGAAAATAACTGTGCTTTAAAACAAAGCACTAATTCTCAGATGTTTAATTTGGAGTACTAGGTTGTTGCTTAGCAGCTGTGTGCAGCTCGGCGAGCTGCAGATGTTTGCATGTTGCAATTCTGCATATTACTCATATTATATACTGCGTTTTCAGTTTGTCCTGGCAGTGTTTGTGCTATCAAATGTTCTGATATGAAACACAATGCCAACGAGTTATTTTAAAATAATTTAAAATTCTCTGTTTCCTAAGTAAGGCAGAGAAATTCATCTCTAAATCCAGTTTTTGTTCCTCTGTGATGGTGTTTAGGTGTTGAACGATACGGTCACTTTCCTATCTCTGTATATTCCATGATGGGCTGTATGTTCATTACAGTTGCAGT
This sequence comes from Callaeas wilsoni, assembly GCA_013398955.1. Classification (NCBI taxonomy): domain Eukaryota; kingdom Metazoa; phylum Chordata; class Aves; order Passeriformes; family Callaeidae; genus Callaeas; species Callaeas wilsoni. The sequence goes on along the minus strand of VWPU01001706.1, from coordinate 126,021 downwards.
TAATTAAGCCTAGATATTAAAAATTTTTATATGAAGTGGGTTTCAAAAGCAGTGACTAAAGAACATCACAAGATGAACACCTAATTAAATGCACTGAGTCTTGGGATCTTGGAGCTAGTTACATGTTTGCAGCTGCTTTAATATGCTTGTGGTATTGAAATACGTTTCACAAATTAGAATAGCAAAAGGTCTCTTGCTAGTATAATTAATCTCCTTTGAAGAATAGCTCTATTAAGAGATGAGTAAGTTCAGTAATGCAGAGTGTCATTTTAATATGCCAGCCTTGACTGCTAGAGCATTTAATTCTTCTATTATTTGTTATAATACAGTAGTTGGATAGCTGGAGAGAAGTGGAGTGTGATTTAGGAAAGCCAAGAAAGCTGTGTGCTTTGTTTCTGCTCCCTTTCTGGCACTGCAGGTATCAGTAGGTTTTCCTCTGCTAAATCCATTTGTGGCATTCAGTAAGGTAGGTGGTTTTTTGCTTTCTAACCACTACTAATCCTACAGATTGTTTACTGTGCTTAAATTGCATTATTTTCCTCTTTGAAAATATTTGCAAGGCAAAAAGGTTAACAATAGCAAATCTACAGAAATTAGTTTTCAGCTTCTGAAACAAGCCTGATAGCTAGGCTACTTATCAGCAGTGACTCCAGAACTGGAAATACACCAAATTCTACTTGCTAAACTATATAAACACAATTTATTGTTGGGCAGAATCTTTCAGCTCGTACATGTGTGATAATCTGGATTAATGAGCCTGCACAGCAGTTGCCACTAGGTCCTTGACTTGAGAAAGAAGCCAGGACAGAGTGAATGCCGAGTGCTGTCACTGTGGAATGAAAGGTGTTGATCTGATCTGTGTGCCTTCTAAATATACGTGAGGATTTCAGAGGATGACCTTCAGCTCATCAGCTACCTTAAGACGAATGGCTCTGATCCTGTGAGATTGAATTCTGGTGGGGAGTATCCTATTTAAGACTTGTAAATCCCTAAGATAGCCGAGGAAGCAATCAGAAGAAAACACATAAAGCATCACTGTGGGCATCTCAGTGCTATTTCCTGCTGTCAAGACCCAAATACAGTAAAAAAACTGGGTGCAGGGCATATGTACAGAGTGCATGTTTAAGGAACAGAAGGGTAATTTTATGGAAAATTTCTTATGACTTAGTTTGGGGATTTATCTGAGATCTTAGCCTGTCATAAAAAGAGTTAGACCTTGGACTGTGTTTTTTTATGGGAGGTCATAGAATCCTAGAATATGCTGAGTTGGAAGGGACCCACAAGGATCACTGAGTCCAACTCCTGGCCCTGTGCAGGACACCCCAAGAGTCACCCTATGTGCCTTGAGAGTGTTGTCGAAACACTTCTTGAATTCAGACAGCCTTGGTGCTGTAACCATTTCCCTGGGAAGCCTGTTCCAGTGCTCAGCCACCCTCTGGGTGAAAAACTCCTTCCTGATATCCAACCTAAACCTCTCCTGACTCAGCTTCATCCTGTTTCCTTGAGTCCTGTCACTGGTGATGCAAAAGATCAGTAATATGGATGCATTCTCTCGTGAGGAAAGGCATAAAGAGCATCAGGGTTTCTAAATTTTAGAAAGGAAAGCAGCTTGTGAAGAGATGGTTGTGATTGTTGTAGAGGTAGATTGGGAGTGTCTTTCTTGCAACTGTTAATTTTGACAAAACAAAATTGTGAATGAAACTGATTGCCAGGAGCAATGCCATAAGGTGCTAATCTTCCATGGCTGAGCACTCATCGGTGGGCAAGGGGTGGCTTTCCCCTCCTGTTTATTAAGGACAGGATGCTTAACTAGAGTGCTGTACTAATGCTCAATGTGCTTCTTTATTTGTGGAGAGAGATTTTGTGTGTGTCCCCCACATCCTGACCCCTCACAGAGAGCATCTCAAGCATTCTCTCCAGGGTTTTGTGAAAGAAACATCTGACAATCTGCAACCCATTAATTAGGACTACATCTCATATGCATTGCTCACCACCTAATGCCTGGAAAAGCTCGAGATGTTCCAGGAATAAGAAACCATGCATGTTCCTTCTGCCAACTGTGGCGATAGGAAAACGTTTGAAGAAGCCTGTCAGTGGAAGCTTATATATGTTTGTGAAAGAGATTTTGAAATTCTTTAATTTTCTGAAGTGCTCCCAGTACTGAACTGAAACTCGTGGTACTCCTTGAACTGAAAAACTGAACATAATTTTTGAAAATGAGGTTGAGGATTTCATCCGGGTGGTTGCAGTTCTATTTAGGGTAAACTTTCTTCCTTATATTCTGTGCCACATGGGATGTGGTCAGAGCCATTTCTTCATCTTCAGAGATGAAGGCTGCTGACTAAGCAGTTGGTGCTCTGTTAATCCTGTGATGCCAGACGTGCAAGATTTCCTTGTAGGGTCAGTCTCATTTTCACCAGATAAGTTCAAATGATTTAGGGTTTTACATTTACTTTCAAACAAAGTGACAGTTGAAACAAAGTGAAATAATTGCATATTCATTGTGGCTGTACACAATGCCAGAGAGTTCACCTTTCCCTCATCTTGTTCTAGAAGAAATGGTTAAAAACCCAGGCCTCTTAGATTTTGAATAATGACCTGGAGGGTAGAAAAGCTCAAATGCAAAGATTTGAAATAACTCTCAGCTGAAGAACTTCCTCTGTTGAATAACACTCAGCCTGAATTATTGCGAACGTTCAGTTCCCCAAAGCTGGCTGGGTTAGGCAACACTGAGTGGAATGGGGACAATGGGTCATCCTTGTGATGCTGGGGCCTTGTCTGCGTGTGCCGGAGCCCGCTAACAGACACACCTCACCCTGGGGCGTGGTACTTTTGCTCTCCGAGTTGGGATGTGCTTTTTAGACATAGGAGATAATGGTGACTGACTTTTTATTTTCTAAATTTTTGCTCCCTTGCTTTTTTTAAAATTTCATATTAGATACATTAGGAATAGAATCAATTGTACCTAATATATAAACTTCCCCTAACAGCGTATTTTCCCTGAGCAGGATGCTGTTTATCAAAAAGAAAATTAAAATTTGTATTGTTCCTGGCCATGAGGAAGAGTGGCTGATTGGCTACAGGTTTGAGGTAGTGAGTGAGATTATTCCAAGGCAGGTGATTCCTTTGAATTGACGTGGACGTGGAATCCAGTGGCTGTGCTTGGTTCAAGCCTGTGCCGGGGTCTGTGGAGCTGCGTTGCCATCTGCTGGTGTGCCAGGGGCTGGGGACGGCAATCCTGAGCTCCGCCATCCAAGCGGGTTGTCAAACGGTGTTAGAGATCCCCGTAATCATTCGTGGTTTTACAGCACGGCTGTGTTCTTTCTGGGGCCGCGTCCCACAGGAATCACTTGTTAATAATCGGCCTTTTTCTTTTAGCCGGAGCACGAATTCGCTTTGTAACGCCGTGCTGTGGTTCGCAGCATCCTTTTTCTGGTAACAGAGAGATGACGGTTGGGACATTTACGAAGAAAACAAGATTTAAAAAAAAGAAGAAAAAAGAAATATATTATTTGTAGCCGATTCCATAAATAAAATCCGGAACTTTCGGGTCGCAGCTGTGCGGGTTGCGCTTCGGCCTCTGGCCTGGTGGTGGCGCTGCAGCCCCGGCGTCCCCGAGCTGCCTTTCCCACGGGGAATGTCAGCGTGGCTCTGGGACGGCCCGGCGCGGGCCAGGGATGCTTCCCGGAGCTAAAGGAGACCTTAATTCTGTGTAGTTTGTCAGTTCGGTACGGGAATTAATAATTCAGGAGGCCTGGCGAAGCGCAGTGGAACTAGAAGTTCCAGCTTCAAAACCACTCCTCGTTTTAAAGGGAAATTCTATCTCCACCCCTCCTGCGTAGTCCCCAGCGCTTTAATGGATTTATTGTTTATTATTTAGGATCTCTGCTTTATGCCGGCGCCTGGGTAGTGGTTATTAAACTCCCAGGGATGAGGTCTTGGAAGGAAGAGGGTTTGCAGTGGCTGGCAGACACCAGGGATCTGGCTAACAAATTAAACATTAGTTTGCAAGGTGCAACACCTGCTCTCACACACTCTCCACCTGGTTATGTGTGCTGGCAGTGAGGTGAGTGCATAAAGCTTAGAATTCCACCTCCTTTCACAAAAGAACAAGATATAATCTCTTTTTATTGAAAAATACAGCACTAGTTCAGGGGCAAATCATTAATGCCAGTTGTGCATAGTGCTACCTCCTGCTGACTGCCTGGATACTTATTACAAAAGCAGGCATTTGAATCTGATGGGAAAACTTCATTTACATTTGTGTTTTTTAAAACATGCAGCTGCTCTTTTCCCAAAATGTCTTGTCATAGATAATGTTACTTTTAGTTTGCATTTTAGGTGATAACATGTTTACTATTTAAATGTTGCTCAATACAGATGAAAACAGTTTTGTTTAAGAATAATCATGAAAGTCATAGGTGATGAAGGCCATAAATCATTTCAGGGAGTAGAGAACGTTCAATACTTGACTGTACAAGTAAGATTTCATATTTTTATGTTGGTAGAAAAGGAAAAGACAGCAGGAGCTATGGCTGCATGAATGAAGGGATTTTATTACTGTATGAAGGCATGGAAATTGCATTTTAAATTGGGAGTTGTAATTGTAATAACTTGAGATAGGAAGTAAGTGGATTTCCAAATTAAGACCATGTGTGAAGTACAAGTTTATGCATACTAATTAGATATTTGCATGGACATACGTTGCAGAGTCTGTTGGTGAATCTTTGGGTACATTATCAATTTTGGAATTTGGACGGGGCCTGAGGAAGAAGTATGGAGCAAGTTCTAGAGATCTGGCAGTGTTTAGAGTGCTTGCAGGGACTTACCTTTGTCACAGCTCTTAAGGTGTCTCTGGTAGGAAAAAAAATGGGTGTGCTATGACTCTGTGTGTTTTCATGATAGATTCAGGACACTTGCTTCACACTGGCATCCAAAACTGATAGTCCTGATTGGTTTTTCACTAGGAAACTTCATTCTGAATAATTCATGTAAAGAACAGAAAATTACTGTGATATATTCTGTACTAAAGTTATATTTACTATATAGTGCATATTACTTAAGCACAGTCAGCATCTTGCTCTGAAGAAACTTCAGCATATTACTTAAAACACAGTCAGCATCTTTTTACTGACTTCTGTTAAGTGAATCCCATTTTGGAGTGGACTCATTGGCTTAAAGGAGGTTTTCATATTTGAAAGAAAGTGTGAACGCCCTTCTGTGTAACCTGAGGCTTGTCATTGTAGGAAATATGAATTCATAAAACTTGCCTTGTGATAATTGTTAGGCACTAGACTGTCAGTTTGAATGATTGCAGTTCTCATTATCTTCAGATGCGGCATGTTATTTTTTTTGTCTGTGAATATGTTGAATTGATTTTTGGCACATGCAGTCACTTCTCTTCCTGACAGCAGCACTATTGTAGGTGTAAAGTGAGAAACTGCTGTAGTGTGCATGGAAAATTAGCTTTTTTGCTTGGGGAGCTATGGGGAACTTAAAAGACAGTTATTCAGACTGTCTTGAACAGACAGTGTTGAAGAGTGAGGCTTTGTTCCATGAGTGTTGTTCTGTGATTGTTAATGACCTCTCTAAAAACATACTGATGTAGACAATAAAAGTTCTGTGTTGTAATTTAAAGTAGTTGAAATTTTGCTGTTTTATTTTTGGCAGATATTTCCATAGAAAGGCACTGTGAGATGTCTGCATTTAGTATTTTAATATGGCTGCCTTCTGTGCCTAGTATTACTTCTTGAAATAGTTTCCTAGGATGGGGTAATAGGAGAATTGGTCTTAAAACATGAAATAGTTTGTTTGCGTAAGTTTCAAGCTGCTTTTTTCCAGAAATGCAAACTGTTTCTAGCCTTAGGACATTTGTAAGAATCCCCTGTAGCATTTTGACTAAGCAAAAGCTTTGGACATGCTCTGTAATTAGTAGCCTAATCCTCCGTGTTTGGCTGCCACTTTTTGTTTGGTCTGTTTTCCTGCCCTGTGTCACTTTGGTTTATCCAAGCCATGCAATGTGTCCTTCCAGCAATCCTTTTCCAGCCCCAGAGGCACAGTGATTGTTTATTTTACCACTTTCAGGACAGTGGGAATACAGAGGTTTATGTGCATCAACTCTGAAGAGCTGTAGCTCAGAATCTTTCTTATGAGTTAATCTAAAATCCTTATTGCCTCCAGATTACTAGAGGGGGAGAGGTGAAATCTCTTGGCAGAGATAAGGGTAGCCTTGTAAGTGAAACAGAAGCCTGGGACTTATGCAACAATCCTGATATCTGAACTTAGATAAGCTCAGGTACAGAGAGGTTCAGTACCTTGGTCACCCGAAGAACTTTCTGCAAACCTCAGTTTATTAATGTTTAGCAGATATTTGGAGCTCAAACGGATGGGGCTGGGGAATAATTTATTGTTGCAGTCACCCTATATAGTGTGCCGGTATCATTTTCCGATTTCTGATTGTGTTCGTATTTAGATTTTCAAGTCAGTTGTTCAAGAGCCGAGGCATACCATGGTCTCTTACCGGCCCTTGCTGGGTTATTATTGCTAACCTGAGCATTTCCCCATTAATTGTGAGTTTCAGACTCTTCCCTGGTGGGAACTGCAGAGTCCTTGTGCTGTGAGAACATGAGGTATGAAGTCAGAATAACCAATATACTACCAAGCTTGATTTAGAGTCAATATCTGTAGTTCTTCCCTTTGTGAACAGAAACTAGGACAAATAATGGCCAGGTGCTTTTTTTTTTTTTTTTTCCCCAAATTGTTGTTTATTACAGGAATAGATGAGAAGAATTCCTGTATTGTGGCATTTTAGATTGATCAGAATTATTTTCACTGAAAGGAGTTGGGGCCAACTAAGTACAAATAGTGTGAAATTTGCTGAGAGGGTGCCTTATGTCTTCAAAAAAAAAAGTTTACCTGAGCAGTTTTTTTAGTAAATAGTGTGGAGCAAGTGACTGAGGGGCTTCTGCTTTTGTTATTTATTGCAATAACCAAGTTTTCATTAAAAAAACCTCAAGATTCTGTGTTCATCATGAATATAAAACACTGTCATGTTGAGACTATAGTGTGAGTATGCAAAAATATGTCAGTGTGAACTCTCAGCTATTGGCAAAGGGGAATGTTTATAAAAGAGGATTGAAAGATATGCAGGGTTTCAGATCTGTCATAAAAGGATGTGAAATGTAATTAACCTAAAATAACCTTTAAAATATTTTTTGAGACTGATAAATTAAATGAGCTGTTGACATAATTTAATGAGAGATTTTAATTTTATACGTTAAATAATATCCTATTAAAATCCTCAAGATTTTGCTTTGTGATGGAATCCACTGAGATTTGTATTTTCACAATGACCTCATGATTCAGTAACATTGTTAATATATTTGGTGCATATTTGAGGGTAAGGTCTAGGTTAATGGCAGCATTTATTCTTCAAGTGCTCGAAGCAACAAAGCTCTAATTGAAGATAGGAATGTTCAAACCTCATTATTTTAATGTGGTCGTACAGTATAGTGACACTTAAAGTAGTTATATGATGAACTCCTATGGCAGGGTTCATAGTTTGTCCATGAAAACAAATTATTATGTGAAACTTTGAATTAAAATTCTCTGCCTTGGAGTTTAAATAAAACATGAAACTTCAGGTCTTACACGGTTTCTGTATTTGTCTTTGCTCAAATTAGCAAGAAGCATTTGCATACCTTTAAGACAGAGAATTCTGCTGTGAATTGTTTACACAAAGTTCCAGTGCATGCACTAAATCTCTCACACAAAGCTGCCTCAGTAGGCACTGTGTAATGTTTTTGTTTCAGGTAGTTAAGCCTGCAGAGGTACTTTTGGCAAATCTGCATCTCAAATTTTCTAAATATTGGTAATTGAGGTAATTTAATGGATGAGCTGCTGTCAAGGAAAATACATGCAGTGCTTATCACAGTGTCAGGAATCCAGGGATTGGAGACAAAGGTCGGAATGCTCATTCCTGCTTGCATTTCATCAGTGCTGCCAGCCTTGGTTAGAGCAGCCTTGCACACTGGGCGGTCTCTGCGCTGAGCTCGATCCTTTTTAAGACCGTTCCAGCCCATTCGATGTTCCTAAGCTCTCCTTTCCCTCCTGTGCTCTCCCAGAAGTGTTTATTTTTCTCCACGGCTTTCCCTACCCCCAGAAAAAACCTCCCCACAGTAAAATTCAGTTCTTATTACTGGACGATAGCCAGAAAATTCTGGCTAATTGTGAATTTGGGCTGCTTTATGCACATATGTACTTCTACTGTGACCTTCTTAATCCCTCTCCACTGTCAGTTCTTTGGGCTATGGGCTCCTGGGCTGGGAATCTTAGTGTGAACACTGTAGGGTTGTATCTGGTATTGCAGCTTTACAGCTGCTCAAAATTTGCACTCCCCTTTTCTACTGTACAGTTACTAGTTGTGGTGTTACCTTTATTTCTTCAGTATCTCCTTGCTAAATGAACAGTGTTCTGAGTCATGGGCTTTTGACCCACAAGCTCTTTGACTCTGCTCAAATGACAGTATGCAATGTAAAAAGTCAAGTTTGTGGGGATTATTAAATCTATCAATAACTATTTGTTTGGTTTTAGGCAACGTTTTGATGTTTTGCCTTCAAATTCATCTATCAAATATTTTCTTTTAAAATAAAGTAAAATGTAAAGTGTTATGAATTTCAAATGCATCAATTTCATATCAAAGTTAATTCTTGAATCTTATTAGAATGAAATAGGCTAATGAGAGGGAAGATTGGCAAGATAAAATGATTAGGTGTTTGAAAGGAAGGAGGAACAATGTGTAATATAGCAAACACGCAGAACTATCTGAATTGAGAGGAAAAGAGCTATGTCAGCATTGCCAGATTATATTGATCAGGCATCAGCATCAATCCTGATTAAATAGGCAGTTGTTTAAAGTGGTATTTTTGACAGTGACATCGTTTATTTTCTACATGATTACTGGCCTGCTGACATGTTTACTTTCTCAATATAATTTACATATTGTGTTTAAAATGTTGCTGACTGAAAAATAGTTGAATTATACAAGACAGAGTAAAAAGAAAATCATACCTTCTTACGGCTGATATGAACATGTATGAATATCAGGTAATACCTACAAACAAACCAGTTGATTTATGTACCAACTTAATTCCAAGAGAGAACTCTAATAAATTGAAGGGCTTGCTTATCCTCTTATTTTTTTATGATAAAAGTGATTTAGAAACCAGTTTTTATAGATATATATAGATATATACACACACACACACACATATATACATGGGATTTCAAAAGAAAATGGCTGCAAATGTTTGTATAAATGAGAGGAGTTGAAACCCTTGGGAGATCCTATTCCATGTGGTTTATTGTCAGACAAATCTGTGGTATCAACTTCCCGGGAAAGTGTCAAGAATGGATTAAAATCTGTTTAAGGGTGCCTGGCCAGTAAACTTGGGTCTGCAGTGAAGTGATAGATATTCCCTTACCGTTCTAATTGCTGAATTTCTCTATTTTTCCATAAGCAAAAGGTGAACTGCTCTTGCCCCTGGCTTACTATAAATTGCAATAATTCAAGGGAAAGGTATGATGGTGCCTAGCTTCTTAAGTAGAGTACATTAATGATGCATGCCCTTCCATCTGCTATCAGATTTCTTTTTGGCCCATTATCAACAAGGATTTTATCATCAAGCTTTGCCTGCATTGCATGGAATCTCCATCTGAGAATAGTCACAGGCAGCTGTTTGTAATGGTCAGCTCCATTTTTCCTTGCACATCAGGAAACTTCTCCAGTAGTTTTGGTGTTCAGAAGTAGGTAACCACAATTTCACGTTTTGGAGCAAGCAATGAAAAGTTGTTTGAATTCCACTTTGTGTTATATAAAAAGGATAAAGTTGATTTAACTCCATTTCACCTAAGGTGCATTACTGAGCTTATGCTTTGTGTCACAAGCTTCTGTGTTGAATCCTCCAGTTCAGAGTAGTGGAAAGCATGTAATAATGTTCACTGCCCATAAGTACAATTATTACACTACTGTGTGTTTTACAGATAATTACTTTAATCCCATAAAGTGCTCAAGTTCTGTCACGACTGTGCCTGTCTCATTTACATGCAGTTCTGTGTCCAATATCATGTCCTCAAACCGCATGGGAAAGGTTATGGAGGCTGGGAATGTGGCTGGATGGTGCTGCATGTTTAAAGATCCTCCTCTCTGTTCCCTTTTGAAATAGGCAAAGCACAGACCACCAAGCCTTGAAGCTTGGGTCTAATTAAGATGTATTAATTGTGGGGCCTGTATTACCCACTGCATGGCAGGGGATGCTGACTGCAGGGTGCTGAGGAGGGCTGGACACCGTGGAACAAAGTGTTAGTGGGAGAATTCACTTCTCTGTAGACTGGGCACGTGCCATGCTGGGACGTGATGAGAGCAGACTTTCTGTGTTCAGTGATGGTTTCATAAGACAGATCAAGCTTCAGCAAAGATGCCATGGGAGGAGGAGTAACATTGTTTGTGTCCTTAGCACTGCTCAGTTCTGATTCAAAAGGTAAGTCAAAAAAACACTCTAAAAGCTGAAACAGAAAGAGAGGCACGCAAAGCTAAAAACAGTAAACCTGCTAAAGTTGTTTTGAGTTTCAAAAAGAGAACTGATTTAGAAAGAGAAGCTTGAAGAACAAGGAACATGAGTGAAGAGACCTGCATCTTTACAGTCTTCACAGAACTGAATTAAGGACCATTCCTTCAAGGCAGAGAAATGCAGTGTTCCCCCATCCTACCTATGAATAAGAATTAAGAATGGTTAAAAGGCAAGCAGAGCAGTGAGGAACACACTAAAGCAGGTTGTTAATTCAGTGAGTAGAAGGAGATAATGACACAGCTTTAAAATAATTCAAAGATGGAATGTGTGAACTACTATTTGTGCTGTATAGCCAATTGCTTAAAATAGTTTGAGGACTGGAAAATGACAAATTGAGTACCAGTATTTAAAAAAAGGGTTCCATGAGAGATTCATGGAGTTAGAATTGCAGATGTTCCCTTCATGCTGTAGTTGCCTAAATCCTAATTCCTACGAGTGTAATTTACCATTTGGTTGCATTAACACAGTATGTGCACAGAGCAAGTCATTCAGATCACCCTGACAGTGTTGACCTCGCTGTTTGTGCTCTGCTGTTAGAATACACTTGTCATCAGTGGCTTTATATTTATTTCTAGTTCACTCATTCAAATCATAGAATCACAGAATGGTTTATATTGGAAGGGACCTTAAAGATCATCTTGTTCCAACCCCCTGCCATGGGCAGGGACACCTTCCACTAGACCAGGCTGCTCAAAGCTTCGTCCAGCCTGGCCTTGAACACTTCCAGAGATGTGACATCCACAGCTTCTCTGGGCAACCTGTGCCAGCGCCTCCCCACCCTCACAGTGAATAATTTCTTCCTTATATCTAATGTTATATGCATGGCTGTTCTTTTGACATAGAAAGGTCATATTCCCTAGCAATTCTTCTGACAGCTACTTTTAAAAATTCAATTGATTGGCAGGTTCTTAACCCAGAAAGTTTTGCTGTTTCATAGAGATACATTTTCTTTAGAAATGTAGTTTTCAGTCAAGCTGTAAGCTCTGAACAATTCAGAGCCTGATGTTTACATGTTTACTTGATCAGCAGAGCCAGTAATTTAAACATCCCAACCTCTACCTCTCCCCTCCAGAAGCAAAAGCACCTAAGAACTCTTCTGAGAAGCTGCAGTGATTTATTTGCAACCATTCCCCCCCCCACCAAAATCTCAACAACTAATGCTATGATGCTACTTCTACTTGTTCTTTGGAAAACCTGATACAGGACTGAAATAATTATTTTGCCTGAGATTGACATTGTCCTAGCTGCTCTGAAACTTCCTTGATAATCTGCTTACTTGTTTGGCTGGGTAGGAATGGACTTTGGCTTTTCCTCTGCTTCCTGTTGCAAAAGCAGCTTTGAAGGCAGTACTGAGAAGGAGAGGGAGCTGCTAGCGTGGGAAATTTAGGGGCACAGGACAGAGCAAACTGCTACGATCAACTGATAATGCTGATGCCTGATAACTTGGAGGTATGTTTAGAATGCTGCTGCTGTTTTCATGTTTGTCTTTTGTCCATCGCATCTCACACTTGCATTTAGTTGCTTTCTACTTCAGTGACTTCAGAAGGAAACCTAAAGAGACAGGGGTTTCTTCAGCTTCATTAACTATTCTGGAAAGAGCTTCTCCTTGCCTTGAATTCCACCTTGACTGTACAGATTTGTGTTCTGCTATGAGATCATTCTGTCAGTATAGGCTTGTTTACTTCACAACTTCAGCAGTTTTGGAAGGCTCCTTTCAATATTAAAACATCCACCTTTTGCACTAACAGATTCTTTTTCAGTGTGGAACTGTGAATTGCTACTGATGATTGTCAGTGTTTCTTTCTTTTAGGAAGACCTAATGGTTTGGTAGAATTGAATTCTCTGTTTTCTAATGTTCTTTCCTGTGTTAACTGGTGTCTTGCTGGATCCTGTCAGCCTCACTGTGATACCAGCCTTCTGAGAAGCTTATTTAGTGGATGCATTTAGAAAAGGCCTTCCTTCTTTCATGGAAAGAATTTTCTTTAGGGATGCTGCCAAGTCTTGGAAGACCAAGAAATGTTATGGCTTTATATTTAAGTGTAATCAAACTGGCATTCATCATCATTTTGTCTCTTTAGAGCAGGAACAGCTCTGTAGATGAATATGTATTTTTGGCATTGGCTTTAACCAAAATTGAAAGTAATGGTATAAATGATCTTGACTGCCAGAAACACTGAACAGTAGTAGAGAATCAAAGTTTCTGCAATTGTTCCTTCTTTCCTGGTAACTTCCAAGCCACTGGCCAATTTCATCCAGGCTTGAAAAGAATAAGAAATGTCAAAAATAAGTGTAATTGCAGTACTATAAGGATTGGAACAGAGTAGGAGACACCCCCTCACATTCTCTCAGTGTCAGTCAGTTTGTTGTTTATTGTGGTTTGGCAGCACTGGTTGACACTCAACTATGACAGTGCTGGATTAGCTGAGGGAGGTGCTGTCTCCAGTTGGGTGGAAGTAAAGTAGGAGAGCCAGAGTTACCTCTGTCAGGACTATGGGAGGGGAGCAAGAGACAAAAAGCCAAACTCAAGTCTGTAAGAAATTGGGTGTCTTTAAGTCTTGTTGCTCAAGAAGCAGCTTGTTTATATTGCAGTAATGAAAGAATCCGGCATCCTTCTGTTTCTAAAAACACTGATTTTTCTGACCTAACTCTGGGCAAGGTTGGAAGGGCAGCTTTTGAAATACTTCTTGGAATGCTTCCTTGTTGTCAGTCTGGCACGTTGCTTTTGCTGTGGAAGGAATGGCAGGATGCTTCTCCAGCAAACTGAAGCTCTTTGCATGCGGCCGCCTTCGCAGTGTCCTGTGGTTGTCCCAGGCTGGGACTGCACTGCAGGGACAGCACAAGGAAGCGATGGATGTCTTCCCTGCACTCTAAATCTGACCTTCCAGAAAGCAGGGAAGGGAACCCTCATGTTTTGGTTGTGCATTTTGGAGCTGAGCATGCTTGTGGCATCATCTGCAGTTTATTTCTTTGCTTTTCACTACTAACAACATTAAAAAAATTAGTATTCTACAAGCTTGAAAGACAGGCTATTATCTAATTGGCTTTTGGTTAGGAGGATACTGATTTCTAGGTCAATGTAAAACAAATGAGCATTTAAATTGAAGAGGAGCAGCTGTTCCAAAGCCCCTTTCCACAGTGCCTGGTTTTGTTAAGGATAATTATGTCTAATTTTAAATTATGATAGCTTTGAGTATTGAGCTTTGCCTTGTTACATCTACTATCTCACTCTCCTTCATCAGTAAGAATGTTCTATCATGGAGTTAGGTTTCTGATTGGATTTATTTTTCTGGGCCTTTTGAATTATGAAGAGGAATACAGCTTTAAGGATGGGGTTTTCAACACTTTCATGCCAATGTTACCACACTCACATTTTATTTTTCGAGGTCTCAGAACTGATATAGCGTGTCTGATTCCTGTGGAAAGATACTGCTGAGAAAATACATATTTATGTAAACGTGTAAGATTTTTGTTCATATTTTTAGCTTGAAAATGGAAACATCAGACTCTAGTGCTGAAAAATCCAAGAAAGCTCTTGTCAGCCTTGGAAGGAAACATATGCTAAAGATGTCCTGTGGATTATGTACTGCTTATTTCAATTAACACATTGATATTCTCTCTCAGTTCTAGAGACAGAAAGCCCAGGTGACAATTCAAATGATGCATGAAAATAATAGTTGAATTTTTTGTGGTGAGCTCAGATTTTTTTAAACAAAGAACAAAAGATTTCAACTGTTTTGGTCCATGTTCTATTACTAATTCAGTAGTATGTCTGAATGCTTTAAAAAACATATATTGTAAAGATAGTGCTGCTGCAATGAAGCACATTTGTTTTTATGAAACATTTGCTGCTGGACATGACAGTATTGTAGTGTCACACATAAGAATTTTGCATTTGAATTTAACATGGAGTAAAGTGTAACTGTATCAAGAAATGTAAAACATATAGTTGCCTATTAATTTGAAATCCAAGCATTTTTTATCTGCTACTTTTATGGAAGGAGACATGTCTTCACATGCCTTTTAAAATAATTATTGTCACACTTTTCCTCTGAGAAATATTCTTTAAGTCTTTTAAGTCAACAATTTTACTGTCTTTTGTTTCTTCTCCCCTGATTGAATGAAAATAGTTCTATTAAAAAACACCAAGAAAAGTTAGCAAGATTGCAAAATTATTATTATGTCTCTACTCTTTTTTAAATGAAAAATAGCTTTCAAGGAAAAAAAACCAACCAGGAGAACTCATAAAAATGGGAGGTCTGATGCAGATCCTGGGGAAGAGGGAGAAATGAAAAAAAAATTTATCACTGTACCATAAATCTTTGAAATCCTGCATGAATTTATTCTTTTTATCTTTCTTTCAGTTTTTGTTCCAGTTTAGTGGGTAAATGTTGGAAAAAAGAGATATCTATAAAAAAGCTTTTAACTTGTCCAGCACTTTAAGGGGATGACGAAATTGTGAGAAATCAATAGCAAAGTTTTGTCTGAGACCAGAAACAGAAGAATAAAAATCTGACAGAATCCATCAGTAAAAAACTGCTGTGAGATGTCTCCCTAGATATCGATGTAAGCTTAGTCAGGTGTAAACAAGGAGAGTAGGAGAGCATAAAGCCCTCTAATTCCAAACATTTTGGCATATCTTCAAGTATTTATTTTAAAGGCAGTGTTAGAATGCATATCGTGTTGGTCTTAAGGCAGCAAAATGGTACAACCTTCGCTTGTTTAAGCACTTTAATGTCAGCTGGAAACCAAGGTAAAATTCATGGTATATTGAAATGAATTGCATGTGGATTAAGTTGGAAAAATATATTCAGTGCTGTAGACTGTTCTGAGCAGAATAATTAAAGAAAAAGCAGTTGTTGACTTTCATGGCATTTTTCCTCATGGTTTTTTCCTAATGAGTGTGCATGACAGTGTGAATCATTATTTGTAACTATTTTACCAGTGTAATAGAATAGGTTCCTTGTCCCATGAAGCATCAAGTGTTTGTTTTGAAGAAATGAGTGTCCAAAAGGACAAATCTCCTACATATACAAGTGGGAGGAACATACAGTGAAATAGAGCTTGGTTTAGTCTCATGCCTCTGCAATTTGTTGTCCTTAAAACTCTTTAATTGAAAAGTAAGTGCCATCTTTCTATAAAAATTGTCCAGCTTGTACCTCAAAGTCAGATGTGGCTGTATGGATGAAGTAAGAATTGGAAGCAGAAGTTTGGGAGGAGTTTACAGAAAAGGGAAGTGTGTACATGCAAACCACTGGTGCTGTGGTGAAATCTTTTGTGTGTAGTAAAATTTTGGGAGTATTTATCAGCATGTGTTTGCATGAGATATGATGTGCATCTGTAATTTGTAGCTTTATAGAGCCAGTTTCGAGGGCAAAATAGCTTCTGGGATAACTGGATTCATAATGTCTTTCCTGTGGGATTCTTGAAACCACAGGCTTTGTTTCCATAAACTTTTCAGTAAATGTCAATAGCTTCATTTGGGAAACACACAAGTTGGTATTGAGTCCTTGAGCTTTGGGTTTGTTGCCATTCTGTTTGGAGTTATTAATTGCTGAGGTTTAAGTCCTAACATCTAAAGCATGAGGGTTGTCTTATAATAAAGTAAGAGAAACTTGATTTTGGTAATGTCATCAAAACGTTTGCTAAACAGAAATTATATTTTCCTCAGGTTTAGATTTGCAGCCTATATTGAAAAAGGCTTTTCTGCCTATCAAAAACCAGTTTCTTTTAAAAATGGCATTGTATTTGAAATGTAGCACGAGAGAAGCTGGTTGCCATTCTGTTCTAATGGCAGTTCAACTCCAGAACGTGAATGTGCGTAGTGAATCCAACATTTTCTATCAATACTAAATTTAATTGGAGATTCCTTTCCAAAGATGTTAGCTTTCAAAGGGCTTGAGCCAAGGTTCTGCCTGGAAGCTGGTGTCTCTTCTGCATGTACGTTCTCTGGTACAGTATGGAAACAGTTGGTCTGTAGATGAATGAACGCTTTCCTCCAGCCCTGTCGGCAGCAAATTTACATTTGTATGGAAGATGAGTGGGAGTGCCGCCTTTCATAAGGCATTGGACGTGGGGGATGGGGCAGTCTGGCCCAGGAATCTGAACCTAACAAACTGGCAACAGAAAATGCGCCGTGAAAGCCTGAGTATTGTGTAAACCTTGAGCATTTTAGACATTTTTTCAGCGTTTCTTTTTCTGGGACCAAGCCTCATAAGCGGTGGTTCAGGATGAGTTCCTGCTGTGGTTCATTGCTAATGCACAGCTTTGCTCCAAAGGTCTTACTTTATCAAAGTGGATCTTGTAAATAGGCAAGACATCCAGAAGACATTCAGACAAGCTGTCAGGCGAGTTTCCTTAGGTTGGCTGCCAAGTTGTGTTTTTTTTCTTTTTTTTTTAAAACG
Source organism: Callaeas wilsoni (assembly GCA_013398955.1). Lineage (NCBI taxonomy): Eukaryota > Metazoa > Chordata > Aves > Passeriformes > Callaeidae > Callaeas > Callaeas wilsoni. The sequence goes on along the minus strand of VWPU01001706.1, from coordinate 108,992 downwards.
AGTTACCTTATCAACCTTCCTGGTTTCAGTAGTCTGTCAGTGTATCTCGAAGAGACACGTTTGTAAATCTCCAGATAAACACAGCTTGATTAAAATAAATAAAAAAGCCCCAAGCACTTAAGTTTCAATTTGACAGCGAAACATTTGGCTCTTTTTTTTTTGCACAGATAAATGCTACCAAAGACTTAAAAAAAATTTCACTGAAGTTGTCAGCTTCTAAAATTTTGGAAAGTGATTTTTTTTCCCACCAGACAATATGTTATGTAAGGAAATGTTATAGCTTTAAAGTTTCCCACGGCTTGATGTCTTGTTGTTTTTAGTTTTGATTAAATAGAGTAAAAACTATAATGAATTGGGAATTATGAAAAATGTAAATTTCGAATCTCAGTATTTTAGATCAGGGAATTGGTTCAAAAAGTTCCTTGATAATAAAATACGTAATTAAAACCACTGCATCTTGCTGCAGAAAATTGAAAAGCTGTTGGTCTTAGCCTGATTTTTGGATGGGAGCACTCTTTGTGTGGCAGAACGTGAATTGGTGTTCATCAGAAGATCATCCTTTTGTGCAGTGCTGATGTCCTTCACACCACATCTCCAGTGATGGGGCCCTAGTTGTGTGAGAGGCTTTCTGGTGTTTTTGTAGTTGATATGAAATATCGGAAGTTTCTAAGTGGTCAATATAAGTGGACTCGGACCTCTAGAGTTACGAGTTTAAGGAGCGCAACTGTTGGATTCACTTAAGCTATGCTAGACAGGACACACATTTTTGATCCACAGTGTAATGATTTGATTATCAGGATGACCTTTACTGGTTTTGCTTTTATGGTAATGGTAGGTTTCAGTCCTGATGCAATGGAATAAACCACAAAAGATGTCAGGATGCAGTGCCAAGAACCTGAAATGACTAGGAAGTCATGGCGGAATTATTTTCTCTATTTTAATTAATTCTTAGTTTTTTCATGAATGTTGAGTGATACCTGAAATACACTTCAAATTTCAATTACAATTTAAGATACGTAGAAAGTATTTTATATTCAGCATAGAAAGTACAATATGCAAACTGAATGCAGCTCAGAGATAAGCCATGTGATTCTACGCAGATATGTCTTTGTGCATATGTAAATGCACTCTGTAATACAGTAGATACAGACTCCTTTCCTATTTATCCCCCTTTGCAGTTGCTTTGGTGAGTAGAAAATGTGAGTAATAGGATAATAGCTCATTCAGGATTTCTCAATTATGTTTTAGTAAAATGTATTGTACACAGGAACAATCACACGGCTTCATGGTGACTTCCTGTGGTCATTGCTTTCCTGACTGTGAAATCGGTCTGCCCTTGGTCATCTTCCAGTGATGCTATTTGAAAACCCGTGGGCTACAGAACAGGTGAAAGAATTGTTGTTTTGATTATACTGAAGTTAATAGATGGAAAACTCTAGGCATTTTCACCTTGAAAATATTCTAACCTCTCAGATTTTTTTTCTTCTACAACACAGAGAAGCGATAGATTTTGGTAGCAGGCAGTGGAATGGGGTCTGAATCAACATGAATGAGAAGAGATTTCTTCTTATCAAAAGACACAAAATGCTGACCATAATCCAAGCACAGACCCCTTCTAGAGGCCTCTCAGAGGTAGGGCTGGTTGCTGTCTAGCGTGTAAAAACTAAAATTCCAGGTTCTCTTAATATTCTTCAATGTCTTGTCATACATGTGGTCTTTCCTGGGGTAATTAAAGGAGATTGAGTTCCTAAAGTTTTTAACTTTGTTTTTCTACCCTGAAAACATTTATTTTGGATCTTTCATTTTATCAATATTCATCTCAAAATATAGGTAACAGACGTAATTTTCCATGGTGATATCATCAATACCATATCTAGGGACAAAACCACTCATTTATGACGTGTAAGTTCTTTTGGTCTGTTCAGTGCTTCCTTGAACTGTCATAGCTACACGCTATTTTTAGAATTACTTTTCAGTTCACAAATTCACTGTTACACCTCGTTCCTTTTTGGAGTTGATGCCTTTTAGGATGCAAGACACTGTTCTCTTCAGCAAGCACTACCTTTGGACTTTCTACCTACATAAAAACACGGAATGATGACACTGGCTGAGTCCAGTACCTTATCTCTGATAGCAGGTGTCTAAGGCAGAGTTTCTTCCCCGAACACTTCCAGCTGTTTGTGACTCTTCATTGCATTTCCCTCTTTTAAGAGTTCTTGGCAGATTCTTCAATGCATTTGTCCAAACACTTCTACCCATGCTTGTGATTTTTTTTCCCCTCCAGCCCTTTACAGCAAGAAATAGCCCAATGTGACTGTTGCGTAAAGCAGCAGCTCCTTTTGTTTCTTTGGAAATTGCTCTTAGCCTCGTTTAATTCATCCCAGTATTGGCAATCTGATAAACTGTCCTTCCCTGCTTATCAGGCTAACCCCTGCAGGAACATACTGGAAGTTCATGGCTCTTTCCATTTCTTGATGTCTTCAAATCAAGATGGAATAAAGAACTTTTTTCAGAGCGCTGCAGCTAAACAGGAATTGGTTGGGTTATGTCCAAGAGATCCCAATACTACACTACCCTTTCTCATTCCTTGTTGCTGCAGAGGAAAGCAAACTTTTCTCCAGATTTGTAAATTTGATGGAGGGAGGAAGAATTGAATTAGGAGCTTACTAAAGTTACTGGTGAACCAACTCTGAATTCTGTCTTTTTATGCCCCTTCCTAATTTTTTTTAGTGAAGTCGAGTGTTAAGTACTCTAATTCTTAAAGGATTCAAGTATTACATGACTTCCTTATTTTGATTTTTTTTTTCCTGATAAACAGGTATTTTGTTAGACTCTTTCTAAGTGTTGTCTGCTTCTGAAAACTGTTTGGGAAATTTCTTCTAGAATTAACTTTTAATGTAGTTGATAAAATTATATTTTGTGTCCTCCAGTTTCTTTGATATCTTTCAGTAATATATCCTTTACTATCATGTCTTATACAAATTCTTTCTCATCTTTAATTGGAGACTTACCTGCAGACCTTTTAGGATGTTAAAATGAATGCCTAAGGGTGGCGTAATCTTTTGGTGAAATGATGGATAAATTTAAATTTCTGAAGGTAGTATTTCATAAGAAGAATTTTCCATGTCAGAGAGTTGCTTTTAAATTCCATTTGTCCTTTGCTTGTTTCAGTTTGATAAGTATTTTCTCCCATCCTCTTCCATCATTGATTTTCTGTGGTAGATTTTGCTGAAGGAAGAAGAAAGGAGAGTGGATGAGTCTTAACAGTCAAATAGGAGGGAAGAAAAGGTGGTCACCCCATTTGTGATGTTTTTGGTGGTCGTTTTTGAACCGACATTTAAATAAACATTGTTTGCACTGAAGACAGGAAGGGGAGAGGGAAGCTGGAGGAAAAACCATGCCAGCTTTTTTTCCAGCAGCCCCAGTTGGCTTCTCTACCCCAGAAACTGGGTAAGTGTGGCAGGCAGCCAATTTGAAAGCATCCTCCCCAAGAAAGCTTGAAATTTGGAAGAGAACAGATGATTCTTATGGTATTTGGAGTCTCATGCCAGCCTCAATCAATTACAAGTCACTTGTGAAGACATAGTGAGAATTGGCAATGTCTGAATATTACGGTAAATAATCCAGGCAGGATTAGATTTATATGTGCCAATAAGAATGCTTCCAGTTATGTTATGGAAATAAGTTATGGTTATATACTACTGTTATTTGGCTTAAACATTTTCATTTAGTGGCTGATTTAGGAGGAGAATACAATGGGAATGGCAGTGCATATATGTTAAGATGCCTTGATTCCTCTCATGGAATGTGTTGTTTAATGCTGGTGGCCTTAGAAAAGGTAAGATCAATGATCCAGTTAGTGCATGGTCTAATATAAATATTTCAGAAATCTGTTGTAGACTAAAATAAATTGCAAAGTGCATGTAATGTATGCAAGCATGCATGCCAAAATGTTTTGTTTCTATGAGATTTTCTTAAGTAAAAATGGAATTTGTTTGGTACTAAAGTCTGATAACCGAAGTTAGTAGCTTGTATTTTTTTCCTGAGGAAGCTTATTTGATGGCAGAATGCAAGAAATTATATTGAAATCCATCATCAATATTATCACAGTGAAATCCTATGAACATTTTATGTTTAAACAGAGCTTAATCTGTATTTTCGTGTTGCTGCTCCCCCCGGTGACACATCCTTAAGTTCTCCCGCAGAGTTTTGCGGCTGGCTTGATGCTTCCCAGGCGCATTTGCAAAAGAAGATGCTGCTCCTTTAAAATGAAGTGGCTGATGGAGTTGTTTTTATGTGGTACAGGAGGCTCCATGCAAATGAGCCGCCTGCCCTCCCCGGAGCGGAGCGCACAAAGGCGCTGCAGCCCTCGGTCGGCGCTCGCTTGTTTAAAACGGCAGATGGAAGGAGCGACGGCAGCGTGAGGATTTATTAGCTGCTCTCAATAAAAGACCACACTCGCTCCGCAGAGGATCAGAAAAAGCCTGGTGAATGGGATTGAGTTGTATCTGCTTCCAGCTGACTTTCCAGTGATGTGTTTAGCTCATGTGACTCGGTCACTTAGCATGAAGATCAGCTAAAGATTTCCGTGTAAATCTCTGTTCCTCTAAGCACCGCCAACCTGTGTGCTTGTACGGAGACTCTTTTTGGCTTGCAGCTGGCATAGCTGTGGGAACACAACAGGAACAGGAGCAGGAACACTCCATCGAGCTGTGGTAGGCAGCCCACGGTCTGGGCTCTGCTTGCTGTCGCATTTGCACACTTGAGGATGTCTGGCTGAAATCCCCTCATAAACACAGCTCTCGATGAAGTTTGATTTATGTGTCTCACGAAATCCTTCAGAGTCTGAAGTTAGGTTCTTTTTAAATACAGTGTTTATATTCAGAAGTTATAAATAGGCTCTTCCTAAGCTTTTATCAGGCGATGAAATCTGTTGCATTAGCTTTCTGCTAAAAAATTGAAGGTCGTTGCGGCAGTAGGTTGTTCATTATACTTGCAATATTTTCCTTTTTAATCTAGAAAGGGCATGTGTAGGACAAAGGCTTCTTGACATGCTCGGTAATTTAAATGATACTGGGATGAACATACCTAGATTTTGGTTTTTACTGAAATGGTGTTCTGTATAGCTAGAAGCTTTATTGTCGTTTTATTTTTCAACACATGCTGTATGCTCATGTTTTAAAATGGCATTGGCACAATGGACTTGAAGGGGCAAAGCCTTTTTTGACCTTGCTGGAGTTGTCTGTGTGAAGGTAGCTGGAAAACAGAAACTGCAGGATAGAGTGAAAAAGCCTCAGCCTGAACTGTGCTTTTTCTTCCCCCCCGCCCTCATCTTTTTGCCATGGATGATGCAGAGGGAAGGGCTATTCCAGGCAGCTCTGTCAGTGGTGAATAGATGAATGAATTCTTAAATGTTCAGAACTTGCAACATGTGTTCCAGACCCTTCAGCACATGAGAGTGGCAGGATCTCAGCAATGAGCTGAAGAATGTGCCGTGCCTGCTGCATGCGAGGAGCCCAGCATACCTCCGAGATAGCAGGAACAAAAGAATGTGTGACAGTGTCTGAAGAATCTGACAGTTGCTTTGTCTTGCAAAGGAGTAAAGGAATTTTTCAGAATTGGGAAAAATAAAATGTCTGCGTTTTTCACAGATTTTTCTGTATTTTAGCTGCCGGTGTATCCTGTGTGCCCACGGTATTGCTTTTTTAGTTAGCGTGACTGTGTATTTTTTAAAGGAAATGTGACCTGGATTTTGTGAGCTTGTTATACACAGTAAATGAAGGCAGCTGTTTTAGTTTACTGATCCCTTAAAACAGCTCAAGTAAATTGAAATAAAGCAAAAATACGTGTGTATTGGATCTGAATTAAATTCCACTCTTTGGCCTTATGTGGAGTTGTGGATTATTATTATATATTTGTAGTCAGTTGTGTGTATGAGGGGAGTGAGACATCCAACCTTGAAAAGATTTAGGAAAGTCGAACAGATTTTTTTCCAATGTGACCTGCTAAATCTGCCACAAAGAGGCAGGCAAAATTACGTACAGATAGTCAGAGACCGTGGCTGCAGTTCTTCATGACAGGCAAGTGAAAGACCATGTCCTATTTTTAGCAAGTGGACGGAGGGCGAGTGGGAGGGGGAGAAAAGTTTGAAAATAATGGACTTCTTTAACAGTTAGAGAGCAAAGAGAGCGAGAAGCAAGTGAGCTTTAGTGATCAGCAGTCGAAATATGGATGATTCAAGTATTCTTCGAAGAAGAGGGCTGCAGGTAAGTGTAACTTCAGCCTTCTTTTATTTATTCTTCTGCTTGTAATGTTGACAGTCTCGTAAAAACACTGACAACTGTTTGGTGTAAATCAGGTTGACTGAGTACATAATGATACTAGAATTTGAGGTTTTCTGTTTTCACCTAGTGTATATTTTATAAATTAAAACCAGGATTTCGTATAAAGTAATAAAACAAATTTTTAATGTCTTGGATTATATCCAATAGTTTCATGACTATTCCTGTGGCAAGAAGTGAAGTATAAACTATGAGGCTTACCTTATTTTTGGAACTTCACTTTTTCAGATACATACAGAAATCTGTTACATGACTTGTCAGAGTACTTGCCTTAGAGTAGCCATTTTACTTGAGCTTAAATTAAAAACTAAATGTTAAAGCAGATTGAATATTCTCATTTATTTTAGACATATGTTTCTTTATTGCTTCAAATGCACAGTAATCCAAAAACAGAATGCAATTCAACAATGCAAATAATATTTATATTTTACTGTCAAAAACTATCATTGTTGAAATAAATACTCTAACTTGTTTTGAACTCAGACATACTAGTGAAGTTTTATTTTGTACTGCTGCTGTGGAAGTTGTACTCAGTTGCACTGGTAGTACAAACACTAATCTGTGCCACTGTCAGTGGTGTGTGATAACTGATGCTTATGGAATAAGACTGCTGGAAGTGAGCGAGCTCCAGAATCTTGTGTGAGATGGACAGAGAATAGATTTGTGCTTGAAAGCACCATATTATTATTTTTTTTCACTTTGCATTGTAATGGGATGGGATATAGCCTATTACATACTTGCTAGCATAAGTAATTGTTTATAGACCATGAACGCTGCCTATTAAATTAACCATGCCTGTCCTATTGTTTAACTTCCTTTGAGGAAAATAAATTTACTATTTTAACATATTGCTATTCATACCTTGCTGATGCTTTAAGGCAATTACAAAGTAATTGTTGCCTTATGTGAATATGTTCTACATCTCACCTTTTTATATATATTTTTTCTTTTTTGGCCAGCTTATTAATATTACTGAAATAGCTTGACACAGTGTATTGCATATACCATGGTGACAGTGTGTTAGGATAGTGCATTTCCTCATCATAAAATTAGCTGTATTTACTTTCTATATAACTGAGTATATAGGAATAAGTAAGATTGGTTTTGGGTGAATTTTTGGATAAATTGATATTTATTTTCAACATATTTAATTAGTCAGAGTTTCATAACCAAGAAGATTGCTTCTGACCACAGATAATCAAAATTTTTTTGAAGCCATTTATTGATTTTCTGAACCTAGATTTCTGAGGAGTGTTGTATCTGTTTGACTTGTCAGGGAGTGGTTTTCATGGTGATTCTTCGGGGGAGTATTGGAAAAGGAAGAGAGATTGGAGGAGCCTAAATGTCCACCAGTGTCAGCACAAGACACTGCTGGGAATGAGAATGCATTTCCCTGGTTTAATTCTGTAGTATGGTGAAATTCCATCATTTTGGTGGTCTTGAGTATTTACTGTCTGTGTGTGGTGTTGTGTCTGTCCCCAGTTGGGTAGGTATGTGTAAATGCATGTGCATATATATATGTAGGTGTAATCAATATCTACATCAAAAATGCTTCAGGAACTAAGAAAATAGGCTAAAAGGACATCAGGAAATAAGGCAGATGTCCAAAAGGAAGTTTAATGCTAGGTCTTTTTTTTTCCTTCTGTATCTTGGAGTAGAATTTTTGGAAGAAATTGTGACTTGGAAAAGTGACCATTTTATAGCCAATTTCAACTTTAAAAATCAGGAAAAGAAAAGCTCTTGGTGCATTGCCAAGGCAATATGTTTAATTACTTCCCTTGGGGAGCTGGGTGATACTAGTTTGGAAGGCCATTGATGAAAAAAATTCGTTTCTTAGCTCTAACTGGATGTTGATGGCTTTTAAAATGAACATCACAGCCCAAATTAGGTCCACTAATCCAACCTCTCCTCTCAAAGCAATGCTAATTCCAAAGTTAGATCAGATTGCTGAAGGACTTGTCCAGGCTGGTGTTGAGTATTTCTAGGGATGGAGATTTTGCAGCCCTTTTTGGCACCTGTTCTGGCACTTAATCGTGTGCACTGTGAAAATCATGTTTCCTTTATGTCTCAATTCAGGGTGCTTTCCAAATGTGTGCGTATGTTTTCCTCGTGCTTCCTTTTACCTCCATCACCTGGAATACTTGTGATATCAACACTGTGATAACTTTGTCTTCTTGGGGAACTCTCTCAGCCCTGATCTCTGCAGTAAACAGCTGTGGACTAGAGGGAGCAGATAACCTAAAGGAGCGGGAATGTTCCTACATGCAAAGTCAATATACCGGCGCGTGGCCCTTCTGTATCACCTTCTCCATTTGTTCAGTCTGCTTTTGTTGCATCCTGTTTGGTGCCACAAATTTGGTCTATGGATTTGTAGTGGTGAAATGTGTGGAAATTTAAGGTCCAGGAGAGGCAAATCAGATTTTCTGTGTACATGTAACTGTATATATTTATAAATATACACACACATATAGCATGCTTGCAGTGTGATGTAGCTGTTCAGCAGTATTAAGAAAAGGCTGAGAAAGAGCTTCTAATAATAGAATATTCTTTTAATTTCTAGGCTTTAATTTTAGCTAATGAACTTGGACTTCTGACACAAATTACAGCCTAGGGACAGGTGCTAAGTGGTGGAGCTGTAAGTGGTGGAGCTGTTTCTGCTGCACTGTGCAGAGATCTGTATTTGGATTTCTAAGTTATTTGGTGTTACATAAAATGTATCGTGATGTAGCCACAAATGTTAGGAGGCTACCTAGGTTTGTTATTGTTCCCCATACACTTGTTGTTGCTGGTGTTTTAGTGCAGATCATTGCAAATAGTACCCAATGACTCCCTTTGAAGATGAACTGGTGTTTTGAACATCATCTTGTACTAGAAAATTGTGGGGTTTTTTGATTTCTTTTGCATTGCAGGAGCTGGTGCATGTGTGCTTTTACTCTTCTCACACATGCAAGAAATTGGAGTTTCTATCCCCAAAATCCTGATGAGTAAACACAAGTAAGAAAAGTAATGGAGACGGTGATGTTCCAAATATCAGATACTTGCATGGAGCTTATATTCTGCATTTGTGCTATGTGAGCAGTATTCAGATGTGGTTGGACATTATCACCACAGTTCCCTGCATCCGTCTTTTCCTTACAGTGTGATATATCCCTCTCAGTTTCTGCTGAGATTTGGGCTAAATTCAGCTAGGTAATTTACTTTGTGGGACCACTTTTGTGCTGGTTTCAGTGGGGATCTGAAAGACAAACTGCATTGCAGGACTTGAATGTGCTTATGTTGGCTAGTGTTTCTACTGCACAGCATGTTTGGCTAAAATAAAATATATATAAAAAACCATGCCCCCCACTCCACCAGAAGAATGATTCATTAATTTTAAAGACAAATCTAACATTTCCCTTCTGGGGACAGGGGGGAAATAGGGCATGGAGAGTATAATCTCAGAGTATTTGGTGGACTTGTTCTTGAGCTGATTTATTTTACTCTGAGGACTGAGCACTTTTTTGTTTTGTTCTATAGGGAAAGGGAATCAGAAATTTAGTGGAAACTCTAAGCTTCAATATATTTAACAAGAGAAGGCTGACTGTACTGTACAGTTCAAACCTTCTCTGGCTCATATTTGGCCATAATTTAGAGACCCTGAAAATTGACATGCTCTTCAATTTTTTCTCCTAAAGAGTATCTTTAGAATTATTGAAGACTTTTTTTGCTGGCTACAAAGCTCATTACAAGATCTGATAAGAATACTGTTAGTAAGAACATTGCTTTTTACAGTATTTTAATAAAAAGTTTAAAGTAAAAATTGCTCTATAAAGGCATATAAGTTTTTCACAGTGAAGGGAGACTCTGAATGGGACTCAAAATTCGATTTTTCTGTTCTGCTTTTAAAAAACTTTTGAAATATATATTAGCAAAATAATTAGTATCTACATTTTAAACTGAAGGTTACCTTTGTAAGTTTAGCATAAAAATACATGCATACATACACATGGAAAGATCTTCAGATGTTAGGAGTCTCTTGGATTTGAGTTTTGGGAACTGTGTGCTACAGGGGAGCCTGCTATGGGAAATATATTAACAAGACTTATTTTATACTGCTCACAGATTTACCAGGAACATAACTGAACCCACAGGCCAGATATCTGCTGAAGAGCTTCCAACAGTGATGATGCAGGCAGTCACCACTTACACTGACATCTGAGGAAGAGGTGATAACATGAGAAGATAAATAAAAATGATTTATTCAGATACTGAAATTTTAAACTCATCTTAGGATACCAGAAAGTGCATACCAGTTTTCTTTTTAAAAACATTAGTTAAAGAAAAATAATTTTTTCAGGTTAACTTCCAAAAGAAGCAAGATTTATGTTCAGGCTTGGTTCCTGTTCCCTCAGTAAATTTTCAACACCTGAAATTAATTAAAAAGATAGCCTAAGTTCTTTAGCTTCTGTGAAAATTAGCAGCTGACAGGAGGAGTGGGATCTGCATTGGTGTTGAGAAGAAAGGAGAAGGGAAATTACCTCGCTCCTGTACAGAGGTTGATGGCTGTGGGTGTCCAGACTGTCGGGCAACGTTCTCTGTCTTCTGCTGAGGAGAAGAATTGGGGAACTCTGACTGCAGGTGAATGGTTGCTAGAATTCATTAACTAGATCAGTCATAAGCCACTTGTTTTGCCTAAAGTCAGTGGAAACAAATGGCAAAGTTTTATTATATGAGTCTGTTGTAATCTTGTGCTGGGATGCTATATGCCACAATGTGGGAAAATGGACTGTTGTGAAATCTGAGATTAAGTGACATCTCATTGTAGGACTGAGAATTCATGCTCAGACACGTATGAAGCCTTGTGGGTTTTTGGTGGATGTCTCCTGGGCATGTGAACTTTCCCACTGGTTTGATTTTTCAGGATTGGTGTTTGTGGTCCACTTGGCAATAGAGTAGGGAAGGGAACCAAATTTGGGGAGCATGTGATTCTGGCATTCACTTTGAGGACACTAGAAAATATACCAAGAGAAAAAAGTGAAACCTTGTCAGAATAAAAAGTCCTTGAAATATGGACAAGGATAAAAGGTTAAATGGTTTGCTCAGGCAGAAAAGATGGCATTTAGCTGCTGTCTTCAGGGTATTGTTAAATTGGTCTGATAATTTGCTGTAGTTACGCTTAAATAAGTGCTTTCAGTTTGTCAGTAAGGACTTTGTGAATGCTTGTATAGCTGAAATAAACTTTTTATTTTCAGGCTGCAAGAAAAGATAAAAATACCAGTAATTCATTCTACTACTTCAGGAAGAAAGGTTTTGTTAGCAGGTGACTGCACGAAAGAATGGATCTATGTGTGTGAATCTGAGCCTAAGGAAATGTTGGATAGAGGGATTCTTCCCAAAGATAAACAGTAATATCTGTTCCATACATTTCATTGGCTTCAACACTTCAGATGGACTTGCTTGTTGCCATGAATGGTGTTTGCTGCTGCTGCTGCTGCCAGGGGTTGCTGTGTAGAGAGTGGGAGTGTTTCTCCTCCTCACCATCAGCCACTTGGTGTGTTCCACTGGTGTTAATATCGCTGCATTTTGTACTTGCTTAATGCTGGAAATCCCAAATCTTAAAGGGAAACCAGTTCTCCAGCCTAGCAACATAACATAATGCTGCCATGCTGCAAGGCTGGTGTTTAATCTGCTTATCTTTAATAGTCTTCACTGCTTACACAGACCCACTTACCTCTTTAATGAGAAGAAATGTCCTGCAGTGAGGCAGTGTGTATTTTGCTTCCAGGCTTATGTCATCAGCCTGGAAGTTGAAATTGGTTAGAGCACTTTTTTATTTTCCTGTCAGTTCTGCTGGTTATGGTTGCCTCTTCAGTTTCTCACATACATTGAAAGATTTTTTTTTTTTTTAAGTGAAAGGAAACCTAATTAAAACATGCCAAGTGAAAAAATCTAATTTTGAAAAACTATCGCTATTGATTTGGAGCAGGTAGTCCTCTTGTATTTTCAAGGTATAAATATCAATTATCTTTGCATTCTGAATATTTGTAAGTTGTGGATAGTAGTCACATAAATGATAAAAAATATTTTAGAAATAGCAGTATTTTAGTAACACCTAGAAAAGACTCTCTAAAATGTCAAGGGACATTTAAAGTCAACTGTAAATATGTGACAGTATTTCCCATGTGATTTACCAGTTGGTCTTCTTTTATTTGCTATTAAATTGCTTTACCCAAGCCATTAGTATTTATCTGTATAAGGTATGGGATTTTATCATTTCTGGGATCAAGACAGGATAGGCTTTTCAGGATTGGTGATTCTTGAATTTCTAGGAGCTGCTATTAAAAACATGAAGTAATTTGTAGACTCCAAACTGTTTTAGTGTTATTCTCTGAAGGAGATGATATTAAATCTTCAGATTTTTTTTTGAGGAATTGCATACCCTAGACTTTTTGGTGTGCATTCTTAGCACAGCAGTGAGAGGCAAGAAACTGGATTACTCTGTTCAGCACCTACGTGAGTAGCAGAGTCTTTCTGCTCACCAGAGCAGTGTGCAAATAAAACTGTTTTTCTCTTAGCACCAAAGGTAGGTCAGGTATTCCCTGTGGTTTGTTTTCAATTGTATGGATATACTCTGAATTGTCAAATCTGTGACTATAGTTTAGCAGCCTTTTTTTTTTCCCCCCTCTCAGGAACAAACTCTTTAAAGTTTACATAATCTTTCAGGAATCGAAGAAATGGGGTTGGCTTTGCTGGAGGTGGACTTAATATAAGTTTTACTCTCTGAATGTTCATGTTTCTAGTTGTTAAAGGTTTTTCTTAGTTGTGTGACTTCTGGCCTGGCTATCAGTGACATTCAAAAGGATTGCTAAACAAAATAAAACCCACCTAAAACTACAGTTAATTCAAGTGGTATGGAAATGATTTGTTAGACTAGGTTTAATGTAAGCAGGTATGCTTTAGAAATACAAATTTTCACTTTACTCATATCTCGTGAAAACATTGGGTTTATACTGTAAATAATGCAGCAGAGTTCCTTAAACTTGGCTTATGAGCTTTGAAATCATCATCTCTGTTTAAAGATTTGCTATGAATCACACTTTGTAGTTTTGTGATTCAGAGTGTAAAAGTCTATTCCCTGTTAGAAAGCTAATTTCAGCTTGAATTCAATTATTGTATACTGTAGTAGAAATATATAATACATTACATTTTACATAAATGCTTCTGTATGGTTAAAACTTGAAGTTTCTCTTTTTTTGTTTCAAGGATCAAGAATGAGATCTAGTAAAAAGTATGAAGTTGTTTCAGGTTTTGATGGTCTTTATTCTAACATTCAGCCTTACTGTCCATAACTGTTCCCCAGTATCAATTTTATTGATATGTGTGAAGGTAATAAGGTCCATTTCTCCATGCATCCCGACATATTGTCTGCTGTGGGGCTTTGAGTGAAGTGCTGCACTGCAGGTATGTCATGATATAGTGAATTAAGGGTTTAACTCTTCCACTTTACATGCAGAACACTTCCTGGTAGATGTCATTGCTGTCCTTTGAATGAATTTCTTATTTCTTGAATAGATAATTGCATTTATGGTTTTGTATTGTTTCTTTTAGAGATGAGATATCTGTAGAGATCTTTGGAATGTGCTCTTTGAAGTTATCAGCACATCATCTATGAATACATTCTCTGAATGGAAAGTGGTTCAGCTTTGTTTTTACCTGGTCAAATCTATAAATCAAATCTGTGAATGACTCATTTTGCTAATAGCAATGCTCTCTTTAAATCAAATTGTTAAAGCACAACAGATGCTTTTGTAGCCAAAGGTTTCTCTTTTCAAAATGCTCTTGGATATTAGTGTGATAAAATCATGTTTGGAATGTGGATGAATATAAATATCACCTATTGTATGGCACAGCTTAAACAACTGTAACCTGATATAATTGCTTTTAAATTACTTTTCTCAAAAGATGAAAATATTAATTGCCTCTGACATTTATCACTTGTTTTACATCAGCATAGGCTAATAAATGTCACTTGTACTGCCAGCCAAAAAAAAGAAATGCTATCAGATGTCACTGGGGTAGGTTGGTGTATTCTGTGAAAAAGGCCCTTTCAGCTCCACTGGTCCGTGAGCTGTGGCTCCTCCGTGCTGGGGATGACTCCAGGCTGCAGAGGTCTGAAATGGAGCAAGCCAAGCCCATGGCCATCACTTCCCAGTCAATCTGTGGCCCTGAGAGTGTTTCAAAGTGCTTCAACTCGCAGTATTACGCTGTTTTTTTTCCCTTAGGTGTATATAGTGATCTCCTTTTAAAAATGTGTGTCGTTTGGCTTTATTTTTCATAATTATAGTGAACAATTTGGCTAAGGTGGAAGAATGTGTGCTGACTGGTAGAGAGATCCCCTGGGGGGGCTAATTGTGAGGTGCCTGTTGGGAGGCAATTAGGATCTTAAAAACCTAAACAATGGGGATAAATTTAAAGGCCGGAGGAATGGATTGTGATGAGCTACTGGCAAGAAAAAGATTGGAGGTGACTTAAACGGGGACATGAGTGATTCTACATCTGAGATTGATTTCAGATTGCAAAGGCTGTGGGCTGACAGTTTATTCTCTCTAATGGTCCCCAGTCATTTACTATTTGTTTTTCTAGCTTTTATCTTTCCCTCTTTCAAATGTGAATGTCAGGCAGCTTCCTGTTCTGAGATGGTTTGCTGTGAAATGGCACCCAAAACTTCTTGTACTGAAATGGGCAAACACTGAAGTTTTTTAAAACAATTTTATAATCTGGGATAGTTTTGCTATGTGGTGACTTTCTGCTTGTAAATTTTAAGAGTTTGACAGTGCCGAGCTGGTATTTTTCTTCCAAAGTGGCTACCATGAAGAAAGCCCCTCAGGGACATGAGACTACTGTAGACCTTCAGAAAGCAATGTTGTGCTTGATTAAGTTGAGACAGATGATGGAGTGATGTAGTAAAATCATTTTTGTTAAGGCATAATACAACGTAGAATCCAATGTAGTACCATTGGGACTGAGAAAAATGAAATACTAAAGAAAAACCATGCCCTTACATACAGCTTTCAGCAGCAGATGCAATAGGTGTAATTTAGTTGTGTGGTGCTGGGAACATAATATTGATTTACCATGAATCAAGAGAAATAGCTTGTACCTTGCCTGGCTGTATGGATTGCAGCAAGCTTGGGGAAACCTGTTACCTAAAAATGGTGCTGTAACAGAATCCCTTCTTTTTCATAGCGGTGGGGAGGCGATTATAGCCAGGTGAAAAATCCAGTTACATGTCTAAATGGGGGGGGGGAGTGAGAGGCCCTTATGTGCTATTGCTGGGAATTGCCAATTTTCCATATACTTAACTCACACTTCTTGAAAAGAACAATTTCTTGAAAGCAATCTCTTGCATAACTTGCATAGAGTTGAGGGCAGTGCAATGAGAGGTGTTTGGGGTAGATCTTGCCTTGCATTACTCACACAAATAACTTCATCTTCTTGTGTAGCATTTGTGTACCACAAGATAAAGATATTTTTTCTCTGTTTAAAAAAAATATCAAGCAAAATAGCATTTGAGGTAAAGTTGCAGCGACTTCAGAGAAGGTCAGTCTGGTCACTGTGGCATGTAAGTTCTTTCTGGGAGGCAGTATTTCTCTTGGTCTTCAATAAGGGAGTTACTGGATGAAGTGATTACTGTTCGTTGTTTGTGATTTTGGCAGACTGTAATGCTACCAAAGGGTTTTACTAACTTCACCTTTCAACCAGAAACAGCTGTATTATCTTATTGTTTGAGAGATTGGTGTATGGCTTTCATTCATTTACCCCTTAATCCTCAGGTGACCTAGTTTATTCCTGAAGTAAGATGGCTTTAAATACCTTTGACATAGACCCTGATATCTGAAACAAAGCAGCCCAGTATTGGTGTCTTGGGTCTCTTTATGTGCTCATGACTAGTATCAGGTCAAAGTGAGTGTTTCAAGAAAGAACTATTTATTTTTATTCTATTTTTGAACTAAAAAAAATTCTCTATTGTAGGCAAATTAAAGCCTTGTCACAAGAGGGCTTTGCCTCCCCTCGTTACTCCTCGTTTATCCTTATGCCACGGTGCAGATCCTTATGCCAGATCCCAGCTGTTCTGCAGGTGAAGTCAGACAGAACTGTGCATATTGTATAATGGGACTCCAAACGAGGTTTCATACTTCATACTTTCTGAAAACTTTGGAGTTTAACCACCATCATTTCAATATTCTCTGCTTTTATTTCAGGAAGTGAGCTTGATTAGAGGGCTGCTAAATTAACGTCAGCAGGGTGCATTGTGCAAATGAAACCCGACCACTTTAGTGCAGAAGGGATGTTTAAAATGGAATGGTTGTCTTTTTTTCCCCCCAGCTAGCAACCTCAATTTCTCCCCGAGTATTCTTGGTGAAGAATTAGTGCTTCTAAACTCCTAGAAGGCAGATTTCAGAAGGCGTGAAAATAATTCCTGTTGGTATTTCAAGAGCCCCCCTGCTCTCTTGGAAAAAAACCAAACCAAACCCCAAAAAATCAAACCAGCAAGATACTTAGCTGTAAAAATAAAAAGAGGCCACCGTTGTACCTGGGCTGGGTTTTTTGGGTTTTTGCTGAAGGTTCTTATGGAAGGGTTGATTTGGCTTTTGTTAATTTTATCAAAAAAGAAATGAACAAACACTGTTTGTTTTCAGGAACCAGTGACAGGCGTGAATTTACATTGGTCTTGCGTGGAACAAGTTGTGGTTAGGATGGGGAAGGATGGATGAACCAAATATATATGAAAGCTGCAAGCACTCAGTTTGGGATGCTGAGTTAGTTCTGATAGAACACTCAAAAAAAAAGGAATTCCTATTTAACATTTGTGTAACAAGCAGGTTTAGGGAGTATATTATGCAGCACAAAGGCAGGGGAGAAAAACCTCTTTGCCACTTTTCATCTTGGATGTGTGCCAATTTTAAAAACGCAAAAATAGAATAAAATCCTATTATTAGTGTAACAGATCATGATTGATAGTTGTTATGGCTAGAAATTGGTTTTAAGCACTGTATTTTGGAACAGCTTGAGCAATATTATAGGCTTTTACTTAACATGCCTCTCTTAAAATCTTGTTTCTGCTCTCACAGTCTTTCAACTATGCAAAGAGATATATTTGGACAAGGTGTCTATTTTTCATCTGTTTGAAATAACATTCACTTTACTCTTCAATAATCAGACCCCTTTTTTTCCCCCTCCGAATCTACCATTTGTTATTTGTGTTGTTCTAAACTGCTTCATAGCAGCCAGAAAACTATAATGAAACAGAAAATGAAAACTGATGATGAAGACAAAAAAATTTGTAAATATATTTGAAGTTGTAGTAAAAAACTGTGTTTAATTCCTTGAATGGAGTAAAGATTTTTCCAAACTGAGAGAATCTTAAAGATTTATGCTTAGAAAATGTAGCCAAAGGAATCAAAGTAGCTCTAAAGATCATAAAATGCAGCTGAGAGAGCAAAGAGGTAAACATTCATAGCATTTGAGCATGATAGTAGTTTTTAAAGGTTAAAATTTTAAATAAAATTCAGAGGAAATATTTTTTAATTCAAAATGAGGTAATGTGAGATAAGTGAATGTTGAAATAGATGTTGCACTGAGAGTTGTGGTCAATGGCTTGATGTCCGAGTGGAGACCAGTGACGAGGGGTTTCCTCAGGGGCTGGTGTTGGGACTGGCAGTGTTTAACAGCTTTGTTGGTGATGGTGGATTGAGGGCACCCTCAGCGAGTTTGCTGGTGACACCACGCTGAGGGGAGTGGTTGACGCTCTGGGGGGAAGCGATGCCATCCAGGGGAACCTGGACACGCGTCAGAAACGGGCCTCGTGCGACCCTCGTGAAGTTCAGCAGGGCCAAGTGCGAGGTCCTGCACGCGCATCGGGGCAATCCCAACCGCACATCCGGGCTGGGAGATGAACAGATGGAGAGCAGCCCTGCCCAGAAGGACTTGGGGATGCTGATGGCTGAGAGGCTGGACATGCCCCAGCCATGAGCTGAACGTGTCCTGGGCTGCATCCAAAGCCCCGTGGGCAGCAGGGAAGGGAGGACATTCTTCCCCTCTGCTCCGCTCTGGTGCGACCCACCTGGAGCTCTGTGTCCAGCTCTGGGGTCCCCAGCACAGGAGGGACATGGAGCTGTTAGTAGAAGACAGGTGTATGTTTGAACCTGCATTTTGGTAGTGGCTGGGTGAGAATGCTGTGAAGTTAACAGAAAGTTAAGGGTGCAGAAGATGAAATCCAAATGCCAGGCTGTAGGAACTGTAAGAACCCAGAAGGTCCAGAGTCTTTCAGTGTCTTCCCATGTGAATCTTTATGCGCAATGTTAATTCTTGTTACAGTGAAATGAGTTCTTGAGTCAGTGGCAGGTGCACTGAGCTGTTGGAAATCCCAGGTAAAAAGAGATACCTGTCAATCTGCTAAGAATTGTTTGTCTTTGTAAATTAAACAGGAATCAAAGTTAGGGAAACAAAAAAGAAAAGGTAGAAACTTTAGATTTAATAGTAGTAAGATACTTAGAGGTTATTCACCATTGCTGCTGTGAAATAAGCTGGTAGGTTATTGAATTGTTGTGTTTGGAAAAAGTTACTTTAGTAATAATACACCAGCTTCTAAGGTCAGGCAGGCTAAAACAAATGTTTTTAGAACTGATGTATCAAGTAACTGTCAAGTTTTTAGGGAAAAACAGAGAATTAAAAAGAATAGAAACCTCATAGGTAAAAACCAACAAAATGCTACATCCAAATAATTGATTAAGTTTCCATGAGAGAAATACTGAAGGGATTGCTTTGGAAATATGCTCCTTATGTTTTAATTGCCCTGTCAGAGAAGATGATCTCATTAAGTTTTGTTTTCCATATTAAAATCCATGTTCGGGTCCTGTAAGTGATTCCGTACGTCATCTATTTGTATTATCTTTTACTAAACATCTGTGTTGGTTTCAAATTCATATTATGGACAAAAGGTTGCAGTAAATGTAGAATCTGATCATATGGATATCCTGTCTTTTGAACATTTCTGGAAGCAAATCTTATTTTGCTGCTTTAATATGTTTGAAGTCCAAATTAATCTTACACCTAGATTAGCGTTACTGGGATGTGATAATGGATTAAGTACTGATCTTTTCTGCCCCCTGTTTCATCAGCTGCTTTCTTCTGCAGGAGTGGTAATTGCTTTGGAATGGAAATCTTCAAATAGTATTTCAGTTGATAAAGATTTGTGCAATATCCATGCAGATATTCTTTTGCATTAAAAAGGATTTTTCTACTATTTATTTTGACACATGTTAAATAGTGTAAGAGATATCAGAATGTGAATCATAATTCCTTAAAGAACTCGTGTAATAGCTGTATGAGTCGTCTTGCAGAAATAAAAAATAGTAACATGGAGATCAGCTCATGAAAATCTTAAAGTAAAAATATGAGTATCAAGTAAGAAACAGAACACTTATCCTACAAAATACCTAATGCCACAGGACTGACAACATACAAAGTAGAACTGTGATAAGGGGACAATGTGCAGTATTAGCTCAATGAGAAAAATACAAACATTAGTAATAGCATTACAAGAAAAGTGCTAATGTAACGAATGTGAATAAGGTCTCCTGTTTTTCGATACAGGTAAAAATTAATCTGTATTATTTTGATCTGGACCATTAAAAGACAAAACTGTCAATCTGATGGAGTTTCAAATTGAAACATAACATATTTCCAATTTTGGAGTCCAAATAGAAAGACAAGTCAGCTTTCAACTTCAGATGAATTTACTGGGTCAGGCAAGTGTTAAGAAAGTTAATTAAGATAATGTAAGTAAGGCTTTTAATGGACTTGTAGCTGTGCACATGGCCACCTACTGCATCTGACTTGAGGTGGGGCAGCTTTTTGTCCTGTCCTTACCTGGTCACCTCCAATCATTTGACCACAGCCCGGTTTGCAGACAATTTGAGAATTAACTGAGAAATAAGACCATTTATGCTGTTCCTAAAGGACAGTCTTGAAACAGTGGGAAAAACTCAATTGCAATATTTAAGGGCAGCCAATATGCTACTGAGGGTGCAATTGTAATTCCTGGTTGCAGGGAAGAGATTAAAACTTCACTAACAGCAAAACAGTAAATAGATCACTTCCTCAAAACAATTTGAACTTTCAACAGAGAAAAGACATAATTTTACAAGAAATTGATTTTTGAACATGGGAGGTTGCCTTCTGATGCACAAGACATAATAACAAGCTAAGGATAAAAGAATAGCAGGATAGCTCCTGTTGCCCTCTGATGCTGGAAAAAGTAGAATTTTCTCCAAAGTACATAGAATTATAATTTTAATTTTTGCAGGTAATACAAGATGCTGATGCATTAACAACATTGCCAGCAATCAGAGTTAGAACATCTAAAATAATCCTTTCTTGGTTCAGAACGATTGCACCTTCATCTCCAGAAGCTGTTCAGGAGAGACCCGTCACTCTCCTATTGCAGTATTAATGGTGGAGATTAATCAACCACTGTATTTCCAACGTCCATATCATAAGTATGTGCAATATGAAATTTAATAACCAAGTCAAAATTCAGGTATGTATTTCC
The DNA here is from genome assembly GCA_013398955.1 of Callaeas wilsoni. Lineage (NCBI taxonomy): Eukaryota > Metazoa > Chordata > Aves > Passeriformes > Callaeidae > Callaeas > Callaeas wilsoni. The sequence continues at coordinate 88,058 of VWPU01001706.1, read as the reverse complement.
ATTGATTAACATAAAGGTGCTAATTCATTTTTCAGTGTTGAAAAACCTCAGTGATTAGAGATGCAGAAACCTGAAGTAACAGCTCATAGTAGTTGCTGGTGGAGTGGTAGTCAAATGACAAAGCCTTTGGATTTTTGGTAGCTCTTCCTTCTCCTGGAAAAAATCCTGATCCACAGTGTCTTCAGGAGTTTGATTCCTACTCCTGGAGTGCATCCTCTTGTGAAAAGATGTGGTGATTTAGCTCCATCCTTCCCAAACGACACATTTGTGGCATAAGAAGTGTTTCAGCTGAGACTTCTGTGTATCAGCAGCAGATGGATCCTTCTGTAGTCCTCATTTGCTGAAATTGGGGCTGAGAGTCTTGCAGCAAATCCCTCAGAAGTAAATGTAGTGCAGTAGAAAAATGGAGTGGAGTAAAAAGCCAAAAAGGTTGATTGTACTAAAGAGGATTCACTGAAGGTGGGCCATAAAACAAACAAAAAAGTGCTCCCACAGAAAATGGCAATGGCAGCCGTAAAATCAGATAATAAAGGAATCCTACCATGAAGACAAAAAAGCAAAAAACAATTAAGCCCCCCCAGAGAATCAAACTAAACAGAAAACAAAAAGCAAACAGGCTTAGGACAGGGAGACACAGGCATAGAGCAGCAGCCATGTTGCCACTAAAAAAATCCTATGCTTAAGCAGATTAGGAAAATTCCTCTTGCCCTAAGCTTTTACAGTTTGCCTGCTATATATATTGTAGACTGTTTTTGAATGCCTCCATAAATTGCACGTCTAGAAAATGCATTCCAGAAACCTGTGGCTTTCAAGCCTATTGTTTTCCAAAGAAAGAAGTCAGTTGTAAAAGAAGGTGTTGGAAATAATACTGTAATCTCTGGTGCATCAGAACAAAATTTCCTCTTGTGGTGTCTTTGAAGTTTGTATGTATACAAATGAAAATGTGTGAGCTTTCCATTTATCCCAAGAAAACAGAATTTCTTTGTGTCTGTGTATTCATAGAAATTGTGTGTATATATCTATAGATACGAAATAATGTATATACACTGTTCAGTTGTATTTCTTTAGGACCACAGAGAATTTAAGTACTTCATTGCTGCTCTTTTAGAAGCATTGTCTTCTGAAAATCAGAAACCTTTAGTTTCTGTTTTGAATACACACCTATTTGTATGCCTCATTTCTTGTGCCAGCATTGTCCTTTGTTCTGAGTAGCTTTCCTTCTGCGGGAATTCTTTCCTCAATGAATCCATGAGACTGTCCTCACTGCAGCCAACGACTTCTTTTGCTGGAGTGATGGCTGCCAGCATTTGAATATTCATTTTAGATCAACTGGAGGCGCTCCTTGCTGAGCTGTGGAAGGCAGTGCTGTCACACTGCAAGCATTTGAAGCTACCTCTTCTCCTTTGGCCAGAAAGACAAGTTATTTCCTTTCTGACGAAAACTTGTTTGGTGGTGGTTGGAGGGTTTTTTCCCAGTTTTAAGCTCAAGTATATATTCCATAGGAAAATGAATTTCAAGAGTAGTAGCAAGCTGTGTTGGCCAGGAGTCTGGGATTTTTCTTTGTGAATGACATGCCCAGAACCAGGCATGGCATCATAGCTGCTGATGTGCTTCTGATTGAGCTAATGCCATTATAATAATTTCCATATTATGTTCCATCCCGATCTGATGCTGCCTGACAGCCTGTTTGCCTTTTATTCCCCAATTATAGCTGTCCATTGTCTTCACAGTTTCTCCTCTGTCCTTTTTCAAATTAGTGCTGCTTTGGCTGTGTGTGGGTGTGTGAGTAGTCAGTTGTATATATCCTGATGCTGGCCTTGTGTTATCCACTCGCCTGATAAATTCCTCACACTGCCAGGGATTTACAGGAAATCCACGTTTGGTTCTGTACAGTATCTGCTATTCCAGTGTATGCTGGAATTAATTTAGGAAAACTCAATCTAAATGGAAAACTCAAATCTCAAACTTCTATCTAACATTTTGCTGTAATAAAATAACAACACACTTTTGGTCTCTGCACTGGTTGTTTGGGTTTTTTTTTAGTTCTGTATGTAAGATTTTTTGATGCACCTACAACATTAGCCAGCTTTCTGCCTGATCATCTGGGATACTGAGGATGCCTAACCTGTTTAGAGATGCAGGAGTGAAAGTAAAAGAAATTTCTAATTTGTATCTAGAACAGGGGACAACAAAAAGGTTGGCTGTCATCAGTGAAGAGAGAGGAAGCCTCAAGTCAGCATTTAAGAAACCCATAAACTCAGCAAACGGAACTTGCTTTTGGAGAGATCTCACCTATTTCTCATTTACTTAATAAAAGTAGAGTAGAGTGAGAAGAGAGTAAGTTTAATTACTTACTTAAAGGAGAAGCTTAATTAGCATCAGGTTCCAGTACCTAACACATTGTTAAACATAAGATGCAGGTAAAAATGTGGTGTCTAAGTGAAGGGTTCTCCAGCTTTTGCAGAGAATGCAGAATACATGACGGAGCAGGTCTTCAGTGTGTGTGTGTGTGTGTGTGGTTCAGGGAGCTCTCAGCACCAAGAGAACAGGTTTGCTCTTAAAGTAACTGAACTGGACCGGGTTAGCAGAGAGGCTCAGAGGTGAGACCTGCAGGGACAGCGCAGGGCACTCCCTCTGCACTGCTGCTGGGGACGGAGCTGGTCTTCTGGACAAGATCCACCTTCTGGGCAGTGTCATTGTGTCCTTCTGTGCTGAGAAGGCTCCTGCAGCAGAGATGATATCCCCAAGGATAAGGGGAAGCTGATGGTGGTAGTGGGTGATTCTGTGAATAAATGCAGTTAAATGGGTTTCTGTGTGGGAGGTTCTAGGAGGGATGCTTTGAGGGTGACTTGAGGTTGCCAAGTGGGCCATTGAAATACAAGATTTCTGTGACAACATGCTGTGTAATACCTGCCAGCTCTGTGCGTGGGAATCTGCAGGCAAGAGATTAGCAGCCCACATGTGTGGACAACATAACGGGGTAAAAAGAAGGAATTAGGTGTGATGGGGGCTGACCAACTCTTTGGGACTGAAGGCTTCTGCCCAGGAGGAACGCTGCACCCCAGTCACGACAGAATCATGCTGTGGGCACTAAAAATTAAAAGGAGTGTAGAAGGCTGGGGACAAACTCAAAATCACATCTCTTTTTGGACTTCAGACTAGTCTTCCATTATCCTGGGGAAGCACTAGCCCAGACTGAAAACTCCCACTGCTATGACTTGTCCTAACTCTGCAGCTTCCCCAATCTTATATAATGTTTCCTGATTGTTGCCATTGCCTGGAACTGAGAATTGGTAGCACAGCCCTGGAACTGTATTTTTGGCTATTACAGGCTGGGTTTCCTGCCCAAAGAGATTCTGTGATGCATTTCTTCTGTAATATTTTTATCCTGGTAAACTTCATCTGCAGAGCATCTTCCCTGCTCCCACAGCTTAATCCATCAATCCTGATAAGTAGATACTGACAACACTATCCCATAGATTATCCTCCTGTGGGCAGGTGTGTGGGATGCCTGTTAGAGAGGGTGGATGTTTGATGCCAAATATACTTTTGTTTTATTTTTCAGGCTTCTAGAATTAATGTGGAAGCACTTATAAGTTCTGCTTTGCTTTATGCTCAGTATTGCTCATGGCAGCAGCTCCCTGGCATTGTAGGCAGATTCATTTCCCTTTCCTACATCTTGCTGTTATATTGTTTATTTGCCTGTTGGCTTTTTGAGCCCTTTTTTTGCTCCCTTCCTTTCCCAGGCTCCAGAGACTTACTTGCTTTGATAGGAATACCTGAATCTGTGAAGCAAAAACCTTCTAGGCATGAAGGAAGCTCTAGATGGAGATTTTCAGACACTACAATGAATCTAATTTCCAACCTTTGCCATTGAAATTAGTGGACATTTGTGTAGTGAAGTTCCAATATTATTTGTAAAATACTATTTTTTTAGTTAGTCATTTGCTTTAATAGTTTCTAGGTCTCAAAAGGCAGTGGAATGGTATTTAAGTACACTGAAATTAAGAAAACTTTTAAGTATTAAGACTGAAAATAAGGTTTTGCACTCATCAGTATGGTAATTTTACAAATAATTCTTTCAAGTTTGTATTGCAGTACAGATTCTGCTTCCTAGAACCAGTACACGTTTAAATGATCTGTGTCCATTTGCATTTAATGTTAAACTTGGCTAAGGAGGCTTATAAATATTCAATTAGAATAACTAGGAAAATGAAAAGAATATTTTATTAATCTATAATGTCTATTGATTTTTAAATAAGTAGGCATAATGTCTATCGATTTTGTTTTTTAAAGCAGGCTGTACATTGCAATTTAAGCACTGTGGACATAAATGGTGGGCAGCTTCTTACAGCTTCATATGGGTGAGGGAATATGACTTGAATTGCTTTACCTTCATCTGAAAAATAACCCAGCATCATGTTAACAAAGCAATAGACTTTCCCAGGGGCTCACCTCGTAAGACAGCAGGCTCACTATGTCTGAAAAACTGCTTTTTTTTTCCTCTGAAGATAAATATTTCTGTAGCCCAGTCTCTGATAGTTCTTGTGTCTGGGTGAGCCATCCTAGGATTTTTCTTAAATAAATACCAAGCTGACTTTTAAATTTGTTTCAAAGATAAATACTTCTGTAAAAATAAGTGATGGGCAGAAAAATATTCATTATTTAAGAAGCTACTGTGGAATTAAAGCCAGTGACAATAAAGTGGTACCTGTGACACCTTTTTTTTAATCATGTACATGAGGAAAGATCATTTGAGATGTTAAGTCTAAATTGTCACTTAGCACGTATGTAAATCTGGACTAACACCAGGAGCTGCACTGGGTTCGTTTTGGGTGTATGTGTGTTAGAGAAATTCCCCTATAGCCAGTCATCTGTAATTCCTTGACTGGATGGTGGGTTTGCTTTCTGATATTAGAATTGTGAATTCAACAAGTACAAAGTCCGCATTAAAAAGAAATTTTTAAATCTCCAAAGTTTCTTTCATCCTGAGCATACTGAAGTGCTTAAAATACAGTGGTGAATTTGGAGCAACGTTTCAGGCCCAAGAATAGGATTTAAGTGGGAATCACCATCTTGCCTTTTCTTTGCTCTGCTTTTTAAATTGTGAGAAATGGAAAAGTGAAATATGTTAAAAGAGCTTTCAGCCTGTTGCAGTCAGACCGCATTGGAACTATTTTATCAGTTTCTAAACTGTTTTATTGAAATGAAAATTATCAGTTATCATAGAATTTAAATTTGGATGAGAATGAATAAAATTCATTCAGTTTTTGTGTAAGCATTGAATGATTTTGCAGGATCACTTTAATGCTTTTACTAATCCTTTGTTGTGGCTGCTGAAGTTGCACTTCTGTTGTGAGAATTTGGGAGCACCAGTACAGCTTGTGGTAGCAATGGCTGAGAGAAAACATTGTGGAAATAGGGATTAGGGAGTTAAATATCCAAGGGAAATAAACCAAGAATTTTCTTGATGACGAAGACCACTTAAACCAAGTAGCATGGGTAGATGGTGGCTACAGGAAGTGAAACCTTGAGTCATTCTTTGAAAGCTATTTAGGTTAGTTCTTCACAGATGGTCACTAAACTTTCATCTTTTTAGTTATTTCTTTGCAGTTTGATCCCTCTCAAACAAAAATGTAACAAGTTCAGTGAAAAGTCCCATAAAGCGGGTTTTTTTCATTAGTTATCATCATAAGAATTAAGTGTTTTATCATCCACAGCAAACATTATTTGTTTAGAAAGTCCTCTAATGCACATAGCAGCACATCAAAATTGTAACTTCTACTCTGAGAAAAGCTGTTGAGTTGGGGCTGATTGTTAGTGGGGTGAGACAGACAAAAGAAAATTACAACAAAACTTCAAAAACAACAGTGGGAAAGCTTGTGCAGAGATACAGACAAGGTTTTTAGGTGCTTGCGCTACTTTTGTACTGCAGTGTTTCGATGTACTGAAGCTCTTTGCCTGTTGGATGGTTTGCAGTTTCCATGCTGCTCTTTCTTTCCAGTATGAGTAACTTTTTTTGTAGGTTTTATGAAATATGTATCAGAGGAGCAGGGACTTTGGTTCTAGTATTCGAGTTCTCCTATAGTACATTACAGACATCGAGTTAAAAACATTGTATTAAAGACTTTTTGGCTCCCCAGAAGCTATTCTGAGCTGAATGCTTTAATCATGCATTGAATTCAACCTGAAAGTGTGAACAAGGCCATTGATTAGACTTGCGGTTTTGAGACCTGTCAAGTTGAGGAAAAGCCCCTTCCCAAATCCTCTTTGAAGAAAGAGACTGTTCAGTGACAATTGGTGATGAATTTTCAGGTCTTGCGAAGTCTTTGGAAATTTTTTCTGTACCCATAAATGCAAACAGGAATGTACCTTAAAACCCGACTTTGAAGCCAACAGCTGAATTTAAAAAAACCCTTGCAGTTTCTTCTAAAAAGACTAGAAGATGAAGGGGAATGTACAAAAGAGAAATTACAGTACAGACAGTCTCGAGTACCTGCAAGGCTTTTTCTGGTGGTGAAGTCAGTGTTTGTTCTAATTTGAAGTATGGTAAAGGACAGAAGGCAGAAATTTTAGGTATTGATTAATATCTTTTGTCTTGATATATTTTCAAGAGAGTCCGTATTTATAATTTAAATGCAACAGAAAGAGAATCCTAGCCAGAACATGTCCTTGTAATAGAATCAGCTGTTTCTATCAGTCCATTACAGAGCACACTAATCGCCCATCAGAACTAAAAGTCATTAGGCACAGTCTGCAGTTTCTCAAATCTGTGCTTTGGGAGTGAGTGCCTGTATTTTACCAGAACTTTAATTGGGGATGAATTTTCCTTTACTCTGAAACAGATCTCTTGGCACCAAGTAAACCTGAATTATCCAACTGTATTAAATGTAGGGTTGTTCATAAATAAATCTGTGAAAGATGCTTTGATGTATCCCATGTTTTTTCACAGGAGAAATCTGAGTGATCCGAAAACTTTGGTTCTATTGACATTTGCAGAATTAATGATATACCTGAAGGACAGGGCTGGATGGGGTTATTTAAAAATATGCCCAGGGATGAGGTTGGTCAGTTCCCATGGTTCCCAGCTCATCTGTCTTTCATTTTGAAAGCAGTAAATGCTGCTTTTGTGAGATCTGTTCTGTCTCTTCTATGCCCAAAGATTGTCTTACCTACACCAGTAGAAAACTTCCCCCACACTGAGTTTATCTGTAAATTAATCCTGGGTTTGGCCTGGCACCACTTTGTAGTTTCCCATTTTATATTCCGCCTTAGAGCATTGTCACATGTGAACGTGACAGGCAGTGTTGTACCCTTGAAGTTAATAAGATTGTAATTTTAAAATTAGAGTTCAGTTGGTGATTATTACAGTTCTGTCTCACCAAAATTGAGAGGACCATTTAATTACTTTTTTGTAATATATTTTTTGTCTTTATGATTAATTTAAATATGCCTAAGCAGAAAAAAACCCCCAAACTTGTTTGAAAGTATGTGTGAAAGATGATAGAAAAGCATGTTCCAATTTAATGTTTGGTGTTTTTCACTGAAATTACTGTTTTTCAGAACTAATAATAAAAAAGTTGTGGGATAAAGGCTTTGTGTTATAACTGAAATGAGTCACACTAGGTGTGTAACCACCTTATATATCTAGGGAGTGAATATCCCTTCCTATACACATAATATGTGTAAATGTCAAATATCTGTGGCTTTTGCTTTTGTTGTAAAAAAGTGTTTATTTTTGGGGAATGAAGCAACAGAGCCCTTTCTTTCATCACTTTTGTCAAGGGTTTATGTTCCAGTGTGGAGCCCAGCAGGCATGAGCAATATCAGAGACTATTCACTTTTGAGGGCAGAAAGAGAAGTTAAAATTCTATTGTCTGCTTGCAAAGGTGTAAATACTGTCTGGCATCTGATTATTCCAAATTTTCACATGGTGCTCAGCATGTGGATTTCTTCATTAAGTGGATGATGGCCTGTAACTATTCCTTTGCAAAAAATGATCAGAGCACCCTGTCTGTCCCTCCTTCTGTGTTTCTGTGAGAAGCAGTGATTTGAGAGGTTAGGCTGAAGTGCCTCATGTAGCTTAGCTAAGCAATGGAAAATTACATCTGCTTGTTCTGTAAATAATGTCCAGTCAGAGCAGATGTAATTAACTACAGAACTTAATGGATGCCTCGTGAGGTTACAGATGCTATCAGTCATAAACCAGATGAAGGCAAGGGAGCTTTATTTGCTTGGAATTCCTTTTAGGACTAATTACTAAATATCTTTAAAATTGATTGCTTATGCTTTCAATTTCTGAGAGTGTTTTCCCATATCTGTGTGGAATGGACTTGATGCAGCTTTAAGGAAGGATGGGAGACACCTTTATGGTTGAGGCTTTTTGAGGAACTAAAAGGTTTCTCTTCTCTGGAACTTTCTCCTAGAGCTTTGCTATTAGGGAATTTGGCCTTATTTTAGGGCTGGCCAAGCTGTCCAGCTGTCTGGCAGCACTGGTCTGACACATTTTTCTTTTTGTCTAAATTAATTGAGAAATAGACAATTGTAAAGATAAAATTCTGTTGATGTGTCGCAAGTCTTGGCCTAACATTCACAAAGCAGTTGGAGACATGGGAAGTGCCTCTCAAAAACAACCACCAAATTTAAATTCTGCCTGTTTGCTTTTTCAAACACTTTACAACTGGGAGTCGGTGAGAAACCAACCTGACAGAATAGACCGAACTATTTGGACTAGTGGGAGGGACCTGCTGCTGATGTTAACACTGAACTGACCATGTGCCTTTTGTTGCTTCAGCTATGGTATCGAAGAATGCCCAATTTATTTTAATACAACAGAATACAAATGTATTTCAGTATAATTTGGGGGGTAACCTTTGGTTTTTGTTCATGGTCTGTATTAACAGGGCACTGAATGGATATGAGCTGATGAGCCAGACCTGGAGTTTTCATGAGAGGCTCATTGTTTTATATAATTTTTGTATAGGATAAACCAGAAAGGTTCCAAACTCACCAAAATTTTGTTGGGCTTGATTATTCAGTTTTAAGGGATATTTAAAGAGTTTTGTGAATCAAGTCGGTTGTCAGGTAGCCTTGATGACAGTTAATTCATCTAGAAACAACCTTTTAAGGAGTAGATGTGTGTATAGTAGAAATGTCAACTGACTTAATCATAGATTAATATTAGTATGAGCCTACAGGGGAGAGAATAAAACTGGATTTGTTTATTTGTAATGCTCTTGGCATTTTTAGCAGCTGTGACTGTTTCCTTGTGACCACTGCATGCCCAGTCTTGAAGGAATTTTTGGTGCAAGTCAAGACAGAGTCATTTTAAGAGCGGTTTCTAACAATAGCGTTACAGCTGCAGTCCTGTATGGCTCCGAGATGAGAATCTGTCCTGCATTTTCCAAAATTTTGCAGAATGTGACCTTTTGACTTAAATTTCTGAAACTGGCCCCGTCTGACAAAATGAAAGAGAATTTTGAACAGTTGCTCCCATTATTTGGGATGACTGTTCAGTGCTGGGCGGGCTCTTTCACACATCAGGAATCTGCTTCATGGCCTTGTAAAACTAGAATTAAGTAATGAGAAAGATTAATGAGCTGTCTAAGCTATGTGCTTTATTACTCTCAGTAGTCCTTCACCCTTAGGCTAATTTGTGCAAAAATACAATATATAAGGAAGATTTGGAGCATTTATTATTGGTGTTATTTCTTGGGTTTTAAAGTATAACCTTTTATTTACAGAGGACTATCATGTGTCTTGCTTTCTGGTTTGTTGCTACACACACACATTTTGGGTTGCTGCTATTGTTTAATTCAGGGAATAAGTTATCATAATGTTGTTCATATTCATTCATTCATATTCATATATTGCTGTTGCAATTTATAGATTGTCTGTTAGGAGAGTAAATTCATTGTTTTTCTTCTGCTGTGCTGTTTTTTTCTATGCTTCTTTACTACACCTAGGACTCTGGGTTGCAAAATTCAAGCTGTAATATTCAAATTTTACTTTTTCCTGCAAGTGAAATTATGCCTTAAAAACATTGTCTTTATGCTCTCTGTAACATTTAAAAGTAAGTTTGGCAAGTGTACTTGAAGAGGGCTGCTGCTATGGTTGGTTTTATTATTTTAGACTTGAGGAAAACAATCAAGTTAATAGTAAATTAGTTTGCTGATGTCTGAGGATTGAACAGCTGAGTTACTGTACCCCTGTTATTGTGACCAGGGTTTTAGAGGTTGTCTTAATTTTCAGAAACCTCTGTTTAACCTCAGCTGAAAAGCTTGGGATTGAATATGAAGCCAGCAATTGTCTTTCCTATGGGAAGAAAGAGTCTGCTGCTTGAATGAAAGCATGAAATCAGTGACCCTGTGCTCCAGGTCCCAAGAAACAGAGAGAGGAATGAGTCCTGCGGAGGAAATGAGAGCTGGAGGACTGCAAGTCCCTCCTGGCTCCGGCTGGTGAGGGATGCGTGGGTGCCATCCTGCCCTGGGCTGCGGGTGCCCACTGAGCGGTGGCAGCTGCCTTTTCCTGGGGCTGGGCACCTCTCCCTCCATCCCTTGGGAATGTGGTTTGCACCCACTGGTTTTATTGTCACTTGCCAGTCCAAGCCATGGCGTGTGGTTTCGGTCCCGTTGGTTACCGTCAGCAGTTTCAGCGCGGCCCGTGGTGTGCACTGTGTAATGGTGTATTTTGGGCTGGAAAAGATGATGTAATGTACAAAATATGGAGTAGACACTCCAGCTTACTAAAATACTTAGATACATCATATATATACACATAGGAGCGGGCACTGAAAATATTCTGAGGAAAGTGTGAATTCTTGCCTGTTTTGAGATGTATTCTGGAATTATTTTAGGTCAAGTAACCGAAATCCATAATCTTATGGAAAGCCCTGAGGTTAAGTGATATGAAAGGTTAGTGGGAAGCTTCTGGTCACATATATTCTTGTCAGGTTAATGCACAGATTTGACCTGGATCCTTAGCTTTGCTTACCAAGGAATGACTTTGTTGCCCAGCCAGAAGGGCTGGTGGGGGAGGGAAAATAATTTCCTGTGTTTGAGAATTTTGCTTAAAGTTTAAGGGGCTTTTAGCTTTATTTCCTTCTGCAGTAACTCTAATTTGAAATAAATCCAAAGGCTTTTTATTTTGCTGACTAGTAAGGGATTTCTAAGCTGAAGAGAAAAGAAAGGCTGGAAGATCTAAAAGCATGAAATGCATCATTGGCTGATTCGTGACCTGTGGGTTGAAAGACTGATATATACTGAATATTTACAGAAATAGGGCTGCCTGTTAGTTAAACAGCTGAGAGTTTTTCCTCCATTTGGTTTTATATGTTAGAATAGTTGCAAATGGCATTTTTATTGTCATGCAATGTCTATTGAGGTAGAAAATGAATCAAAACAATAATTTTTTTGCTTTGAACTTGTAGTATGTTTAGGGCAGCACTGGGTGAACAGATACACTGTTGACTATTCTGGTTTCACACACGTTTTTCTGGAGGCTGTGGCACTTTGTCACCGTGAAGGTGAGATTTCTTTGGAAAGGATGGTTCCAGGCAGTTTGGCTGGTACTGGGAATATGGGGAGATGTCCTGGGACTAAGCTATCCATGGCATTTCAGAATTTGTGTGATGGCAGACATAAATTCAGTAGAGTGCGGAGAAAGGTCTGAAAATTAAACTCCGTGTCCTCTGAATATTTTGAATGGTATTGGCAAGAGGCTGGGTATTTGTTTTCTGTATTTTAAGTATCTCTGTAGCTAAGCAGATGATCTAACAGTATGATCCTGAATTTAGTTTCTAAAAAGTCAGTAAATTATAGAAAATATCTGCAGCACATTCCATAGGTTCATCTGACCTTCAGTACAGATATGGTTTTAATGTTGCTGTTTAAAATTCTTCACTGATGAGTTTGGGAAACAAGTTCAGATGTAATCATTTCTAGACAGAGAAATTGAGAAGTGCTGTTTTTAATAACCATTTACAGTGATACGGTGAAAAGAAGGAAATTATTTTTCCTGACAGATTCTGATAGGAGAAAGAAAAGCTTAGCATGGGGCATTTTTTTTTTTTTAATCACCATGAAAAATTCTGTCCTGTTAATCTGATGGATGGATTACAGTTTGTCCTTGCACGGCCAGGTTGTACTTTCCATCAGAACTGGAGATTCCAACCCTCATTATATCATTTCTGTAATGCAAATGGTTGTGTATAGAAGGAGATTTAATTAATCCCCTGCTGGTTGGTAGTATACCCTAAAGCAAACATAGTCAGCAAAGGAAAAAAAATTAAAACATGAGTGCATGGTACCAGGTCACTGACTGTCAGTGGAATTTCATCATCTGTGAAATATTAACTTATTAACCGAAATGTATTTACTCTTATAGCTGTAAAAATATTTGCCTATTGTCCCAACTGGTATGATAGTGAGCTACCTTGCAAGGGAGCCAAGGTCAAAGGCAATCTCAGGAATCATGCTGTCTGCTCTGGCAAAAATACGGAACATCCTGTGTGGCGATGGTTCTCATTTTAATTTGCAAGGACTCCATTTAAGCTGCCATCAGTGCGGGCTCCAGCATCCAACTTTGCCTGTGGGTCTGTGCCATATGCGCAGATACATATTCAAGGACAAATCACAAGACTGAGAGAAAGTGACAAATTTGAGTGATGGGTTCGTGTTTTTTCACACTTTTCTAACATGACGTATCCGCCGGAACGACGTGGGTTGTATCGTAGGTCAACGAACAAATAGATTTCCAGACTTTATTTCCGCTCCATATTGTGTGCACACACCTATGCAGAAAGCCAGCACTCTTCCTGCTGCCTGAAACATTCCTGTTTTCAGATGCAGTTTCTGTATGTAAAAAAAACCACAACTGAATGAATTTTTTAGTATCTGGATACTAAACAATATATTTTGCAAACAGAAAAATGATCTTTAAAATGACTGGTATTTTTTCTCTTTTAGCGTCCTTGCTGCATGTAAAATGAGGATCTAGTCCTATTGTGAAACCTCTTCTGTAGCATGATATGGTGTCCAAATGATTTTATAGCCTCATGATTGAGGTGATGAACTTAAGATGAAAGGAAATATAAGGAACTCTTTTGAAGGCAGATACTTGAATCAGCTTTTTATAAATTCCATGATGCTGAATTTCTTTCCCAAGGTTCCTTTTTAACTGCTTGTCTGAAAATCTGCTGCTTCTTTTGTCATGTAGAGATCAAGTTGCATGTTTAATAATTATGCCTTGAAATGTGGAACTGGTACAAAAAATTAACTTTTGGAACAGTCTGTTCTTGTCATTTGGGTACTGCAAGATTTAATACACTCCTTATTTTTTAGGATCTGTGAAAGTAGTTCTTTATTTCCACCTCTGAAAGTTCTTTGTGAATAATGTGCACCAATATTTTAAAATGTTCTTATGCTATTTAGCACATCATATAAATCAAATATAAATGTAAGCCTCTGTTTCGAGGGTTATATTGGTGACCTAGAGAGCAGGTGGCATGGAGGCTGGCTGGAGTAATAATGGTAATATAAATATAGCTACTGGCAGCACAAGTGCTCAGGGAGGCAGATGTGCTGTTGGAAGGGGCACTTTGGAATCTTGCAGGTTCATGCATTGTTCTCATCAGAAGGGTGGTGTTAAATGAAAAATGTCCTTCAGGATAAACTAGCATATTGAAAGGATTACAGCTGCACCCTGTAAATAGTGTTTCAGACCAAGTAGTCACAGCTCAGCACTCTTTTATTAGTTATCTCACCTCTTAAAATGTGATTTATTTTTTCAGGATACATGGACGTGTAATACCAAACTCCTTTGTGGTGTGGGTGGAAATCAGTTAAATCATACCACCTACCTCATAATTTACTAACTAAAACACTTAATCTCTACTATAAATGATGCTATATATGATTCTGAGTAGACTTTAACCTTTATAGGGTGCTTGTGAAATACTTTTCTCTTACATTTTTCGTAACTATTGAATCACTGTTTTTGTAGTGCTACTTCATACGTTTGAAACCACCCTGTCATTTTAAGACAGAAACTCTCAGTTGGTCCCATTGCACACGTTGAAGTGTTGAGCTGTCTTAAGACCCAGCTGAGTCTCGACCCTATGAGTGTATCCCCATCTCTGGTAGGCATTTTCATTGTCCACTTGCTCCCCTGGAGACCTGCAGTGTTCTCCTGGCAGTGGGCATCCTCGGATAGGAAATAGCTCAGCAGCTGTCTGCAGTCTGCTCCCACCTTCCTTCCATCTCCAGGTGTTTTCTCTCTGGGATGTAACTTCTTCACACACAGACTCCCTGGTGATTTGGGAAAAGCAAATCTCATAATTACACTGCTCGTGGTTGTGTAATGCCCACCTCTGGTGCTTTTGCCTTGGCCTCACTGTTTGTGGTCTGTTTGGGGGATTATAGGGGCTTTTAGCAGCTTTGGAGAGGCAGAAAAGGGCAAAGAGCTGAGAGGGTGCATTGTCATTTCTCCAGAGGACAGGAAAAGTGCTGCAGGGGCCAGGACGTGGTGGGCTGCGTGGCTGTTAGGGTTTGTGAAGGGGATTTTAAGACTGACATGAAATGAGGCATAGTGGAACAACAGGTATAAAAATTGATTGTTTTGATTGTGCTTTTTGTTGTCAAGACCACAGTGGTATTAAATGTGAACTACTGCCTATTGATTCCACAGCTGCACTGTGTTTGTCAAGGTGGAGGTGCAGAATGAAGACAATTCCTACATGGATAGGATAATATTTCAATTGCATTGAGATGTCATCTGCTAGGGCTTTCTTCCTTCCTTATTCGGAAACTCGGTTTCCAAGGGATGCTTTCAGGAACAAAGCCCCAGGCAGTCCTCCTTCTAACCTTGCATGCATTTCATCCTGAATTACCTACATTATAGGAAGTATTAAAGGTCATTGTTTGAGTAAAACAAGCGTTCTGTAAAGGAAAGGATTTGTCCATTCCTGTTCCTGGACCGTGTTTCTTGTGATGTATGTCTGGTAATTATAAGTCACAATTACCAGAGCTGTGCTGCTGCAAGGGAGTGTTCTCTTAAATGACTTTTCAGCTCTAATGACTAGAGCAAAGCTTGTAAAAATGAACCCTAGAAGTTCAAAAACTAGAAGGTAGATTTAAAGGTCACTGTTTTGCTTTTTCATCCAGTACCATGAAATTCCAGAGCTTTATACATACATTCTAAAAATTTCTCGGGCTTACTGTATTGGAACAAACAGAAATACGTCATTTGAATAGAAAAAGTGCCTTCTGCCAAGAGATGCCGTGTTCTTTAAAAAGCATAAATTAAATACAGCTGCTCATATGATGAAAGAGATGTATATGCATGTCTAAGTAACATACTATCCACACAAGCAGAATAACATATAATACCTATATCTTACCTGTTTTTTTATTCATTTGCAGTGGCAAAAAGCTGTCCTCGCTACGTAGGCTTCACAGTTGGAAACTAATTCTTTCTAACAAATGAGAGTGGAAGAAGTACCTTTTTTAGAATATAAACCACACAACCTGTTATAGATGCTAATGATTTATTATCTTACGCACTTGAAGTGTTTTGATTAGATCTTGACAAGTTTGTCTGACGACAGGAATTTATTTCTCGATGTTGTAAGCTGTCAGCCTTGTGATAATTCACACATGGAATTTGCTCAGTACTGTTAAACTGTAGTGAAATGTCAAATTATGGAGAACTCATAGTAGAAAAGAATAACGGCATGGAAGATTTATTTATTCATTTATTTGTTAGTTTTTAGTGGCTGTAACTTTTTGGTATCTTTGAAAAACTTTAAGCCAAGTCCTATGTATTACTGATCAGACCAGTCACTGCCTGTCAGTAACGTTGTTAGTTGTCAGTCAGCACAAACACTGTAACTAAAGATGGAAAAGAGATTACCTTACCAGATATCATGGATTCAATATTTCTTCCAACATTCAGTGAAAACACTGATTTTATTTTTTTTCGTAGAGGGGATGAGAAACACATCCCGTAGATCAGCACCCTGACATCCAGTTGGTATTGGCTATGCTGGTGCTTGCTGGGCTCAGCCGAAGCGCAGCAGCCGGGGATGAGCAGGGCCCGTCCGAGGTCCCGCCCGTGCCGGTGTTTTAAGGATAAAACCCCCAGAATCGGGGGCTGCGGCAGGGCCGGGGCGGCGGCTGCGGCTGCCACCTGGCGGTGCCCGGCGGGAGCGCAGCCCCCGGAGCCGGGCGGGGCCGGCGATTGCGGAGCCGGCGCTGGGCAGCGCCGAGGGATGCGCCGTGGCCAGTGCCCAGGGCTGCGCGGCGGCCAGCGGGGGCCAGTGCCCAGGGCTGCGCGGCGGCCAGCGGGGGCCAGTGCCCAGGGCTGCGCGGCGGCCAGCGGGGGCCAGTGCCCAGGGCTGCGCGGCGGCCAGCGGGGGCCAGTGCCCAGGGCTGCGCGGCGGCCAGCGGGGGCCAGTGCCCAGGGCTGCGCGGCGGCCAGCGGGGGCCAGTGCCCAGGGCTGCGCGGCGGCCAGCGGGGGCCAGTGCCCAGGGCTGCGCGGCGGCCAGCGGGGGCCAGTGCCCAGGGCTGCGCGGCGGCCAGCGGGGGCCAGTGCCCAGGGCTGCGCGGCGGCCAGCGGGGGCCAGTGCCCAGGGCTGCGCGGCGGCCAGCGGGGGCCAGTGCCCAGGGACGCGCTGTGTCTGGCGCTGGGCAGCGCCCAGGGACGCGCTGTGGCCAGCCNTGGCCAGTGCCCAGGGATGCGCTGTGGCCAGTGCCAAAGGACGTGCCGTGGCCAGCGCCCAGGGACGCGCTGTGGCCAGCCCTGGGCAGTGCCCAGGGATGCGCTGTGGCCAGCGCCGAGGGATGCGCCGTGGCCAGTGCTGCCCGCGCCTGGGGATGCCCCCGGGCTATCGACTGCAATAAAAACCGTAAAATCCCCCGTCTGCCTTTGCTGGTGCTGCTGAAACGCCAGATACTGCTGCGAAGTGGGAGTTGTGTTTGACCTCGGATTTTTTGTGATAATATATAACACGACTAATGTGTATGTCTAAAAAAAAAAGCCCAAACCACCCCCAAAATCCACTCTATTGCATTAATTCTTCCTTTTGGTCAGAGTGTGAGACCATACCATGGCAGCTGCAGGCACACCACGTTCCACACTTCTGGAACTGGTGCGGTCTGATGCTGATGAGGTATGTAGGACTGAATTAATTACTGCCTTATCTGTGCTCAGGCTTGAATTTCAAAGTTATGTTTGCTCTGTTGAGTGCTTATGATTTTTTGACTACAAAGGCAATGATTGTTTAGGCAAAATGAGCAACTTTTGTACCCCAGACCTTGCATTGTGAATGTGCAGCAGCAGAGCTGTGCAGTTCTACACTGAGCATGCGCTGGGAAATGGCCAGCTCTTTATTCATTCCACCTCAGTCATTTATTGATAAATAAATCAGTAATATATAATAAAAAGTAAAATTAACTCAAGTTTGTAATTCTTTTTTTTTTTCCAGAAAGAGCTCAGTCTCCCCAGAAGAGGAAGCTTGTAAGTATAATTATTCTTTATTCATCCCTTGGTTTGTTTTGAACATATATATAGCTGTTCAGTTGTGGAAGTAATTTAGATGGGCAGATGCTCTGTTTTCTCTGTTAGCATTTTCAAGAATCTGTCATGGGCTTGGAAACAGCTAGCTTGGATTTCTGTGAGACTGAAGCCTCTATTCATTTCCTGAAGTGTAGTAGGAAAAGCAGTGGTAGTGTAAGCTTACTTCTAATTACCAGCTCGAGCTGCTCCTGATACGGAAGTAGCTGCGGTGTTGAGTGTTGCCACTCCGACGTCGCTGAAGCGACTCCAGAGAAGTCACTGATTATTTATGTGATATGGCCAACTTTGATCACTGCTCTTCAAACAGTCTGTTGACAGAAGTCTAAGCACACAGCTCCTGGGCCACACAGGTCAGGTGTTTGTGGAGCAGGCAGCCTGATAGAGGTATCTCAGTAAAGTAGCGCATGGCAGGAAAAGGAGCCTTTTAAAACTGTGATTTAAACAAACGGCAATTTTTTGTAAAGAATTATGACGCTTAAAGAATTTTAGCGAACTAACTTGTGTTTCAGTGGTATTATGAGAGCTTAGCTTCTGCTGTGCTTACAGATTTATGGTGGAAGAAATTGCATTATTGATTGCATTATATAAAAGAGAAAGCTTTTGTACTGCCTGCTATTGCATTATGATTTAAAATTGTTTCCCAAAGCTTGTGGACTACAGACATGACGCTCACAAAAGCTTGTAACCTTTCTTCCTCAGGTTTCTGGTTCTAATGAGAAATGATTTTCAGTCTTTCAATGTAAGCTACCCCCTTTGTATAAGAAACAGTGTTTGGAAAATGCTGTGTAGTGCCAGTGATTCAGGGCTGTACAATACAGAGGATCAAAAGGTCTTTTTTTAAAAGCGGGGCATGACCAGACTTTTTTGTTTAGTTCATATGACAATGATAAACCAGTCAGGGAGTTATTTAAAGAACATGAAGCACTGGCTGGTTTTGGGTTTTTTTAGCCAGTATGCCTCAAAGGCTGGCTTAACGAGATTTGAGAGATTTCTAAGACAGGTGGTGTTCATCATTTGAAGATTATGAAGGTTCTTTGATCAAATAGTGGAGCAGTGAGTTACCAGCAAGTTTTTTGTTTAATGTAACTTAGATGTTTTTGCACAAAACTTTTGGAATTGAAATTGAGGATGCCAGAGATATTCCAGCTCATTCCAGCATGGAGGTGGGTATGAAACAGGACTACTCATGTATTTTCATTTGAGGTATCTGAGATACAAATGAAGTGCTTCAAATGTGTAGTGTTTTGGTTACTGATAACTAAACCAAGTGACTGAATATTTTATTTCCGTATTACTTGACTCCTGCAATTTTCATTACTTCACTTTAGTTTTTCTCCACAAGTGAGTGCCTTTTAAGCTGTCATTATGTGAAGAAATTTAGCAACCTGTGTCAAGAAGATCCAGGCCATAAATTTTAAGCACAAGGTTGCAGCTATTAGTGAGACTAAAAATCTATGAAGAATTGAAATGTCAGTTGCCTGCGTCATCTAGCTGACTATTTGATCGTAGTTTCTGGAATTACAGATTCTGTAGTCAAGTCAAGTAGCAAGTGTAGTCAAGAACCAAATCATGTCTTGTTTTTTGAGAAGTTTAACTATTCAGGAAGTCAGTAATGCATGGTGGCTGATGTAGAGCCGTGTTGATGCTGTACTATGAAATGTACAGGCTCACCGAAAAGGGTCTTGTGGAGTTGATCTGCATGATTTTGCATATCCCAGTATCAGAGTTCTTGCTTGATTAAAAAAAAATAATCCTCTTAGTTTTTGAATTAGAAATTAGGGGAAATTTGTGTCAAGGGAATAAATATATGCATGTAATATAAGGTAAAAATGCATATATACTATGTTGGGATTTGCCCAACCATTCTGTAATGCCAAAAAGTATGGCATTACAACTGTAGGCAGCTCCCAGTTCTTCTGGAGGCTTTTCCTCTGCTGGAATCAACTTAACAGATAACCTCATAAGCAAAAATAAATTCTGAAAATAAAATTTATTCTGAAAAGCTGCTGTTGTGCTGTGGCTGATGAGTAGGGATAGTTATGGGTGTAGCCGTGTCTTGATTCATTGACTGTCAGTCACTGACTTTTGTTCACAGACAGAAGCAGAAGCAGGAATGGACAGGAGGATGAAGTACCTGGCTTGGAGCCAGGAACCCTCAAGAGTTGCATCCATTTTCTGCACAAACTCCAGCCTCTGTAGCAGTTCAGTAGCAATTGTATTATATACAGACATCAGCCCTCAGCGTTTTTTTTATGTGCTAGTCTGGAGGTTGGGGTGCACTTACTACTGGAAAAAATCATGTTTGGGGAGGAAGTAATTCTTTTCCAGCCTGCCAGAAACAGAATGAGGACTTGACTATTGCTGCTGGTTTGGTGATTGCTTTGCTGGATTGTTGAGTTAGAAAGGTTTTAGCTTGTGGATTAGCTCGGGTATTTGTCATTGTTGGATGGAAAAGGACGAGCTATTCCTGACAATGCTTTTAACTTTTTCTTTGTTTGGCTCTCAATACTTCATATTTCCTGGGTCAATATACGTAATCTCTATTTTATTGCAGGAACTGATTGTATGCAGGGACAACAGTTGCTGTGCTTGTTTGTGCTAAGGAAAAGGAGTGGAGTTGCATGTCTCACTGTTTTTGTCAGGAGAACATGAGAAATTTTGTCACCTAAATAAGATCTTGGGTGGAAGCTGAAGAGAATGAATGGTGGGATGGAGCCTGTGAAGTCTGTTGATGAGTGTTGATGACTGTTACCATATTAGAAGAAGGAAACACAAGCACACTGTAAAGGATGGCTTTGCACTTGGATATCTTGGAATCCTAATTTTGAAATAACCAGCACAGAGTGAGCAGACATGTAAAACAGATGGGGGAATTGTATGCAGGGTGACATTAAGAAAAATGCCTGATAATTTAGATACCATTTTGTTGTTAATGTGCTTAAAGTGTTTGTGTTTCTATAGGGGGTTATGTTTAATGCACTAAAGGAAATGATATTCAGCTGAGTTGTAGGCTGCTAAGAGATTGAATAGTTTGAGAACAAGAATAAGTAGTTACATTTTGTCTCTGGTGTGGTTCAATAATCAGCGTTCAAAGTTTTCCTTTAATGAATTATGCATATAAATGTATTGGTTATGTTTTTCCCCATGCTTTGTTCACAAAAGAAATAATTACCATTCATGAATATTTTCTTTAATTTCAAATAGCGAATGTGGAGTGATAGACTCAAACTTTGATCTCCAGCCTATTAGTCGAAGTGGTTTAATTATTTCCAGCCATTATCCTGTTCTATTCTCTGTACAGAGATTGGTTTTTGTGTTGTTGGCTGCAGCTTTCACATGGTTTTGATGTGCACCTGCACGTGAACCACACTAGAGACATTCCAGACTTGAAAGGACAGAGGTGGGGACTTTGCAGCAGGAGCATCCCGCGGTGAGGCACCTCTGTGCGTTCATGTGTTTGAGAGCAGTTCAGCACCCAGATCAGGCTGCAAACTGCATTTCCTTGTGGCTGCAGGAGGCCCAGCACCAGCCTGGAGCTCACTATTGCTTCTGGTTGCCTCCTTGGCTGATCAGCAGTCACTAAATCCAGTTGGGGTTGCCCTTGAGGCATCTGGTTTCTTGTTCAGTACCCCAATAATATTAAATTAATAATAAATTCAGTTCTTTATAGCATGAACCTTACTGACCTGGTTGGGCTTTTTAAGGAAAAATATGGGTTTATGTTTTAAATCCTCATGGTTTCTAAGGCAGGGTTAATGGTGTGGGTTGCTGTAATTTTTGTGCTCTCTAAATGTAAAATTTTCTAAAAAGAAAATAGAGCTTTCCCATATTATATCCAAATTTGAAAAGAGTAATTTCCTCAGCAAACTAAATTTGCTAAACCAGTTTCTAACTTCGGCTGTATGGGTTTTTTTTGTTAATTGTTTCCTGCTATCAACCATCTGTATCAAATATACTTTTAAAGTCTGTATACGAATAGAAAAAGAAATCCGAGGCATAAGAAACATGAAAAAATCATTCTAATCCAGAATATATCCAGTAAAAGTACACATTGATATGAACTAAATATTACAGCCTGCTGTTGTGATGGTGATTGGTGCTGGTAAAGAGTAGTATTTACCTGAAGTTTTTATGTCAATCTCTGAAATATGGTAAGCAACATAAAAGTGTTTGCTAAAGACGTGCAAGCCTTTTGTGGTGGTCTTTATTCCTTCTAATCACTTTTTAAGGCAGCTTATGTCCCCTGTGGGACTTGTTTTCTCTCATTCTCTCCATCCTTCTCTGCACTACCCTTCTACTTAGAAACCTCTGAAGATTCTTAGTTTCTGCTGCCCTAGAGATTTCTGAGGGGTTTTCATTAAACAAGTCTTCATCATAATTTGTTAAACTTATCCCCAGCTTCCTGACAGTAAACACACAAACACACCAAGGAATTTCTCTGGGGGGATGTGCTGAACTACTTGTATTCTTTTTAATGTTTAGACCTTGGAAACAATAAGAAGTTTGATGGCAGGAAAGAAGATTTCTGGCCTTTAGTGCTGGTTTATGTCTTCGTGCTGCCATGCTCAGGTGCTGTGGGAATTTCCTCTGTATCTGCAGAGAAATGGAGTATATAATTCAGTTTCTGCTCGTCTTGGCGGGTGAGTGTTTCTGCTGGTGATGGATCGATGCTGTTTCCCTGCCAGGAGCAAGTGCCATTGTCCCAAGAGTGGGAAAGCCAAAGCGCAGGAAGTGGATGAAAAATGGTTCTGAAAAGGAGTAGGGAATTTCGCTGCTTTTGCACTCTGTTCTGATTTGGATCTGGAAATAAAGTAAGAAATAATGCCTCCACACAGTGCATTCTGCTTGTGGTGCTTTATATAGAAGGGAAGAGAAAGAGATGCTCTTTTCTGACCACTCTGGCCTTCTCTGAGTGCGTAGAAGCAGCTCACAAACAGTAGGTCAAAAATAACCTGCTGCTCTTAAGCTGATCCATGGGGCTGGTTCTGGAGGTGGAACGTGCCGAATTTTTCTTGTGGGGCTCCACAGCAGTGCTGCTATTTGTGAATTATGCTTTAAAAATAATTTGAAAGCATTGTTTCTTTAAAAGAAGTGATCTGGTGAATCAGGAGTATTTTAGTGTTCTGTATAGACTGTAATCTCAAAGACAAAGAATTTATGGAGGTTTTCATCGAGGATTTGAAAGTGGAAAAAGTATTTTGCGCAGTTTTTATTGTCAAGTTTCCACTACTTAATCCAGGCTCTCATTTAATAAGTACAATAGAATTATATGTAGCATACCAAATTTGTACTTTTTGTGGCTGTGCTCTTACTCCAAGGCACAGTGTGGGGGACAGGAGCCCTGGCTGTGTAAGGAGCAGCCACCCTGGCCCTTCCTCCTCAGCCTGGCACTCTGCTCTCCAGCCTGTGGAGAGGTTGGCATTTTGTAGTGTGGGGCTGCTATCAGAATCAGTCTGAAGGTTGGAGTTTTCACCTGGAATTTGACTTAGTTGATGAGTACTTGTGAAGGGCAGCCAAAATACAGCCTTTAGCACTTTAAAGCCTATCAAACACTTGTATGTGGAAACTTTTTGGGGAAAGTGACATTCTTACAAATACACATTTAAAAAGTGTTGGGCATCATTTGGGGCAGTTTTATTAATAGCACGAAGTTGATTGTGAGCTGATTGAAGTTGCTGTTCGCAAACAGAACTGCCAGACTGGCACTGGAAAGGGAACTTTGCCTCCTAGTGAAGGTGCTCCCCCTTCCTCCCCTCCAGCGTCCGGCTGCCCAGGCTGCTGGGAGCGCTGCTGCTCTGTTCCCGGTGCTGGAACCCGTGACGTTTGTGTCCGGAGCACAGCTTGGGAGTTACGGGAAGATGTTTTAAGATGCAAGTTGTGCGTGTCGTTGAGGGGATGGATTTCTGAGCTGGGCTGGTTCACGTGTCCCCCGGCCGGGAGCAGCTGCTCCTCGCACAGCGCCGAGGGCTCTGCAGGCTTTGGGGGCAGCGCTGCCTCCGCTCCTATCGCCGTGCGAGTTCCCGTGAGCTCCCCGCCACACTCCCTGCAGGTGTGCCATCGCCCCTTTGGCGCTGTGCGCTGCCCGTGCCGAGCCGTGCCGTGCCGAGGAGGGCTGTCCCTGCCGCTGGCAGCGCCGCAGCTGGGGGCTGCCTGCGGCGTGCGCGGCCGGAGCGCGGCAGGGCCGTGCTGCTGCTGCTGCGACGGTCAGAGTCTCCTGGCCTTCCTGGCACTTCCTCGCCTTCTGGTGGGCTCCGTTCCCTTTCGCTGGACGCTGTGAATAGGCTCACGGAAGATTTTTTAATCTGATTTTTTTTTTTTTTTGTGAATAATTAGGTTTTTGACATGAGCTGTGCGATTACTCTGGACCATTACTGAACTCCGAGGTCTCTCTGACACTAGGGGTGTATGAAGAGCTGGGAATTGCACTGATTGTTCTGTGCTCTGCGGTGGAGTGATAACAGTGGCCTCTCCTTCCCAGCTCTAAGCCTCTTATGCTGGGAAGAGGCATATCAGTGTATCAGCACAATGATGAAACGGAGGAAACAGAGGCTTGGAGCCCCATCTCTGCGGATCCAGTAAGGACTGTTGTGAAAAATAAATTGCACTTAATAATTTCAAATTGGAACTATGAAGAAAAACTGACCAGAATTTTCTGTGGCCGATGGACGTTGCTTTGATTTGTTAGAACTTAGTTTATCTATCACGCTTATTTGGCTATACACAAAATTTCATTTTGGAAGCTTTAGCATTTTACTTTCGTGGAGTATTAACCATGAAGTATAGCCAAAAAAAGCAACGTTTCAATGTTTTTAGCTGGGATACATTGTGGTTAGGTTTTGTCCCAAGCATTAGTGTAGTAAAACTGAATATTTGTAACTCTGTCTCTATAGTTTGATCATTCTTCAGATTTAAAAAGCACTTTTAATAATCTGTCAGAAAGCTGTCACAGTCTTAAAATCGTCAGAAACCTTTGCTACCTTCTAGAATTACGAATGCTATTGAAAATTTCTAGATTTGAAGCAAGAAGTCTTAACTTACATTACCACATGTATTTCTACAAATGGAATTTTAACAAGCATTTCCTTTTTAATGCTTATGTCCTTTATAAATGCTTTGAAATCTACTAATGGAAATGGCTATTTATGATGTTCATAATTATTATTTCTATTAGATAAAATTAAGGAAATTGTATATTTAATACTGTGTTCATAAGTAGAGGAGGTGAAAAGAATCCGTCATGTAGTCAGTGAAGAGCAGGGTAAGAGGCAGGCTTAACCTTTTCTGTCTGCAGACTGTAAAGCTCATCAGCTGTTTAAGCAGAGATTGCTGGTGGGGAGGATTTCCAGTATGTAAAGGTTGCTTTACTGATAAGTATTTGGATTCATCAGGAAATTTGAAGCTAGGAACATGGACAAACGTGCTTGACTTCAGGACTTTCAGTGAAAAATATCTAAATTCTGAACAAAACTGAAGCACGCCTCAAATTTCCATTTTGCTCGCTTTTATGTTTAAATATGGTAAATAGAAACTTCTTTTCAGCCCTCAGTCAAAAATCAAAGTTATAGGTGTAAGAATACAGTGGCACTAATTTGTATTCTAAGACATAAGCACACTTTGTCATACCAATAATTGTAAGTTAACTTTTACTTTATTTCTAGTGAAGGACATCTCATCGTGTATAGTTCACTGAAGTAGGTGTTAGAGCCTCTGCTCTGTGTTTCTGTACAAGTCTGTTTGCAGCTTTTTGAAAAGCAGCTACTTTGAGACCTTTTCTGTGCCCCGTGTGACTACGAATGTGCGTTGGCTGCTGACCCTGCCAAAGCAGGAGAGCTGACAGAGCTGGGCACAGAGCTGGGCATCGGCACCCTCAGCTGCACCCCTGATGCTACCGTGGATGTGCTGTGGACATGTCACTTAACCTCTTCATGCCTCAGTTTCCCCACTGCTAAGATTAGAATAAAGCCATTTTGCAGTGCTGCTTTCAGGCTTAATTAGTTGTTGCTCTAAAACAACTGCCACTGCTAAATGTTGTTTTCTAGTTAATGGTTTGTGTAATTCATATTTTCACAGTTGTGTGTTTCGGTTATTGCCACAGCCGTGGCATGGAACCATGGCTCCCAAATTGTGAAGGCAGCGATACAAATGCTCTGTCTTTGCTGCTGATGCCGTTATCAATTTGTTCTTTTTTCTCAATTAAACATTTTAGATTAGAGATTGACAATGGTATGTATTCCAGAAAGCCTGGAAATCACTGCAGGAAAGGATTTGGATAATTCCAGATCGGAGGATTTTTGTAGTGGAAAAATAACATTGAATAGATATTGAATTGACTGAAAAACACACTTTGGTTTGGATGATAATGGAAAGGAATGATTTTTGACCACGTAGTTTATTGCATTTGTTTAGAAGATATAACTTGTATTTTGGAATTATCTTTTTTCTTTTTTGAAACAGAAGATATGATATTGACCCTGAATTTTTTTGTGGTACCTTGTCAGAATCTCCTCTCCTTTGTTCTCCCACTGCCGAGGAAATGATGTTCATCAGCACGCGTTCTCTCCTACATCTGCTCCAGGTCTGCAGCATCTTAAATTCCCATTTAGTGCTGACTGTGCACTTGTCACTTCTCCTCTAGTATTTTACCTGAACTCACAAGCCCAGAGCAATCCATCTAGTCCGTGCTACAGCCATCCTTTTCAGTGGAGGTAAGGAGAGGTATCAGCTAGGAATTCCTAACAGTTTGGTGTTGGCATAACCATCTATGAATTTAACAGCTTTACACTTCAAGAGAATAACATCTAACAGAAGCAAACAGCTTCCTAGTCACAACTTACTTCCAGCCATTTAGTGTTTGAGTTGATGTTGCTTATTGGGGCAAACTTTTTTGTGGTTCGTGTGTAGGCCCTGTGTAGGGAAGAAGATAAAATGGATTAAGGAATGGAAACCTGTCTGCTGGTGTGTGCATGCCTGTTCCTGGTGGTACCTTGGGTTGGCACATGTGCAATTTGTACCGTGCAGCAGAGGAGCCCTCACAGGCATGTCTGGTGTCAGGAAAAGCAACTTAGAAGTAAAACAACCGAAAGTGGGGTCCTTAAAAAAACCCTGTCTAAGTAGTGGGTCTGTGCTAAGTACTGCGCCCTCTTCTATTCCCTGGAAATCCACTCTGCTTTCTTGCAGAGGCTGGCAGGCTGAGGTCTCCAGGCACAGGATATACAAAGGATAAGGAGTAGAATGAAGCCTGTTGTCAGCAGGCTTGAGTGAAGGATACAAGAGTTTCTAAAGCAAAAATAGCCCAAACCAGCTCAGTTTATATTAAAGCACCTAACAGCTCAACTGATATATTTTCCCTTGAGGATTGGGTCTTGCTCCTCATTGTGCTCTTACGGGACAAGCCCAGCCATCAGCCACTCCAGTGGAAACATTCAGCTTCTTCACTAAGAGGAAACGTCACGAGCTCTCAGGGGGACAGTCCGAGGCAAAGGCTCACACATGCTGGAGATCTTTGTGTGTGCGGTTATGAAACCGGAGCTCAGTGTTACCTACTTAAAACTCGAGCCAACATAGCACCAGAGGGCTGGTTTGAAGTTCACATGCTGCAGGGTGGATGTGGCTGGTCAAATTTCAGTTACTCATCAGGTGGTAATGCAATAGCCCCTGAATCTAGATGTTATTTCAGAGGGAGATTGCTCTTGCTGGCCAGCTCTGGTAGGACTAACCAGAAAATGTGAAGTTGAACTATTTTAGGCTTCTACCTCTCTAATGCAGAGTAACGTATACAACATCTGTTGAGTGGAAATCAGGTTGTCAGCAGAGGAAAGGGACGTTGCATGTCTGTCCTCATTGTGCATGGCCGTGGAGAGAGGCTTGCCCAGCATCTGCTGCTTTCCCTGCGCACTGGGCAGCAGTTGGTGACGATTCTTAATAAGGTGCTCTCCTAACATTTCAATGTCATTGCCATCAATCTAATTTTAAATTATTTTTTATTATTTAAAGGCTGATATTGGGTAATGTTCCTTTAAACAAGGGTGATTAAACTCGATTAAATGCTGTTTAGCCTTGGGGCTAATTAACAGACTGCTAAGTGGCAATTAAATATCAAGATTAGATTATTGTTAAAGTCAATTGAGAACCATTCTTTTTGGAGATGAGATCTGATGATTATTGATTATTTTCAAAAGCCTTCTTGGGACTTACTGCTTTTTCTTCCTCTGAGAAACCTTCAATTTTCAGGGTTCTGACATGGGTCAGTGAATAATTTTCTCTTTAAGAACAGTTCATATAAAAGTCTTAATAGCTAGCTTTATTCCACTGTTACTATGGACTTTTTGATAATAATATTTTTCACATATGGGGACCTTCCAGCCATCTGCTCTTTAAGTATTGAATGGTTGATGATTCACAGATACATGGTTCTGTGTAAGAGCTTAGGTCGACTATAATAAGTTTTTATTTTCGTCGTTGTTGCTTTCACCTGTGCAGCTCTTGATCCTGTTTTATCCTGTCTTTCTTTGTTGTAGTTTTGTTTACTTGGTTACGGTGCCAGTGATAGCCATTCCTGCTTGCTTAGAGCAAAGGTTCATCTTGGCGAGTTACCACTGTCATTGATCTGCTCAGCTTAACACCTCAGGTTAGCCAGGCAGTGATTCATTTCCATGGCTATGCAGGGAGCTGCTGGAAAATGTAACAAGAAAAACTTGTGCCTTCACGTCAAATCTTTCTCATTTTTTACCTTTGGTATATTGCGTTTGCAAGAATTTGCACAGATTTTCCCTCCTTCCCTCTGTTTCGTGGTGCCATTGATAATTTTATGTCGACAGATGAACAAGTGTTGGTGCATCTGATGTCAAGACAGATGGCATGGAAGTTCATGGCTTCTGAAAGAATTAATCTAATTAAGATTGAAAATATTTTATACATAACCTTTGAGCAAATGAAAATAATGTAAACCTTTCAAAAGAGTAAAAGGAAATGTGAAGTGGTCTGATTACAATAAAAACAAATTGATAACAGGTGGAATAAGACTGCTATGGTTGATGGAAATGTGGGTTGGAATTAAGGTCATGCATCTTTAGGAAGAAAAGAGAATTATGTTCAGAATTAAACAAGTGCTGATTCTTGTCTTTGGGATCTGGCTTGTACTCTTGTGGGGGTAGCAGGAAAGTCAAATTACTGAAGAAGAAAATGAGGCCATATTTCACAGCTGGTCCTCTTTATGAGCTGGCAAATTTTGTGCACCCATATTTGTCCTTTAATTTAATCAAAATATGAATTTACAGCATTTTTTGATCTCAAGTTGCTTAAGAGATGTCATGAATTGATTGTTCCAACTTGGAAGTGATGAACCGTGAGATTAAAGGAGAATTCCCCATTCCAGAAAATGTTACATTGCGTGTAACACCCTCAGTAAGATATAAGACGTTTTCAGTAATTCTAGAAACAGTTTAATTTGTTTGTGGTAAGAAGGATGAAAGTGTTCAAGTGCTGTTTTTCTGGCATCTCCGAGTGCTGCAGCTGAGGTGAAGTCTCAGTGGAAATTTGCTTCAATTTCCTAACAAACCAAGGGAAAAGTTGGCTTCAGCTGGATCATTCAAGGGGCATTTTCTCATGCTATTTCAATTTCATGAATTCATGCCAGTTGTGAACATGTTCTTATAGGGATGTATGGTGGAGGTTATTTTTATGGGAATGTTTTCCCTTGGAAATTCTAGCTTTAATGAAGTCTATTGGAAATAGCTATTAAATTTTTTTATGGCTTTGCAGAATAATTTGATAGAATTTTTTCCTAGCCTGTACAAAATCTGGTCACCATTTGTGGATGCGATGGTGACCAGACCCTTGCTGTCTTATTTAAGTAAAACAAAATGGGAAACCTAATGTTGCTCCAAAATAGTCTTTAAGCACACTACATAATTACTTGATCAGTGTGTAATTACAATGTTATGAGTTTTATATAATTAGGATTTTATGGACATCTGTGATATAATTTAAGAATATATTAATTTATTTACATAAAAAGCCTATCCTAGGAAACAAGCCTTTAATCAATAACTGTGGTAAGCAACAAGAATATATTATACATAGGCGTTGAACAAATGTCCTGGAGGGCTGCCTGCCTTTATTTAAAGCCTTTTTTGTACAAGCTGTTGCAATGGATGAGAGGAGACCTATATTTAGAGCTATGGCTTGTTTGGGTGTGTGAGTGAGGTTGGGTGGGCAGTGTCCTGGGCGAATGTGCTCCATTGCAGTGAATCCAGTGGGCTTTCCAGATTTGCAGGGTGCTGGTCAGCAAACCCTCACCAAAGGGTGAGGATGGAGACATCCACCTTCCTGGAATGGGTCTCCTGTTAGACTGTGGCTCTTTATCTTGTGTCTGAGGATTGCTGCTGTGCCTTGATGAGAATCTTGTAACTCCAGTCCTGCTGCTTCAAGGCAGATGCAGAAATCCCTTCCATAGAGTAAGGATGTACCCTTGGCACACACATCCCCAGATCACCTGAGGTTTGGGTTTTGAAGACTGCATATATTTTACAACATCAGGGCAGTAGCTGTAAACAGAAGTTCCTCATTTTTAGGGAAGATCGAAAACATTTCAGAATTCAGACTTGATTAAGTTTCTTTATTTTTATTTTGAAATACCTCAAGGCTTGTCATAAGTTGTTGATGGTTTCCTATCTTTGCTTAAATTTTGCTTATTGTAAAGTCACTTGATATGATACAGGTTTTAAG
Organism: Callaeas wilsoni; assembly: GCA_013398955.1. NCBI lineage: Eukaryota > Metazoa > Chordata > Aves > Passeriformes > Callaeidae > Callaeas > Callaeas wilsoni. The sequence goes on along the minus strand of VWPU01001706.1, from coordinate 57,757 downwards.
AGGGGTTTTTTTTAGTTAGAAATTCCTGTTTGAAAATGTCAGAGGATTAATGAAGAGGCCTGTATTCAGTTTGAATGACATTTGGAAATTGTTGTGGTTTTGCAGTAAGTGTTATCCTCCTGGTTTAGTGCTTGATTTGGTACAGGTTCTGCTTTCTTAAATGTGCTAAATAATTGGTCAGAGTTGACTGCAAGACAGCATAATGTCACTTTTGGAAACAGTGTAGATCAGCAATTCAAGAATAATGAGAAACAGGACAACTTTGTGGATATATCATTATGCATAATGTGAAATGATGAATTTTGAGTAGGTAAGCTTTTGGCAACTGAATTCTATCATCTACATCTCACATCGAATGAATGAGTTTCCCAGAACTAATTTCTTTTTTAATGGAAATTTTTCTCGTTATTCCTTTTCTTTTGTACTGGTTATTATTCTTGGGAATCATTTTTCCCATCTAAGAAACTACATGGGAGGGACACACTGGTGATACCTGAAACTTGACAGGCTCAAGTAACTTCTTGTGTGTCTTGGGCTAAATGGGAAACTGTTTGTTTACTTCAGCATGGTTGGGAATATTGAGGCATGGTGGCCTGAATGGTGTCATTTTTTCATGTGAAGGCATGTAAATGCCAAAATCCCTGCATCCTGCCTGGAACTGCAGCAGCAGAAGAGTTAAACCCTGGGGTTTGGAGCCCGAGGTGTGAATTCTTGTCTCCTTCCAGGCTCAGCATTTGGCTGCCCTCCGTGGGACCATTTCTAAATCATAACCTGGTGGTTTGACCTGGGAATTAGAGGCTCCCAGAGGGGAACTTGTGCCTTTAGAAGTTGGAGGGCTTGGCTGTTTGTTGGCCATTTCATCTATAAACCATAAAAGGTTATGGTTCATAACTGCTTTTTCTTTATAATCATGTTTGAAGGCTGTGATCTGCTGGTGCACCTGTGTATGAGCTGACTCATTTACTACCCCTGCAGTACTCAGAGTTTGGGATGGCGGGGACAAGTCAGCAGCTTCTAGGGAGGAACGAAGAGCTCAGGTGGTTCTTAAGAGACTGTAGTAAATATTGAAACCTTTCTTTTTCTGTCCTTATCCTCAAATAACAGTGAGTTCCTCAAACAACAGTGGTGTGCTCAGTTCTTTATAAAATTTTTCCTTACAAGTAGTCTCTCCTTCAAAGACCTTTTGATCTTGAATACAGATACAGAAACAACCAGAGCACTGAAAGATTCCTGGCAAGGGAATAGTTCTGAGAAAGAAATAAAATTCTTAACCAGACAGTCATGTGTTTATTATTGTTGATAGACAGTGCCATGCATTTTCCAAGATTTGTTTTTAATTGGACTATGAGGCAACCAGGGGCTATTTTTAGTTTTAATTTGGAAAATCAGTGAGTGTGCAAAGAGGCCTGTTAATGTCCTGTGCTGAAGCACTAATAGTAGAGATATACTAACAGTGAGTAGCTGGGTGTCACCTTCACGGCCTGGAGCTGGGGGGAAAGAGAGGTTGTTTTACACAGCTCTGTGTGTGTCAGCCCAGGACTGTTCCTGCCCATGAGAGCAGGAAGTTCCTTTCCAGTGTGTTTCCTTAAAAAATTGCTTTTTGAAGACATGTGTTACAGTTTTAATTTAATTAGATAAACCATTTAGCGGATCAATGTTAACCTGAAAGCTTAAGGAAAGTTTAGGATGTAAAGAAAGAAAGAGGATCTCAGGGTAGCTTTTCACCAATTTTTGGAATGGTATCCCTTTTCAGCTGTGTCTCACTATCCTGAGCTATGGTGAACTTTTGTCTCAAATTTATGCTCTTGTTTGAATATTCATAACTAGCATGCCAGAGGGCCCGCAGAGCTTCATCTTCTGTAAATGGACCCACTCATGCTCTCTTTCTACAGGCTGCATCTGTGCTCTCCTTTTCTTCAGTATCTCTCTATTCCTGTTTTTGTTCATTCATCTCAAATACGCTTCTTTTAGTGCTCTAAGTTCTCTCTTCCCCTCATTTATCTGCTGAAATTTTGCTACTTTGGCTAGTTGTTATTATTCTGTCATTCAATCCCTTGTGTGGTACTTGAGAGCATAATCTTCTAACCTAGTTTACATTACACTGTCATTATGAATTATTAATGTTCTAAAATAAAATCTTCAAACCGTAATCTTTGCTGTGGTGAAAGAGCTCTGGGTGCTTTTGTTTCCTTCCTGTTCTCCCTGTCCTTTCCTTTCTTCAGACCTTTAGGTCTTTAGAGCAGGGATGTTATTGATCCGGCCGTCTGGGAAAGACTTGCTGTGCACTGAGAATTGCATTGTCACATTTCTGGGCTGAGATGGTCATTTATTTATATAAACACTAAAAAAGCCGTTTTTGGAAGTAGTTCTTTTGATTCTCATCGAAGACATGCTGCGCAAGTAGAAGTGATAATGTATGTTTGGGTTATAGCTTGCCTGAGAAGGTGAATATTATTTTTTGTACTCTTTATTACATTTTTGTTTTTGTTCCTGAGATTCTCACTTTTATTTGCGAGCAGATGAGAAATTTAAAATAGCAGAACAGGTCAAGTTATAATTCTCAGCAAATTTTTAGGGCAAAATTTTTCACTGAAAGAAACCTGGTAAAAGTCCCTACTAGCTTTCCTCCACACTTCATTTTAATGCAACTACTTGCCCATTCTGTTCCAAGAGACTGGAAGATTCCAGAATCATTAAACGTCCAATTTTCCGAGTGAATCAACACACAAATATTGACCAGAAGTGTTCCTTTAAAGTCACGAGTGTCTGCATTGCCCTTGCAGAGAACTTGCAATTAGTTTGAGCAGAATGCAGTTGATTAGAGCCGCGTTTGTCTTTGGCATGGAGGAGCAGCCCGTGGGGACGTGCCCCGGCCTGTGCGCCGCGGCCGGGCGCGCGCAGCCTCCGCTCGTGGCAAGATGGAGCTCAAAACTGGGACCTGTCGCTTCTGCAACTTTCCCCTTCTCGCCAAAGCCAAGGGCAGCTGCAGACTGCGCCGCCGGACGCCGCGGTCCGTGTTCTACATCGTGCTCTTGTAAGTGGTCGCTAACGCGGGAAGTATTTCTTGGGTTTGGAGCTGAGCTTTCTCTGCAGGAAGGGTGTTCTCCGGACACGCAGGTGGTGTTGCTTTGCACGCCTCATCTGTGCTCTCTCCGCTTATGTGTTTGTTTAAAAGCCTGGTCTTGTACTAAATACCTTGGCCAGCTGGAAATAGGATTTGCTTTTCTTGCTGGCTGCATTTTAATAGGTAGTGCGGAAAATGTTTGCTTGAAAATATTTTTTAAAATTGCATACGTTTTTGCTTAAATTTTAATTATTTTTCTTTCCCTAATCTATAAAATCTGTGTAATGCTACATCTCCTAATAAAAATTTGGAAGAAAAGAAAATAAAGTGAATACAAGATGGATATGCCCATTTATCAACACTTTCTCTTTTTCTTTATATCTGAGATTGCTTAAAAGGTTGTTGGTGAGGTGGGTTATGAAAATAATTTATTTTAAAACCAAACAATTTTGTTATATATTTTTGTTTCTAGCTCTATTATTTAGATTTATTTGTGCCATTTTTAATGTTACAGTAGAGTGTACTAAGATTTAGCATTGCAAACTGATAAATTTTGGTTTTAGTATTTCAACATGAATGTTTCTCTGGAGACTACAGAAATCATTAAGAGTTCCATATCTGTCCATTCTCTACTTTATTTCAAAGCTGAGAATTCAGTTTGAGTCAATTTATCTTAATATATTAAATCTGCTTCTGTGTTCTAACATTTATGTCTCCACTTATACATAGGTAGACACACATGTTAGAAGTCATATATAAAATAAATGTCTTCATTCAATACCTTCTAAATAATATGTGTATTTTAGGAAACCTGGTTTTGTAATGGGTTTTGTAACTCACCTTTGTGGGTTTCTCAGAATTACGGTAGAACAGTTGATAGAGTTCTATCAATCTGTAGTTATTTAAAAATCTGTGGTCCAGGCTTGTTCTCATGTTGGATCTGTTTATATGTTATGTATTTTTCCGAGGCTCACAACCTGGAGTAGTTTTCTTGCCTGACAGTTGATATCTTGTCACAGTTTTCCTAGACTTTAAAATTAAAAGCTAAGCTTTTTCTGTGAAGATTCATAGTATTCCAGAGGAATGGTTAAAATAGGGGCCAATTTCTCTTAAAAATGCATGTCCAAATAAGGATGTAATTCTGCCTTTAAAACTAGATAAACTTTTTCTCCTTTTTTTTTTTTTTTTGTGTGTGTGTGTGTGTGTAGTAGCACCCTTGATGTTTCCCAAGCATGGTTTTGATTTCTCATGTCTCTTCTGTACCATGCTTATTTTGTAAAGTCTATTCTTATCCCATGCTCTAACTTCATTAAGAATTTATGCTTGAAAATGTAAAATTCATCCTCTTCGTCTGTTCATTACATTAGCATTCCCCTTGCTCCCAGAATAACTTTTCTTAGCCAACATTCTACAAAATAAGGTTTTTGTCTCAGAGAAGCTGTGGTAAATGCAAGGGCTTTACAATATCCTCAACATTTCAGCTGAGCCTAAGTATGTTCACCAGGGAAAGAGGAAACAAGCTGTGGAGTGGAACGTCGTGCACCGGAGATTTGGGTTGGAGCAAACAACCTGAATTATACTGGGAAACAAATCAGATGCCAGAGCTCCTTTCAGAGTTCAGGCTTGATTTGGTTTTCTGGGTGATATGCTGTGAAGCAGGTGACAGCACTCCCTGCTCGCCACGCGTGCCCTGAGCCGGGGCACCATGGTGATCCTGGGCACGGCTGCACAGATCTGCACAGGCTGCTGCCCTGGGATGCGCGCTGGGCCTTTGTGCTCCTCTATAGATGAGGGGAGCCCTTTTTGCTCTTGTGAGCCGGTAATTGAGAGCTGGGTAACTCAAAGCCCTTTAATTCACCCACTGAAATACAGCTCAATTCCCTCTCTTTGTTGTTTGCTTTGTTCATTTTACCTTAGTTACTTGCCTGTTGTCTTGGTTTAGTTTTAGCCATCCACTGGTATTTCTTCTTCAGTCCTCGCTCCCTGCAAAGACACAAAGTCTGCCAGCTGCCTTTGCTGCTGCTCTTACCCTAATTTGTCCTTTAGGTTCTGCCCTGTAAAATGGGGGGAATAACACCTGCTTTTTCAAATCTGCTTTGCTGACATAGTTTTGTTGGAATGGTTATGGGCCATGTCTGTCAAGGACTGTGTTACAGCTCTTTGGGGTATATACAAAACCTGTGTTACAGGAGAATTAGCAGTAGCTTGGTGGTGTTACTCAAGTACAGGGAGTCAGAGGTGGAAAAATTCTGCAAACAGCTGAAGTGCTGTACTTCTTCATGGAGAGGCTGCTGCAGGCAGGAGTGGCAGAAGAAGAGATTAAGTTGTCTTCCTGTTTGCAAATCCAGTCGCACAGTGAATTCATTAAGACCGTATTACAGGTTAAAAAGGAAGTTTTAAGTGCTTTGGGATAAATAATACATGACAAAGATGAGGAAATGCTATGGTGGCAAGAGGAGGCTCAATCTGTGTTTTCCTTTGGATGAATTTTGGCTGGTGAAGAGGAGGGAGAACCTTTGGATGAGGATGTTGGGGTTACAGCAGCACTCTGTGGTGCTGTGTTTCTTGCAAGTGCTACTGAATGTCCTTAACAACATTTTGGATAAAACTCTAGAAGATTTCTGTGTAAACAGGAAGTGACATTTTCAGATCTGATTTTCAGTATTGTTGTTTTTCAAATAACATTCCTCAATTTTTATGGCATTTGAATCACATATGGAGGTTACATTTGATTAAATTGGACAAGTGACATTTGAATCACACATGAAGAAGGCAGGGCTAGGGAAAGAACGCAAGATCTAGTAACTTATTTAAAGAGGGTAATTGACCTTTCTGTGGCATCTGAGCCCAATTGTCAAGTCTGTGAGTTTGAAATTATGTTAAGCTTATGTTATATTGGAGTAGCTGAACATCTTACTAGTGTTACTTGGGAAGGATAGCATTGCGTGGAATATTAACATACTAGTAAGTGATATTTTTGTAAATAAAAATACGAAGAAAGAATATTTTTTATTAAATATTCATAAGATTTGGGGCACAATTAACTACATGTTTTAGCACTGCTCACTTATCACTTATTTAGTAGTGTCTTCACTTAAAAGATTGTGGTGGTGGAGCTGTAGTTGGTGTCCTCTACATCTGGGTGAGTACAATTTTGTGAGAGTTGTTTCAGACTGAAATCAGAGCAGTTGCTTGTGCTTAGCTGTGCAGCGATATTGTAGTGCATTAGATAGCATTTCAGGCTGTCCACTAGGATGGCAACCCCTGTTAGTTCAGTAACTGTGCCCAATTAAAGTTACATGAAGAGTTGGCAGCTTCCATGCAGGTGCAATGCCTGATAGCTACTTCAGTAAATGTTTCTGATCCTTTGAATCATTAACTAGGGCAGTCACTAGGATGTTCTCTGCATAGGGAATGCACACCAGAGGAAGTTCAGTTCTTCACTCCCAAAACAGTGAAGAAAAGATTCTTTGTTTAATCTCATATGGATGTGTCTTTGGGAGCCCTTACATACAGAGGTAGTAATTGAAATCCATGGGAGCCACTGTAGTAAAAGAGAATTAATCTTTAGTTTTGGGGTGGTGGCTTGGTGATTTCTGCCCCAAAAGGAAGAAATCGATGGTTTTATAACCTAGCAAACGATAGAAAAGTGAACCTTGAAGATACCTTCAACCTGATGTTTTCTGTCAGACTGTTGCTTACGAGTCTGGCGATTGCGGGCGGCTCAAAGACAGTCTGTTCTTCACTTGCGCAGGTCACTGTTCAAATAATAAAATAATAATGATGCCCCAAATAGCTCAACACACATCTCCCATGTAATTTTTTTTTTTAAAGGAATCTTCCTTTTTTAAAAAGCATGAAGGAAGAACTTTCTCCTTTCTCGCTATTGAAAGACCAAAGTTTTCTGCTGGAGTTTTTACACCTTGCACACTTTTCAGTGTATGGTGATATAGCACAGGTATCTCTTCACCTGTGTTAACTTATGCTTACTTATAGTGGAATAATTTTCTGTGCTAGTAGGACATACAATTTAAAGTTTAAAATAAAGTCAATATGCTGTTTATAGAGATAGAATGTATCTTCTTTTGTTGTGACTTCTCCAAAGAATTTGACTTTGCTAGCAAAATGGTTTTAATTTCTGGTTATTTCCAGTGAATAATTTGTGGGTTTGAGTCTCATGACTCTTTAAAAAACTTATGTCTGAAAGTATGATGTTCTTATGTGAAACGTAATACAATGTAACCTTTCAAGGGATGGAGTAATTAGCAAGAGCTAGGTTTTTCCCGATTAGTAGTTCAAATGGTTTCCATTATAAGTTTTCCTTTACCATGGTGTAACTCATGAAATTCAGCTTCATTTGAAAACTACTGCACTATTACATGGTTCATCCTGGTTGAAGTGTTTAAAAATATAATCGATACTTTGGGGAAACTTTTCTTGATATATAGTCAACTTAAAATGTAGTCAGTCACAGGAGTTTTGATCTCTAGGATATTCTCCTTCAAAATTACCTCATTGATCTGCTTGGTACTGCTTCAGACTGTTCAGGGAGTTTGGCGTACTTCTAAAATGACAGGTTTTATTTAAAAGAAGATGATCTTATACCAAGGAAATTTATTTAATGATAAATGTAGCTGCTATAAAAAAGAATAGAAAGCAATGAGTTTCATGTGGACTGTTTGCCTAATTGCATTCTCATTTAATGTCAGGCTTAATTAATGTCCTACTTTGGTAATGGTAAAGATGAGAAATAGGGAAAGTCGTTGGCACTGACTATTTATAACTGTCCAGTGGATGCAGTGTCATTAGAAGGGCCCTGGAAACTGTACATTTGGTTGACAGAGAAATATTCCATCATCACAGGAGCTGCTGAAATGTTCTGCAGGTGGTCTTTTCAGAGGACAAGTTGGGCGTAAAGTGGAGAAGGTGCATTAGGAAGATTGATGGAGACTAAATACCCTGAAAGGCGAGTGAGAGAATGTGACAAAGGAAGAGGTTTCTTGAGGCTTGGAATAACTCAGGATCTGGAATTCACAAAGACATGTTAATGTTATTATGAGTTGAATGAAATAGAAAACTCATCTTGTAACCTGTTTGTGTGAGTGTGCTGTTGACATGTTTTCTCATATACAGATAATGGTATATTTTTGAATTAGTGAGAAGCTTCTGGTCCAGATTTTCCAAAATGTTTTGCTGATTGTGCAGAGACAGTAAGACAGTTCCTCCGAAGGATTTCATTTGTCATTGTACATGTGAGAAGATCCTTATGCTTCCTATATTTGTTGCTACTAAAGACAATTCTGCGAATGTTGGCAGTCATATTTTAAGACATGACTTATTTTAAAAGCTTTTCGACGGTTTGTGTTCTTCTGTTTTTCTAGCAAAAACACTACATCTCCAAGTGTGGTGTCTTCACATTTTTTTGGGTACTCTGAACTTCGTGGGAATCTCTGGGTCCTGAAATGAGCACTTTGCAGGCGCTGATTTGCAGGATTAGAGTTTGTTACTTCCATGTGGAACAGACATTTTGAAAAGCAGGAATATAAAGTGTTAAAAGAAATTTCTCCTGGTCTTGAACCAGTGTTATGTAATTCTCAAAGTGCTTTTTGCAGTTGTTGGCTAAAAGCTCTGCAGAATCGAGTTAAATGGCAAGATGGGTGTATGGATGGGTTTCTGATGGTAGCAAATACCCCATGCCCTTCCCTGCCTGGGGTGCCCTGTGTTCCCCAGGAAGAGCAGAGGATGGACAGGGTTTGGCTGGATTAACATTGCTGTAGGGCTGTCAGTCACTGATGCCCATGGAGAAATGTTCTCCTAAAATGGCTTCTCCTTTTTGTGTCCTTCCTGCAAGAGATGTGAAAGTGCTGCTGCTGAGTACAGTGATAATGAGTGATATGTCTTCAATGACTGAGTTTTCAATCATTTTTGAAAAAAGTGTGACTAATACAGATTTTGGGGTGTTAGCTGATTGTGATCTTATTTGCTAACTATAAGCAGTCAGGAATTTATTTCTGTCTTGATAGGTTTATCTTATTAGTTAACTGAACGCTTTTTTCCCCACCATTACTGCTCGTGAATTTCAATTCATGTTTTAGCTGACAGAGTACAATTTTCATACCTTTTCAAAACCAGAGTTTATTGGAATTGGAAGGTTGCATAATATCCTGAATATAATTCTAAAAGGCTAGTGTTCAGTTTCTACCTGATTGGTTTATGATATTATGTGGACACAAAAATGAGTGCATTTACTCTTTCTCATCAGTAGTAGACAGTGGCAGAGTTTGGTTTGGTTGTACTCTAAATTAACTTTGTGAAATCAAACCACTATGTGATTTAGATTAACTTTGTAAAAATGTTTGAAAGCACTAGAAAAGATGGTCATGTTGTGCAGAGAGTCTAAAAATCCCATTTGCCTGTTTTGAATTCCAGGTGGAAGGGAATACTTTGCTCAATCAGATACTGCGATTCTTGAGAAATGTATGTATTAAAAATATGTCATTATTTAATGGAAAATTATGAAGACCATCTAATTCTTCCATGAGATTCCGCAAAAAGCTAAAATGAGTCTAGTGGGATTTCTTTCTCCCAGACATTTTTGTGTATTTTTTTGAGTGCTGTATTGTGCTTGGAAGGCTGTGCCAGCTGTTGATTGTCATCTTTCTCATGTCTCTGATAAAAAGCCACTCAAGAAGGCTGAAATATGAGAACGTCATTAGCTTTCCTACTGGCAGAAGTGCTTAAAAAAGCCACAATAGAAAGAAAATAGATTGCATACTGAAATTAAAAAAAAAAAAAAAAAGAAGGCAGCTCCAGCGAGGTTTTGTTTAGACCCGGGAAAAAGCAAAAACATGGCAAGAGGGTTCTGCAGGCACAAAGGGGAATAGTGAACTTGTGGCTGATGTGCAGAGGGGGGGTGTGGGAAATCTCTGATGTGCATCACACGAATCCTGCTTGCGTTTTGTTGTCAGAATTCAGCTGGTTGAGTTGTTTTTGGGCACCAGGTGCTACGTAGGAGTTTGTGTTTGCTGTGACTGACGTGGATGTGGTGTGCCTGACTTCAGGGGGGAGAATGGATTTCTGGTTTTAAACTGATCTTAGGAGGCATTGGAAGCTTTTTTCTTTTTAATTAAAAATCCGCTTGGGTTACTAAAGATGAAAGATGGGATTTGTTTAAAGATGGAAGATTAATTAAGAAGAATAAGCAAAATACCCCTGATGTGCCTCATGTAGTTAGGAAAAGAAGAGCCACCATGTCAGAACAGAAACACAAACTAGGCAGTCAGTGATGCTTTCTGTGCAGACACAGCTTAAAGCCCCCTGTGTTATTCAGGATTGCAAACAGTGCCCAGTTACGGTTTTGAAAATACTGAAAATATTTTGTTTGTAATTAGGTGAACACAGAGAGATGTGTAGAAAGCATGTATGCTGTGCATTCAGCAAACTCCGGGTTTAAAGTGTATGTATTAGGAAGAGAATAAATATCTCATTTTGCACTGCCTCCTAAGGTGGAGGGCGGGAGGCAGGGATGGAGCAGGGAGAAAACAGAGGCAGTGGAAACAGCAGCAATATGTACGCTTGCCTGCCTGTCTCACATTAATGGAACAGCTTGCAAGGTCTACAGGGAATTTGCATTGGCTCTGTCACTGGTATTATTTAGTTCCTTATTTATTGCTAGTGGCTTGATTGTGCTGTATTTTCCCAGCAATGAAAGCTTTTAAAGATCATGTCTGACTCCTTTTGGACAGTGCTGTCCAATTTCTCTCTGCCTGCTACCAGCATGTTGAGACGATCCAAAAGGTAATCTAAGGATTTTGCGAGTAATTCTTATCATGTTTTTCTAAGCTACTTGTTTTAATACTGTTTACTCTTGCTTTTTTTCTCTGTTTTAACAGATTGAATCATATTCCTAGTACATTAGATATGATTTCTTAATTTCTGAATGATTTTTAATTGTATTCATTGTAAAAATCATACTGTGCAGATCCACCGATCGTTCTTTTTGAAGATATTTATTTAAATGCATTGTTCCTTTTCATACTATGTGAATGTGATGAGGGGTTTGTTTCTACAAAATGATGGATAGATGCTTACTGGGAGGAAGCTGCTTTATTATTTGAAGTAGCAAAACAGTATTATGTTGAAATAGGCAGCACCATGAAAGACTTGCAAATATTTTGACTTACAGCACTTACAGTCTTCACAGAGATATGCATAGCCTTAAATTTTAAATAATGCTTAATACATTTAGCATCTTTTTTTTTTTTTTAGAGATGTGAATATGTTAATGTAGCAGTTAATAGGATGAGTGTTTATATTTGCCCTGCTCTCTGGATTTTGATAAAATCCCATTGAAGTGTGCAAACTAATGAATGATATCGGATCTGATGCTGTACAGGGGTGTCCCTTCAAGACTGGGAAATATCAACATAATTATCGCTCATCAGGTGCTCTGTGGAGCTTAACATTTGTAGCCTGAAAACTTACTGGTAAGACTGGTAGGTAGCTAATCCTGACTAAAGCAGCATATTCAGATTTATGAGTAAACAGTTGCAGCTGGTATCAGAATTTCTCAGGAGCTGGTTTGTTGATACAGTTAATAATCTATGTAAGACTCAGAATATAAGCTTTGGCTTGAGTATTAGGGTGAATTTTGTTCACCAGCTATCAGAAATTATACTAATCTTTTTTTGAGGATTGTAGCTTCTACCAACTAGTATTTTGGGGGGCTCTTCACTTTTTGTTATTATTCCACATTTGTAATTTAAATTTTATCGAAGTTGTGTTCTGTGCTGCCAGTGACTTTTAGGAATCTTAGTGGCAATGAAGAAAGATTTTGTAAATAAATAGAGATCTTAGTTGCTAGGAATTGCATTAGCAATGTTGTTCTTTTCAAAATTGTTGTCTTTAGCCTGTTTTTTAAAGTAAAGGAACTCCTTGAGATTCAGATTGTGTGTCGATGTCTCTGCTCCAAGCAGTAACTTTCACACCCATTGAGCAGTTGTAGCAGTGGTTTGATGGAGTGACAAAAGTGACAGAGATAAAGCTCTTTATTTTCTTACAGATTTCTTGAATTTGGCTGGGGAGAGGAAGGGGAGGCAAATTATTTTTTTATGCCTCTGTTTCCAAAGGCTGAGGGAGGTTGGACTTGGCTTTCAGGTGCTCTTGGCCACCAACCTGTGAGCATGGGAGCAGCCTGGGGTTATGAGACCTGGCTCGCTGGGAGAGCCAGGGGAGCTGGGCAGAGCCAGGAGGGAAGGAGCTGGTTTAGGGCAGGTGAGGGAGGACACTTTTCTGTAAGAAAGTAACCTGTGTCAGACCTGCAGCTTCTGGATCCTTTTATTACTCCTGTTTGCACAACTTTGGTTTCCTAAAGCTCACTCCATTCCAGACGGTGTCCAGTGTGCCTGAAGGTGGTATTTTGTGAAAATTCAGCAATAATAATCTTCCAAACAGCGTGGACACCCACAGTGTCTCTCATAACAAAAAGAAACCATCCTTGTTTTTCAATGTCTTATTAGTGTGCCATTTTGAATTTAAAATTACACATCAAGGTCAGAAACAATTTGAGAACTACTAATAAGGTTTCAGGTGTGATACTTTGTCAGAAAACTCCTACTCAAAATTTACAATTCCATTTATTTGTTAGTAGTTGAAGTACAAAAAGAAAGAAATTGATCTGTAAATCCGCTGAGCATCTTAATGGAAAAGAGATGACTTTTTATTGATTTAATCACATAAACGAGTATTAGGTATTTCAAAATGATCAAACAGCACTATGAGGATTCAGAGCAGAGAGCTGCTGCACGAAGTCATGTGGTGGAAATCCTATTTTGCACAGGATGGAAACCGCAGCCTTCAGCCAGCCTCAGAAATGAAATATTTGAGCATGTGTGACAGTTTGCTGGGAATATCACCTTCTGCCGAGACGGGCTGGCAGCCTGCCAGCTCTTTGCCTGCTGTCTTGGGGGAGATGAGTGGGCAGGTTGGGCTGGTCTGAGGAGTATTGTGATAAATCACTGTAATAATGGGATTCTTGCCAGGGTACCCGTCCTGAAATCCCGTGTCTGTGTATGCAGTGGCTTTGCTTCTATGTGGGCTGTGAGAGTGGTCACTGCACATGGCAAGCATTGCAGTGCCATGACCTGGGTGTTTCTGCGTGCTCATGTTCTCAGGATTGTGGCATCTGGGCAATAGGAATGGAGTACTCTATCACTAAATAAATAAATATTTTCCAGTTTTAATTGGCCCCCTTTCAAAGCATAATGTTCACTTCTTAAGTGCACTTCCTTTAAAAATTATGATTGCAATTTAAATTTCTCCTGTAACTTTGCAATCTTCATCGTGGTTAGCAGCAGAGAATTTCTTGCTGTGACAAATATTTGATACAGTTTTCCTCTGCTCTGTTTGCAAAACTTCCCTATGGTCCTGTTGCATTAGTGATAGCCTGTGTGCTCTTAGTTCTGGGCTTCTCCACCTTCGATTTCTCTCAGTTTTAATTTGGTTTCACATTGCAAGAAAGGGTTACTAGTGGTATTCTGACTACTGAGCTATGGCACATTTCTCTATAATGGCTTCTGATATGTACTAAAAATCCTAGAGGGCTTGACTCCCATATGGTTTCTCCTGCATTAGGAGGCAAATGGGAAGGACTCCTCTTTCTCCTCGGTGCATTTTGTTGAAATGAGCTCTCTCGTGCAGCTGGTGGGATTCTCGCTGCAGCTAATGGCTCTGGAAAAGTGAACCATCTGCTGCTCCGGTCAAAGTGGCTGGATTGTTTCTTCTTGAACGTATTCCCAGAAGGATAGAGAAAGTCAAGAGCAAACTGTAAATACATAAGTTTCTCATGGGAGGGGTGACATAAACATAAATCACATTTACCTGTCAAACTGGTTCTGTATAAATATTTATGAGTTTAAACTATAGGAGAAATATGAGAACCCTTTGGTTCAAAGGGCATATGGGGCTGCTATTCCGATATCAGCTCTACTGAGGCATTGCCTATTGAAATTGGATTATGGAAAGATAAAGCATAATTCTGACGTATTTAAATTAAACGTCTCTGGATTTAAGTCCTTTTGTTTCTTTGCACTTTGGGCGTATCTTGAATATACTCTTGCAATTTGATATTAACAGCACTATAGAATTGTGCAAGTGAGTATTTGTTGGTCATATAAAACTGACTTAGGATGCTGATTTATAATGTTTCCTGATTTTTTTATTTTAATCCTTTCCGGGTGGAACAGGCTGTGACTAAGGGTTTTAATGATTTCACTTTTGTTGAGTGACATTCTCTTTGCAAAGTTAAGATGGGAAGTTTGTGTGTTGAAGTGACTTGAAAGATAATTCTGGAGAATGAAAAAGGTGGATTTCTGTGGGAAAGGAGATCTTCGATTTGTATCCACAATTGCCGTTGATGCTTAATTCTCTTTCCTGTTCTCCCTTCAGTGAAATGGCTTTAGTGATACAACAATTTGTTAAAATCACAAGATTAACTACCTATAAAGTGTAAAGCAATCTTGAAGTAGCAAAACACCTCTAAGATGAGTGAGTCTATGGAAATCATTGTATTTATTACAAAAAGTTCCTTGGTAACTAAGAAAAATGCTATTCATTATAGAAATATTCACAAACAGTAAGAGAAACCACCTTTCACTGGGATGTAAATGAGTGAGTGGAAATAATCAGGTGGCCAAGAACACATAAATGGTGCTTTCTCATGCATTGGTGTTTTTCTGGTAACTTCTCAGCTGCCATAACAGGACCAGGTTAGACGCTGAGTCCATACATATCCCCCCAAATGTATTCTGTGTCTTTTTGTGCTGATTCACCTAGATCAACATTAAAAGCTGTGTGTGTCAGAAGGGTGCCACCTCCTCCATATACACATTGTCACACTGAAGAAAAACAATTAGTTTGACACTAGCAGAATTCTTACTTTTTTGTGGTAACATAACGCTAACATTAGAAATGTGAGTCTATACTATAATTAACTTTAAAGTGACAGCTGTCACACCACACATTTCCTTGCTCAAATGAATAACATAAGAAATGTTTTCCTTATGTTGGGAAGGATGGGAAAGACCTGGAAATCTGATGCTTTTCATAATACTTAGCTCAGTTTTTTTTTGCCTAGCTGAACATATTGAATGACCTCCTGACACTCATAATTGGAGAGGAAATTTCATTCAAATTACTTCTGCTAGGTATTTCAA
Source organism: Callaeas wilsoni (assembly GCA_013398955.1). Lineage (NCBI taxonomy): Eukaryota > Metazoa > Chordata > Aves > Passeriformes > Callaeidae > Callaeas > Callaeas wilsoni. The sequence continues at coordinate 42,481 of VWPU01001706.1, read as the reverse complement.
TATGGCCTTAGGACAAAAGCTCTGCTTGGGGGAGAAAAAATTTCCACCTTATCTTCTGAAAATCTCTTTATGACAATAGTCTTTTGGATTGCATGGAAATGTAATGAGTATTTTGCTCACTAATGGATGAGTTTTGGGGAGCTTCCAATACACTTCCAATACACTCTCCATTACAGGATATTTGCAGTACTTAAATACAATGAAAATGGAAGGAAGGTCCTCGTAAAACCCCCCAACATTTGCAACGATTCAGGCAATCCACCTGGATTGTTAGTAATTTCTAGTTTATGTGGGATTCTGTGTAAATCATATTTTATATTAATTTTGAATACTGTTGTCAGTTTTTCTGCTCGACTAAAACCCAGGGAAAGGATCTTAGAGGGTTAACACTGAAGTTTTGAGCCTTGAAAGCTTTTTGTTCAGATCGAAACTCTGTTGTATGAACATTTGGCTATTTCCCAGGACAAACCAGTTTTTCAAGTCAAAACCTTTGTGGAGAGGAAACGAAGCAACACACAAATTGCAGACAATTTCATGAATTATTTGGATCCTTCACATGAAGGAGACTGCTGAGTATAAAATAATTTTGCGCTGCTGTTTTAAGTGAGCTAAAGGAAATACTGGGGTAAGAGACTGGTTTGAGGAGAGATGTGAGGAAAAGGGAGATCCTGAACTTTACAGAGGACGCTCAGTTTAGGTCAGTGCTGCTGTGGAAAGTAAGACAGAGAGTGCGTACTGGCACGTGATTGGCCTGGAAATGTGCAGTTCTTGTGTTTAATTGAAGTCGACACATTTGGGTGTTGGAATCCTTACAAAGTCTGTGCATCTGCTTATTTTGACTGTTTTTTGTCTCTGACAAGCGCGTTTTAAATCTGAACGCCCACCAGCCTAAAGCTCTGGGATGGACTTGGAGATGTATCTGGATCTGAGGAACCTCTGCCCATGCCACGATGTTACTCTTTGCAGGTCCCTGTTCTTTGGAAATGTGTGAAGTTGTGGTCAGGAGCAAACTAAGAGACGTTCTGTGGTGCACTTGGGATTCGTGTTATTTTACTGGCAGCTGAATGCTGACGTTAACAAGGAACTGTACACCTTAGAGCAAAAAGGGTTTTATAGAAAGGAGACCTTACTTAAAGAACTGAGAGATACACTTTATGGCATGTCATCTTCTATCACCAGACATCCACCTGGAGAGAAATGACTTAGTTATCAGTCAGGTGCTGAACACTTTGTATTGGCCGCCATCTCGGTTACCATAATGAGCAAGTAAACATCTTCTCAAACCATTAAGGAAAACACCTTTGAAGTGTTTTGATTCTACATTTGTAGCTAATTATCAGATAATCCCTGAATGGTTTTTCTCCACTCGTAGCCCAATTATCTTTTTTTTTTCCTATTATTTTGAGGACTACAGATTAATACCTAAGTGTTCTTTAGAGTAGATTTGCTGATAAAATAAAATAAAACATACTTCTGTAGTGAAATGTCATAGGTTATTCCAGGCCTCTTAAAAACTTAGTTTTAAAGATTGTTCTGGTGTATTTGCTTTTGGTTTTATGTCAGCTGAAGGTAGAAGGGTCCAGAGAACTGGGATTCAGAAGGGGGATGTCTAGGAGTCCTGTGCAGGGGAGTTCTTGTGCCAGATGTGAAATCCGAGCCACCTGATACCAGTGTCTTTTGTCTATCATTTTAGGCAATGCTGTGCAGTAAGTTGGACATGTTTTGAGATTGTTAGCTTAATCAATCACCATCTTTTCCACAAAAATGCCTCAAGTTTGGTATTCAACTATCGTGTTTTATATGAGGACAAAGCTTAGTCCTGTATTGAGAATCTAAGCAAATGTTATGCTTATATATGAGTATGATGCTTGCATGAGTCTCCCCATATTCGTTGCTGCCTGCTGTGTTTATGTAGCACTAAGCACATAATTTAAACTCCTTCAGAATTAATAGAAGATGTAAACGTCACTTGACGCGTTCTGTTTGATGTTGAAGGAGTCACTTCTGGTATCATGCGACACTGGCAGTGAGCATGTGCCAGGGGAGAGACTCACAGTGACGCGAGATAAAAATCTTCTGCAGGCACACACGAGAACAGTCTTTCCCTGAATCTTTGTTCTCCGAGGAAGCGAGCTTGAATCCTGCGGTGGCATTTGAAATTACTTATTTCCAGTATATTGGGTGTTTTCCTGTCCTTTAATTTTGTTCCAGTCTTGATTGCATGGTAAATTAGTACGTTACAATTAACAGAGCTAATTTAAATTAAGCATGATTGCTATGAAATTTGAATACCTGACTTTCTGTAAGTGTTTGCATTTGTCTTCCTCTGTGTCTTCATTTGTGTACATTCTGCAATTTTCTTGGGTCTCATTTGCTTTCCTGCTGCCCATGCTGGTTTCAGACTATGTGCAGAACAGAACTGGTGCTGCAGGAATGCTGGGACATCACAATACATGGCTCCCAGAAATGAATTTTACAGCAATCTTTTGCTTATACAGAAATAGGCTAATGTTATTTAACAGCCCTATCTCTCCCCACTTTGTCTCAGAGAAAATTTGGGCTGTGTTTTCCTGTGCTTGTGAGTTTCTGCTAAAGTTTTTTAGACACCATTTGTAAAAATAATGCTCACATGTTCTTAGTTCCTGTACTTACGAATAAGTACATAAAGCATTCAAAAAGCTTTTAGCAGTTTCTTCGCTTGCATTCTGATCCAATTTTACATGAGGTACATTTATTAAATATCTGCTTTTTAACAGCTGTGTAAATTATGGCTCTGATTTTACTAGGCTTTAGTTTTTTCTTACTTTTTGATTTCTTTTTGTTATCACTGCTACCATCCATTTATTTTTAATACAGTCATATATTTGTATGTATTGCTCTCTACCATCTTACTGTAACTAGAATTGATTTTGATTTTACTTTTCAGCCTTCTTAAGTAGAATAACTCTTTAAAAAGGTACCCTTTCTTGTCAGTGGTGAACTGCTTCACCCTTTGGATGTACTGCTGGTACAAGCTATAGCTGTTAGCCTGTGACTTCTAATGTTTGTGTTTTTCTTCTGCTCAGTTTTGTGAATGGTTGTTCCAGCTTCGGTCTGCTAAAATTTCAAACCCCTGTGTGTGTCTATCTATTTGTAGTACACATTTGTATAGTTATTAAACGGGAACAGCCACTCTTGTATGAAGAATTGATGGCTGTTGGATAATGAACACTTGGCTCAGCAAGTAGGCTTTACACAAAAGAATGAGGTTTAACATGTAATCAGGCTTGATTGTTCCAGAAACTTCCCCTTGCTGCAGATCTGAGGGCTGCTCTGTGTGCCAGCGCAGGATCTGCACCCAGGGCCTCCCCCTCTTCTGCCTTTTGTGGTTTTGTTGCTCCATTAACATGAAATGCCTTTTACAGGTGTATTTTCTTATTATTTTAGTAGTCAGTTTATTTGATCTGATATATGCTATAGTAGCTATCTAATGTATTTTTGTAAATAACTTTTTCATGTCTTCTTAAGTGTGTTGTTTTTATCCGGGATAGTGGTTTATCGACAGACCTGTCTCTGTAAATGAGTAAGGACCACATAAACTGAGTGCTTTATTTCAACACTGCAGTGTATCTCTCGACATGAATTTATGCCAGTTTTACTGGCTACACTGAGCATTTTCAATGCCCACAGAACTTCGGCTCCTGTCTGTCCCTTTCTTTGATGTTTGGAGCCAACTCTTTATCTCGGTAGCCTCTTCCCTCTCTGCCATTCAGTGAGTGCATTGATTGGAAAGGTCCCAAGCAACATTTCTTCTTCCAAAGCTGAAGGGAACAATCTGAGCAATCTGTATCCTCTCTTGGTATCTGTTTTGAATTAAAGCACCACGTTGGCACACTTCTCACCTTTGTCTTGCTCTGGTAGGGAGCTGCTCTGCTCAGCCCTGGTTGAGAGCATGGCATTTTCCTGTCTAATACAGCTTAGTCCTGGACAAATGTCAAAAGTTTTGTAGCCTGCCTGTTGAGATTACAGGTTTGTTAAGCCTGGATATTTTCCTAATATGTCCATTGGATTATTATCAGTCTACCTTAGTACACTCATGCTTTGCTGTAATTTTTCAGAGATGTTTTTGAGGATTTTTCTCCCGTCTTTGTGTGTGTGCAAACATAATAAGCAACAAATTGTTTTCAATGCTTCTGTTTGAAGGCCTTTAGAGGCTGAATGTTTGTGTGTACGTGTATACACATACTTTAATACTTTCACAGAAAAGTGATTTTCCCCTCTTGAGGAAACGAACCTTTCTTCATTGGACTGTCTTTTAGAAGTATCCTATTCTTTTTTTAACATTTTATTAAATTGATGCTGATTTTTTTCTTTTGGTTTTATTTTGTAAGAAGCTGCTAAGAGTTGTGAAATATTATTGCTTTAGAAAGGGGAGGGTCTTGGTGATGAAAATAGAAAGCACATTCTCACCTTCTAAGTTTAGAAGCAAAAGTATAAATTTAAATTATCATTGTAAGGTAGGCAGATTGAGATTGATTTTCTGGATCTATGTCATTATCTACTACACTTTGCTACTGGGGATGAATTTGAAAATTGTTTATCTATTCAATGAGTATTTTTTTATATATTAAAATTCTGCAAAATTAAGAAAGACAGAATGGAATCCCAATAAGATAAAAGGGAGTGATTCTCATAGCAGGCAATGGTTACATTAGTGCCTGGTCAAAAAGGTAGGAGGGATGAGAGCGTTGATGTATCAGTGGTGCAAAGCATGGTAATGTATATGTTGCAGCTTACCTTGGTTTTTGGGTATTTTTTAAAAGGTCAGATATTTTGATCCCTTTGGCTTCGGAGTTAAATCCAAAATATCTGTGAAGCCTTTCTGTCAAAAGGTATGTAGAATTGAAAAACGGAGGGATGGTGATTTTACAAAAAGCTACCTGTGGAGTTGGTTGCAGATGAGGACGCGGGGAGTGGGTTTATTGTCTAACAGCGTGCTCTCTTTGTTGTCTGCTCTTCTGGCACGTTTGTCCAGATGTGGTGCCATGTTCTGTTCAGGATTTTCTGTGCTCTAATGTGCTGGAAGCTGCTTTCAAGTTCACTATGCTGGGTGATTCTTAAGAAAGTTGATGTTGCAGAGCTGAGGATGGCGGTAAGTGAGGCTCATGAGCAAAATAGCAGAGGCACCAGGGGTGGAAGCACGGCCCAGCACTTGTCTGAAAGCCACAGCAGAGATGTGGTTCCGGCTGGTAGGAAAGCACATCCTAAGTGTAACATTCTGCCGAGCAAACACAAACCCTGCCTCTCTTCAGTGGGGTTGTTATTGTTGGTCCCCAGAGCTGGAAAGGTGAGTCTTACCAACAGAGTGAAACCTTTCCAGTAGAGCTCAGGAGAGCACCTTAAGAACATGTATTTTTCAAATGTGCAAATAATTTGATTGCAAGCATCCTGGTCTTGTTCAACAAGAATGTTGCCACCCTAGTTATTACTCTACTGTTCGGCCATGTGAAAATCTGTGTTCTGTGCAGTAGAGGCAACTCCTCTGACAGTTTGATTTGGAGATATTTCTAAAATAATGTATTGTTAGAATAGATTTAAAATTAGATCAGTAATTAATCCTCATGCTGAGGTTTGGAACCCCAGGTAGCTGATAATGAGCTAATTTGTAACATTTTTTGATTCTTAAACTAAGAAAATGCTGTGAAACAAAATGAAGAGAACTGCTCATATTGTGTGCTACAAAGCAACCAAATGAGTCTTCATATTATTTTATGTAACACTTACATTAAACCTGGAAAGCTTTCTTTCAATTTTTACTTCTTTGGTTTGTTTCCTGGGTGCATCTTTGGGGAGAGTGTCTAGAGTAGGTTTATTGTGTTGCACACCTGTATGTAATTGTACGCTCCACGGTTAGAGGATTTGAAACAATATAAAATCACTCTGTCATTTCATTCTGGAATTTGTTTGCTTGGATGTTTTGGAGGAAAAGAAATGTGATAAACTATCTTCCGTGAGAATTGCCAAGTAGAAACTTATTTAAAAAGCAGCTATGCTACGTGAAGCATTTAATAATAGCTTTGGAGGAAATGGGAAATGAAAGTAAGCAGTTGTGCTTAGCTTTCATTCAATCAGCCTTTCACACTTTGTGATGTAACTTCATGGCAGTATAATGCATAACACAACTGAAGTAGGAGATAGGAACGCTTGGGAAGATTTGTTTTATGTTTTTGCCCATTAAATAATGTCTGTATTTATTCTGGGGTCTCTCTTCCGTAATCAGAGATTTGTTCTTACTTTTGTTCTTTTATGCTAAAACAAAGATAGGCTTGGAGTGTGTTCATAATAAAGTGGATTCATGTAGTCGAGAATGGCTGTACCCGTCATTGTAATTTGTTGTGACATCTCATTTTGTTTGGCTTTGCAGAGTTGTTCCTATGTTGTTAATAATGCAAAAGGTCTGGACTGTACAGTGTGGTGTAAGCAGGTGTGCACCAGCCTCAAGCATTAGGCAAATTAGACATAAATTTGGTGTTCACTGGCAATTTCAGCCTTTTCTTTTGTAATTTCTTAGCTTGCAGTGATGCTGCTTCTTCAATTTGAGCTCTAAATGAAGTAGGAGGGCTTGTCTAACATAGAGCTTGGTTTAGATGAAAGGAGAATGGTCTTTCATGCTATAAGTTAATTCCTAAGTACAAAGATGTTAATTTTCCTTAAAACAAAAGAACCATCTGCACCCATTTTACTCCTTGCTTTGTAAGTCTTGCATTGCTTGACTCCATGTTCACCTCGGTTAATGTGTTTGCCAGCACGCTGAAAGGTGTTGGTGGCATTATGGAAAACGATGTCCTTTGTGTGTTTTACCCCTGTGCACTCTCTGGATATCTGTACAGAAGTGCAACCCACACTTCACAAGATGACTACGTCTTTTTCCTCTGTGCTCTTCTTTTTTTTGTCCAGTTTATTTTATCTCATGGGCTTCAAAACAATGGGCAATGCAAATTTGAGTAGAGGCTGGCTTGCTGAACAACTTGCATCTGTTTCTGTGGTTGTAGTAATTAAATTGTAGAAAACTTCTTGTGGAAGAGGACCCTGCACTCAGGCAGTCGGTTTTCATTGTTCTTTTTATTTAGGTTCCAAAGTTCAATCCTATTTGAAGTTCTTCAGAAAGATGATGGAAACAGGAATACTGTAATCCAGTCTCAAGATCACGGGAGTTAGGGATTGATTTTATAAAGGAGTGAATGGCAGGGAAAGATTGTCCAGTGATGCACTGGACAAAGGCTCCTGAGTTGCTTAGTCTGGGCAAAATAACCAGGAAGGAATCCAAATTCAGGATGTTTCCTTGCTCCTGGGACTTTAATGACAGGAAATAAAATGCAGTTTTCCTGGGTGATATTGGGAAGAAGATAGTTCTGTGTCTGTTGTGATGGAGACTCTGCCTGCAATCTTTAAGAAGTTGCTTGTTGGACTTGTTCTTCCATCCTTCACATCTTAACTGTGTGTAATTGTATTTCTTTACAACAAAAGAAGTGTTTATTGTAGGAATGTGCAACCCCCCAAACCTACACCCTGAATAATAACACTTTTTTCCCCAGTTATTCTAGGATGAATAACTCTTAAACTATTCTTGAATGTGGAAAAAAAAGAAATCAGTTGAACCAGATGCTTACTTATCTATTTTAGAGAACTAATTATCCCTGTTGTTGGTAGTGCTAAAGCTTACAAAATTGCTTCCATCTTTGAATTACTATAATTAAGACGATAACTTCCACATCTAGTTAACATTGCTGTGCAGCTGCTGCATTCATTGACATGCAGATTTTGGATTTTGTAAATTTTCTGTCATTGTGAATAAAAATTTTAAATACTTATTTTCATTTCCAAAATGTCTGTTTCTCATAAAGAACTCTTTGTAAAGCAAATCAACTGAAACCAAACTTCTGTAACATCAGAGTAGAATCTGGTGAAGTTTGGTTAGGTGATATTACATTTTAGGAAAATATGTAACCACAAATAACTTTTGTAGATATGATTGCTCTAAATTTTGGATCCCAGTTTGTAGGGATTTGAGGTCACTAAATTGAATGCCAAATCTGGAAGAAGTCTGATGTTTGACTTCTGAAATGTTATTTTGAAAGAACTTAGTACAAGAGTTAATCTGGCACTCTGACAACCTGAAGTAGTTTACAAAATTCTAAAATTAAAATTTTCGGTTGAAGGCTGGGCAAGCTTGATGATCTTGTAGGTCTTTTCCAACCTTAGTGATTCTATGACAGATCACTAATATGAATAAAATGCATTCATGAATACTAGCCAAAATGTGATTTAAGCTATACTTTTTCCATATATTTTATTTCTTCAAGTTGATTTCTGTCAAAGTCAATGAGAAGGCTTGTGCTGTGTTACCGTGTTTACTTACATACTCCAGTAGCTTCAGCTATGGGAAATTCCTCAAGGCCTATACATTCAGATAGATTTTAAGGAACTTGCTTATCATTATTCATTTATAATAACCAGCATTGCTATGAAATTGCTTGATAGTTGGTAGTTGGTTATTTATATTTACATTGTTTTTTTCTGTGGCACTTGCTTTCATTACACGGATGCCTCGTGGGCATTAATCAGTTTTGCTCAGTAAGTTGAAGATGTCCCCTGAGTAAACTGCTAAAATAAAGAATCAAGTATTGATTTATGCTGAAACTGAGACATTGATTTCTTTTTCAGACTGAATAGGCATATGAAACAAGGTGCACTCGCGGTGCTCATTTTAGGGGCTTGCCCGGGGATTGTCCGTGGGTGAGGAGGAGGAGGTTGGTTGGGGCGCAGCTGAAGAGCTGTCGGCTGCGCGCAGGTCGCAGGTACGACGCCAAATGTGCTCAGAAATAACTCTGGGCAAGGGTGCTGGCTCGGGGGCACATTTCAGTGGGTCCAAAAGCAGTGTCCAGTTACCAGACCCACGTCCGATGTCCTGCAGTGTTCGGTTTCAGGAACACGCTGGGGACACTTGAGTACACGTAACAAACGATACTTTTACTGCAGGCAGAGAAGTTAACGCTAGAAATAGTAAAAGCTTTATTTCCACAGTGATGCAAAGGCCTTGTTTCGACTGGTTCTGTATAAAATACTCATTTTACTATGTGTTTTCAGGATTAAATCGAGGTGCTCCTGTGTTCTCACAGGTTCCTAGACTCAGGTTTGGCTGTGTGGGTGTTCGACCAGAGCAGGGAGGGCAGCGCCTCCAGAGCTCTGCATGGGCTGGAACTTGACCCTACAGCTCTGGGCCCTACAGAAATTCTGGGCTTTTAAAATTGTTTTTTGCCTAAACTGGAAGACCTGGAGGGGATTTGCTTTCTGAAATTATGAAGTGGGATCTGAGAAAAAAAGAAGGTTTACAAGACCCATAGCAAATTGTGAGAGGAAAGGAGGCTCAGGGCAGGGCTCGCCTTGTGTTTAATGAAAACAGCAAAACTTTGGCTTATAAACAAATAACAATGCTTGAAATCTCTCTGGACTGGTTAACAACTGGGTTTTTTTCCTAGTTAAAACGTAAGATATACATAGCCAACCTTTTCCCCTTTTACTTTCTCCTATTGCTCCTGTTTTCTTATGTAGATTGAATTAATTTTTGAGCAAGAAGACATATACAGTATTGTTTTGAGAATTTGCGAACAGTAATAAATAATAATTAATGCAATTTAAAGGAATAACAATATGATCTCCTCATTATCATTGGCGTGGTAGCTCAGTTTTGAACCCAGCACTGCCTGTCTGGCTAAAATGAATCTTCCAGGAAATAATTTTTTCTTCAGTGGAACTGTATCTGCCAACACTTAAATTGACTAGTTGGAATTTCTTTGGCTCAAAGCCCTGCTTAAAGCCAGCTTTGCTTCCTTCATATTTAGCTGTTCTTTAGGAGATGCTCAAATGCTGACCTAGTGACTTGTTGGAGAAGAGGTCATCCTACTGAAGTATGCATGTTACCTCCTCCCTTGACACTTTTTTTTGTGTTTTAGTGACTACCAGAACTTCATCACTCTTTTGTTCCGCATTTCCTCTAGGATTCCTACATCTATTAAAAGCTTTTTCTCTCTGTATATATTTTCTCTATACTGGCTCTCTTCAGCCAGTAGAGAGTATGATTATACTTGCATAGTTTTCTCAACATAGAACGTGAATTTGAGGAGTTGGGTGTTGTGTTTTTAGTCTCTTGTGTTTAAGCTTTGCCTTACTGCCAACACACGTAAGTCAGAGAAACAGCTAAACAGACCCAAGTGGCGTTTCTCTTTTGCAGATGAGAGATCCAGGAAAATTAAAAGTTATCCAATGTTGAGGGTGCAAAGAGAATAATGTTTTATTCTCAGCTTGGGGCTAGGCTTTCACTCCAAGCCATTCTCTCCTCTGGGTACATTTGTGTAAACCTGACCTATTTTAAGGGGTCTCAGCTGTGCGTGCTCTCCATCCCCTTAACCCTTTCTCTTTTGGCTCCTTATCTTGGCAAAGACAGCAAAGAAAATGGATTTGTAAAACTCCGTTCAATTCGGAAAATGCAGGCAAGCGGTTAAAAAGCTCTGAGTTTGGGACAGTTCACTTCCCCTGTTATGCTGTGGTTTAAATATACCAAGTTTCCACAGCCAGCTCCAGACATTGCTGTGGTAAAGTGTGCTTTAGGAACTCTCTTTAGCAAAGAGACACAACTGTAGAGAATGAAGCTCTGTTTTCTCACTGTACTACTGTTTTTTTATTGAGCAAGATCTTAAATTCTTACATTATATTTGATAGTAAAATGCCCGGGTCTTTTTTTATTTCTTACGTAGTAAGATGTATTACACTAGAATACTCAAGAATTTCATGTTGCAAGAAAGATTTTGTGCTAATATAAACAATGATTATCTGGTAATAATGTTGGAATTGAATATTCTGGGTTTTTTTCAGCAGTTACTGGAATAGTGTAACTGAAAACATGATAAAAATATCCATGAACTGAGATTTTAAGCTTCTTAAAATCAGGCTGTTAATTTTTCCATGAGATGTGCACAATGGCAATCAGTTTTTGGATGGACTGTTGTTGAATAATACATGAATGTAAATGGAGATTGTATGGAATCAGTTGGATAATTTTGAGGAATGCTTTAAGTACACTAAAGAGCCTGAATAGCAGTTAATGGTGCTTCAACTTTATTACTGTTTATTATAGTTGGCAGTTCAGTTGTATTTTTTTCTGCATCAAGTTCTCTAGTTTCCTATAGAGCAATAAAATAAGCTTACAAATAATAATAGTCAGATGCACCGTATCCTGTGGCAGCAAAATACTTTTGCATTAAATTGTAGTTTTTGGCAGCCCGATTGTGTTTATTGTTGGGCAGCTCCAGCAGATCAGTCAGTGCACGAAGGACCTGGCAGAGGTCAGCATTTGGGGTCTGCATGCAAAGAGGCTTTGCCTGTGCCTGAGGAACCCAGAGAGGAGCTTCACAGGGCACCCCTGGAGCGGGGCCAGCGAGCTCCTTGTCCAGCCTTTGCTCAGCTTTCCCTGCTCCTGGCTGTTCTCCCACCCCTATCATCACCAATGGGATTCTAGTTACCTGTGCTGAGAACTGCTGAAGTAAGCAGGAATGTTTCTGCCATGTAGGAAGCAAGCTGGAGGTACAATGAATAGATGTATGGAGCTGTAGTACTCAGTCAGTTGTAGGAGTTTGCTGGCAACTTCATTTCTTCTGTTTAAACAACAGGAGAAGTGGCAATCACAGAGGGATGTAACTATCTAGCTGCTCTTCTTCACAGCTCCCATGAGTTTAAAATGTTTCCCTTGCCCATTGTGATTCCTTGTATCATCTTTAGAGCTAAATGTTTGCTACCAGCTGTCACAAGCTGAGATGCAAATGGAGGAACACATCCTTCTCTTCACTTGGCTCAGCTTTGAAACTCCCAACAGGGAAAAATTAAATCTGAACTGTCCCATAAGAAGTGTCACTTTCCTTGCTGGAACAAAGTCATGGCAATGAGTGGCGTTGATGTGGTGGAGGCGTGTCTGACACTTGCTTTGCAGAGTTTTCCATTGGTATTGCCACATGTGGTCACAAAGATTTTTGGATCCCAGGTTTTAGGTTTGATTAATAATCCCACTCATCTGCTGGGTTGTGCTAACACTTTGCTCTTTAGTTTTAACTCTGCCCTAAGGAATATGTTCTGGTTTCTTATAACCTAGCCAATAATTGTAACAGATTTATTTGCTATTGGTATATATTGCTATTTGGATATTGGTAAGAGTATCCAAAGCACTCTGGGGTGCACTTTTAGCACACTAAAACAATTTTACATTGTTTTTTGCTTTTTGTGTGAGTTGTAAAGCATGAGTTGCACATATTCTGTGAATCAGGAATGAGTTACCAGCTATCTCCAGTGGCCTGTGCAGCAAATGCTTCCAGAGTGTTTATACACTTGCTGCTGACCAAACACCTTTTGTCCCTTTACACTTCCTTCTTTGCAGGGTCACTATGGAGATCGAGAGTGTGAGAAAATCCCACCCTAAATACTGAGAGATTCCTCCTTAGCAGAAGGAGATTCTGCAGGACCTGCCTCCAGGTGCTGTTGTCCGTCTGACCATGCCTAATGGTTTATCTCTCTTTCTTTCAGCTGTCGGACAAGCAACAGGAAGAGTTTGATTGTAACATCCAGCACATCTCCAACTCTCCCGCGGCCACATTCCCCTCTTCATGGACACGCAGGTAACTCCCTAGGACTGCTCCACCTGGGAATCATTAGCATAAATGCCAGTAGACATTGTAGTGAGCTTGAACATACTGATACTCAGCATCCAAATATGCCCTTTGGAAGTTATTCTGACTATAGTTTTTCACCTTCTCTAACTTGTAAGAGAGTCTTTATAGTTTCAAGATAAATGTTTTATGTTCTGCACTTTGTAGTTTGCTTCCATATCCATCCTCCACTCTTCCTGGGGGATTCAATCCTCTTACGTCCTGCAAAAGAGCCTGAGATGGAAAACAAAGCCAAATAAAATTAGATAACTACATCTAAGTAAGTCTCTTGTTCTGAGTCTCTGAGCATGGTTAATTTGTGCCAGTGATTTAACTGCAGTTCTCACGAGGAGGAGCATCCTGCCTGTTTCCGTGTGCCTGCGGCAGCCCGGCAGCTGTGCAGTGTGCCATCTTATGGTCTCTGTCTGCTACTCACAGCAACATGAGGTGTTTGGGATTTTTACTTCTTTTTTGCATTGCTGCCAGTTTCACCATGGCAGCAACTGGCAAATGCTCATTTCAGAGCACACGGGCAGGAGCTTGTTAGTCATTGAATTGAAGTGTGTGGAGATGTTCTTCCAAAAGAAAAAGAAGGAATGATTCTTCAGAAAGAATCATGCGGATTCAACAGCTTGCCTGAACAGCATGTTCCCTTGTTTTTGTTGCTGAGGGAGGGAGGTAGGTGATGTGTGACGGCTCTGTTTTTGCTGTTTCAAAATGCCAGAGAGGATGGTTGGGCTGCAGGTCCGTCCCTGACGGGCACCAGTCAGGAGCATGAAACAGCTGGAACATCTGTGCCACATCATCCACAGCGGAGCCTCTCTGGAAACACGTCACTGCTGCGTGTAAGACAAGGAATGTTGTTTTCATTATAATCAGACTCTCTTCCTCCTACATGGCAGTATGTTCTGTAAATGCTTTCTGGAGACTGAAACTGAGGCAATGCTGAGAAAGAACAGCAAACTGATAGTAGCTCAGCTAGAAGGAGCCATCTGCTTCTGTTTGCAGAGCTTTGCATCTCAAGAGGTGACATCCAGCCTGTTGAAAGGAAGAGGAAAGCCGAAGTTATTGTTCAGGGATGCCCGTAAAAGCCTCATTCACTCTAAGTTTTAGTAAAAATCTGCCACATTTTTTTTGGGTGCTATAAAAAGCCCAATCATGGAAAGCTAGGAAGATGCTTTAAGTACATTGTTTTTCTAAATGGCCCGTGATTTTCAAATTAAAATGTTAAAAAAATCTTACAGGTGGTATATTAAAACCGTTTTCTGATTCAGAATCTGAAATAAAATGCAGGGCCAAAAATGTGTGTAGGACCATCCCCTTTCACTTCAAACTCCCTTGTTGCTGTTGTGTGTGGTTGTGGTAGCAATAATTTTGTACAATTTAGTTTCAAAAAGGCATTTGTTTTTGGTAGGGATTCTGTACTTAGTTACATTGTGCTTTTTGCTTTGAATTCGTATATGTGTTGGTTTCACTAAATTCTAAATTAGCTCTACAAGCCTTTAACTGAGAAAAAGAAATGTCCTTGCTTGGGAGATTGCAACAAGATATTGACATGATCATTGGTCAGAAAACAAATGCAGAAATGTTCATAATAGAAACATATATCTTTTATTTTCTTTTAATTTGCTTTTCTCTTCCGTCTCTTTAAAAAACCAAGTTTCTTCTGGTGCTTTTTATGCTGTTTCAAGCTTTACAGGCTTATAATTTATTAGAAGTACGTGAGTGTCTTCTGAAAGGAAGCGTAACTACTCAGTGGTGTGCCACCTTACTTTAGCACTAATTTTTAAATATTTCCCTGTTTTTCTGATGTTGCATATGGGATTTAAAATTATTAATTAAAAAGACATCCTTTGTTGCCTGCAAGAGTCACCAGCAGCGCACAGGAAGATCAATTAATTGTAACTTGAGTTCTTTACCAGTACTGTATTTAGGAGCCTTTCCTGGGAAAAAAAATAATTTATTCAAGAGACAAAAGTAGATGAAATTTAGAGTAGAGTCACAAATATTTTCTTAAGAAATATCATATATGAGGAGTGAATTTGAGAACAGGCTGTGATATTTGTTTAGTATTTGAACAGAATCTATCAATCTGTTTGTTCAGGCACACGCAGTGATAAGTTACTAAGAAATGCTGGTGCCTCTCCCTGGCCTCTTTTGTCTTGAACTTTTGTCTTGTCTTCTTAGTGCCCATTCTGAACCTCTCCTACAAATCGAAGGAACAGCAAGCATGCAGAGAAGCCAGGGAGGCTTTCTAAAATGTTTCTGTTCAGACACCACACTAAAACGAAGTCCTGTATGGCAGTAATGTCAGCAGTTACTCTTCTGTACGTGATGTAAAAGTCAGCGGGTGACACCCAGGACAGTTGTCCTTCTGCCAGGCAAACCTGCCTCCTCATGAGCACTGATCCAGGCAGAGGGGCTTACTGTCTCAAATAGCATCCCAACAAGATGCCAGGCAGTTTCATATCCTCGAAAATTTAGAGAAAAAAAGTATTACTTAAAGAGCTCTCAACATTTGGGAAAGAAGTACATCCAAACATTTTGAACCTTGACATGAAATCACTTCTGAATCAAGAACACTTAAGTGTGCTAGTTAAGTTTTCAAATTATATGAAATAGCATTTTCCAGCATGAGCTGGTACCTTGGCATAAAGAGCTACAGCTCGTGGGGAAGTCACTCTGCTGGTTTACTCTGCCAGACTTGGAGTGGCCATTTTTAGGAATGCAAGTTTGAAAGTTTTGCCTTTATTCTAAATTTGTTTGGTTTTGACATGAGAGGGGGAAGTAAAGAGGTACACATGTGTATTTCTTACATTTTTTTCTATTTCTTTGAATCCATTTTTTAAAATCTGAAAATTACAAAGAGGTTACACTATGAGGTTGATAACTAAGTTGCCATCACATTAGATTTTAAATTGAAATGCTTAAAATAAAGGAAGTAACATTATAATTTAGTAGTAAAGAGGTAGTTACTTACAGCTGGAAAATTGAAGCTCAGGCTATTTTAAAATTTACTTTCCACAGCTGTAAGGCAGCCAGGTTGCTCTCTGACTTCCAGCAAAGGCACTTGTCACTGCTGGGACCTTTGCCCTGCTCCCATCTGCAATGGCACAGAGAGGGAGCTGCTCACAGGCAGCATTGTGCTACTGAATTAAATGATTCTGCTCTCACACTGCAAGTTCAGTTCCGCCTTCTGGCAGAAAAATGGCTGTCGCTGAGGTGTCTGTTTATTTATTATTGTTAGAGTGTGCAGAGTGTGCAGCACCCCACCCTAGATCCTGCCCTGGTTATCAAAGCTGAGGTTCATCAGCACGTCATGCCTATGATCCTTGGGTGGTGTGAGAGCACCATGGCATTCATTGTTTATGACACTGGTGGTACACAGGGTGCTTTCAATATTGTGATCGTTGTGAAAATTGTGTGTGCTGGAAGACGTCTAATTCTGTAGCATGCATATGACCTTTAGCTGCTTGCTTTAATATTCAGCAAATAATTTGAATAGCCTGCATAGAAGACCACAAAAACTTTGCCTTTTGTGTTTATTTGTTAGTTTTTATGGCTCTCAGAAGCAGGTTTTGCAGCATGGTTCTGTTGTGAGCTTTTGGACTCATAACCTATCTCATGGGTGTCGTTCATGTTTGTAGGGGTAGCTGGGACTGTCATTGCCTGTAAGGTCTGGTTTCATATTTTGAAGGTAGTGAATTTACAAATGCTTTGGCTGCATCCTTCTTCCTGTGTCCGGAAGATGTAAAGGTTCCTGCCTGAATTATTGGCATTGGTGTAGCTGTGTTGATTTACCTAATGGGCAATCATTCTATGTAACAGCCTCCCTTGAGACAGAGGCATTTCAGGTTCAGTAGTAGCCAACTATAACCCTGGAGCAACAGGGGAATCTACCTTTGCTACAGAATAAATAGGGTTTCGATCAGCCTTGGTGAACGAGACCATTGCACTCGGGCTTCTCTTATTAAAATACCTTCATCTCGAGCAGATGCAGCAGTGCTGGGAAATTTTAGGGAAAGTAGTAATTCCCTGTCTCCCTGTTGTTGTTTTAAAAGCTTCACCCAGACTTGAATTGAGTAGAAAAACTAATTGATTTTCATTTTAAAACTAGAAGCAAATCACAGGGGATCTAATTAAAATTCCAGTGTCTGAAAGGAAATACGCCATATACATCTGAAAAAGTAGTTGCTCAAAAATTAGTAGTATCTCTGTACCATACAGTGCAGGCTCAGACGAGTTTGAACACCCACATACTGAATTTCAAAATTTAAAAACTGTCATTACCCAATTTGCTCAGTTATTCTGAAATTCTATTTTGATCATACCCCAGAAAGTTCAAAGATTGATGAAGCTGTAAAAAGGCAATGACAGTTCATTGCTTGTTTATAACAACATTGGGCAATGAGATTTTTGTTCGAAACGATCATCTTGGTACAACAGTGTTCATTGTCAGTAAAGCTTGAAAAATGAGAAGGCAAAAACCAAGGTTTCCACCAAAGCTGGCAGCCTTCCTTGCTCTGTTAGATCATCTGCATAACCATGGAAAGGCCTCACTCCTGCTGCATCCTAAAATGCTCCTTCAGCTTTCCGCTAGCGAGTGATTGGTGACCCTCACCCTAAGGCATGTGCTGCAGCCAGGATGTGTGTGCTCATGCCTGACTCAGTTCTCCACTTTGGTGACTTCTTCCATCTCCTTGGAAGCTTGCTGTGCCTCCTAGACTGGGACTGTCAGACCTCTCCATCAGAAGATGTGGTTCAAAACTAGCAAAATGCTTCTGGTTTTCTGCTGTGACCCTAAGAATTAAAATGAGTACAAGCTTAATAAATGAAACACCAAAAGCTATTTAGCTATTGGTTTCTGATCACTCTCTGCCCTCTTCACTTGGGATATACTGGGAATGGGTTAAACAGTATCCAGTTGGATGAAGACTTGAATTTTGTTATATTAAACTGTGAACCTGTCATTAGTCTTAACTGACAATACAAAAGAAAACCAGGCCAAAGGAAAACAAACCTGTTGCTCAAACTCTTTGTTTTTAATTTAGTTTGCTCTTGATGAAGCAGATTGTGGAGTGGTCTGGAATTCACTTACCTCTCCAGTTCTCTCATCACCCCATGACACGTGTTACATCAGCCTGGGGCTGGTTTAATCTCAACCAGCTGCTGTTTTTCCCCTCGTAGCCTTGCAGAGCAGATGGAGTTTGCTGGCCTGTGCTGCTCTGTGGCCATCCTCGTACCCCAGGAGGTATCAGCCTGTTCCCCCTCTCCTCCTCCTCCCTCCCTGCCCCGACACGAGCCAGGTGGGCACACCTTGCTCACAGAAGTTGTGCAGAGATGCTGCTGCAGGCTCTTGTGACCCATTTGTAAGGCTGAAGTGTGAGGGAATGTTGCCTTCAACTGAGCACTGTGCTTATATTCTGCTCCTCCTCAGAGGAACAGCTAAGGTGTGTGGACAACTTGGATTGAAATTAATGTGACTTAATTATAAATTTAAATATAAGCTTCAGTAGGTTGTTGGATGGGACTGTAACCTCAAAATCACTGCTGCCCTGAGGGGCAAGCTGGGCAACTTGAGCTTCTGAAACAGAGGCAAGTCCTTTGCAGATGACTCATGCTTGAGGTTTGACTTTTCCACATGGCTTTTAAAATAAAACCATTTTATATGGGATCTAAATTTAAAACCATTTCTGATATACCTTGCAGTGTATTGCTTTTCCAGAATCTATTTCATTTTCCTGGTCTTATTTTAGTGCTCTATTGTTGTCTTTGCACAAAGAAATTGCTGTTGACACGTGTTTACTATGTATAGTTTCTCTTCTGTGCCCGTATTAATGATCCAGCAGAGCAAACCGCTTCATGTCCGATAGAAAGCACATTCACTGACATGAAGCTTCCAAATTCATCCATAACTTTCAAACATTTTGCAGTTAGTTTGTAAATGATCCTGCCTTTCAGAAGGGCTTTCTGTGCTACGGTTGCTTTTTAATTTGAAATAAAATACATTGCAATAATCCACTCACCATGCTTACACACCATATGACAAAGCCCAGAGAAAAAACTCCTGTGCTAAAAATTAAGTGTTTTTTCTTCCTTTCTATATAGATTCACTGATCCTTCCATTTTCATGGTAAAAGTACTATTTCAGGAAAGTGGTAGTTAGTGAGACTGCTGATAGGTTTTAGCCCAGTCATCTTACATATACATAGTTCATTATTATCGTGTGCAGTTTTCATGGTACGTTCTTTTTTTTTTTCCTCCTCAGTGAATTTTACATTCAACCTTGGCATATATTGGGAAGAAATGTTTTCTTACTGTTTATTATTCCTGAAACTGTCATCAGCGTTGTTTCTAACTCAGGGTTTTTCATTGACAAGTGCTATGAAAAGCTTGTAGATAGAAATTATTGCAAAATATTAAAAGACTCTCTTGTCTTGGGTGGTACAGTACTTACCTGAAATTAGGAAATGAAACATACCCTTTAAATTATTTTAGAAGGAGGAAAAATACTAGTACATCTATGTCAGAACATTTCTTCAGCAAGCTAATGCTCAAAACTCAAAGAGTCGAAGCGCTATATTTCCGATTATTTGTGACTACAACTTGCAGTTGAAAGTCTTTCAGAACACTGAAAACTTACTCCATTTGTTGCAAATGTGAATGAAATGGTTTTGAACTGTTAATTTTTGCTTGCTTAAACAGGTAGCAGCCCCTTGGACAGTCCCAGGAACTTCTCTCCAAATGCACCTGCTCATTTTTCCTTTGTTCCTGCCCGAAGGTAAGGCAAGATCTATGCTCTTTGGACTGGCAAGCAAATAGTTTATACACTTTTATTTACAAATGGCCTATTTGTTAGAACATTTTTGATTGTGTTTTACTTTCCTTGATGTTTCCAGTTTTATTTTATTTTACTCCTTATGGATTACATCTTGGCAGCACCAGAATGTATTAGGTACTTTTCAGACCCAGAAAAAGTAAATTAAGTAGTTGATGCTGCCTAGAGAAGAGGTTGTGTTCACCCAGAAAGATGACATGTAGGGCATGTAATATGACAAATAATTTAGTCACAGTGACATTAAAACCAGTCATGATTAGGGTAATTGTAGCTTAGTTGTAGTCCTAGATGTTGCTCTCACTGAGGTGTATTGGAAATGTACTGATCTTCTTTGCTACGTCTGTGCAAAGGTATAAACACACCTTAAATCAGGTGTGCACAACTCTGTGTCTTCATTCCCTGCCTTCTCACTGGTAGTGACTCTTGGGTTTTCTCTGCTGTCTTGGGCATTGGTGTCAAGAGAACATTGCTGCTCAGTGAGGAAAATAGCTGATAATTGAAATTGCAAGTCTACAAGAACCTCTGCAAGAGCAGCACTGAGACCCAAATGTTGGGTCGTGTCATCTGTCCTGCAGCAAGTGCTGGACAGGTGCTGGTCATGCGGTGTATCAAACTGCTGGAAAGAAATCTGATCCTACAGTGGTGGATTTACTGTGAGGAGCAGGAATGAAAGGATAGAGACAGCTGGGAAAAGCAGAAAAGTGGTGATTTGAATGTTGAGTCCCAGCAGGTAGGCAGAAATGGATAATGATACAGAAAGTTAAATTTTGTGAGAAAGAAAGAGCAGGGAAATTAGAGAGCTCCCAAGCAGGGTTTGTGTACAGGAGGTGGGTTATTAGATTCAAGTGTGAGGAAGGTATTTTGGATTTGTTAAACTCTGCCTTGGCTGTAAAAAACCCAATCTATGTTAAAATGATCTGAGAATGGGAAATGTGTGATGATCCTGAGAGGAAGTAAGTTTTCAGAGAAAGACAGATTTAGCTTGAGGACTAGTTAGAAAAAAAGATAAGTCCCAAACCTTCAAAGAAGAATAAAGGGTTAGGATTTGATGGAATAAGGTACACCCTTTATCTGAATGGCAGGAAAATCCTGGAGCATTTCTCCATTGAGGTGATTTTGTAAAAGACCTGGTGTCCTTGAATTCTTTTTGAAGCAGACTTTGGTCTTCTGGTCTTATGTAAGAAAATGCTTTTTAATAACACGTGAAGTGTAAGAGACTGGATACGTATTTTCTTGTTGCCTCAGAGGGAAAATTAGTTCTTTACCTGCTGTTTAAACAATTCAAATGGACTCATCCACGTTTGTTTTTAGAGCCTGATCTGGGTGTATTCAATAAGCTCTGTTGAAATCAACCAAACTTTTATGAGTTTTCACAGTATCTGAAGTATCTCACAGGAGTTCTGGATCCTGCAAAACAGTAGAAAGGCTGCAGCAGAAACAGCAGTTATTGTCAAAACAAAACATAATTTTTCAATGTCATGTTTCAACTCGATCCTTCAGTGTGGCTTTCTAAAAGTTCAAACAGCAAATAAATGTTTTAATAACAAAACTCTGAAGAGTGCCCTTTTGTACTTTTCGACTCCTTAATCTAATTTTTAAAGAAATAGGTGAAGAAAGGTTAAGCCTGTCCTATTGAGTACAATGGTTCATTTTACAATATGCATGTTTCTCTCTATAATTTTTTCTGCCAGGGAAAAGAACACTTAAGCACTGCTTGTTTTAGAAACCTGTTTCTATTTTCTGCTTGCATTACACCCTGAATAACTATGCCAGCAGTAACAACAGATACATACTAGATTACTCCATACTGATATCAGAATAACTTCTATATGATGGAATTAAGGAATTACAAGTGTGGTGCCAAAGAAATGAGTATTTCACAGTACCCTTTTCATTGACATTGCAGGGGCTTAAGAGATGGCCCTTGCCTGATTTCCTGTTGTTGCCATCACAGGAATTACTTGTTGCTGATTTTCTGCCTTTTATTAGTGGTGCAATTTCTTCATTTATTATTTTGTTTGTACATAATTTGTGATTTCTATTCTTTCGTTATAGCCCTGCAATGAGTTCTTTCTTGAGATGGAATAGGAAACTTGCTTGGAAAGCTTGTGTTACTGTAAAGCCACGACAATTTACTGCAAGATTGTCCTTAGTCTGACTAGTGATTAACCATAAATCCCTTGTTAGAACCCTTTCAATGATTGTGTCAGAGCCACAACACTGGCAGGAATCCTCCTGCTGGAGTAAGGAAATGTGTGGTTAATTCTGCTCATACTCACTAAAACTGATCGTGGACACTAACAGAAGATGAAGGTTTTTTTTCAGGAATCACATGCATCGTTTACTTCTCCCTCTCTCATAATTATTGTACAATTTTTTCCACACAGCCATGGACACAGAGCAGACAGGTAACGTGTACCCCATTGCTGCTGTTTGTGTGTGTGTGTGTATGACCTGTGCTTCTGTGCAGCCCAGCACGTGTCCCTAACAAGTTCATGCTGTAACAACCCCATTTAGGCATCCAGCTTCTAGTCTTTGTAATAGAAACAGAAAATATTTACATTTTGGCCTAAAATTATAAACAGGTAGCGCTCTGGAGAAGATGTGTTGTTTTTCTAACTCCTTGTTTGAAATTGATCTGCTTCTTCATGAGAGAGCATTTAGCTGCCATAAAAACACCTCCTTAATTAACTAATTAAAATGTCATTTTAGAGGCAGAATTTGTTGTTTGCATGTCTTTGTTGTGCTAGCAAAGCATCTATAATAAAGAAAAAAACCTAAAGATTTCACTCCAAGTGTCTTATCCTGAAGTAATATTGCATGTTGTCTCTCTCAAAATATGTTTATTAATGAAACACTGAAGTACTTTGAAATGCTTTGGATAAATGCAAGAGGAATTAGCTTTAGAAGTCTTTTCGCCTTCCTTGATTTGGAAGATTTCACTCTTGTCCCACTTCTTTCTGCTAGAGTAGAGCTGAGATGTGTGTCCTGACTGCTTAGCACATTGCTTGCCTTGATTGCATCAGCAGAAAACAGCCTAAGCATGAAGGGGTGTGCTGGAATTTTCTAATTGAGAAAGATATTTTCTTTTAGCTTGGTCAAAATGAAAATTCTGAAGTTATTTCAATACACCATTTAGGTAATTTAGTAAAAAAAAAAAAAAAACAAAAAAAAAAATCAAGCTTTTCTTTTGCAAGGAATGAGTAACTTATGTAGCAAGCAACAGAGTGTTTTGCTTTGGGGCTGAGGAGCCAAAGTGAGGTAGAATCATTGACCTGAATGTTTCCCCAGTGCCCCTGCATTTTACAAGCAGCTCAGTGAGCATCATTGAAGTTTGGTGTTCGATCACTTACCACAGCATGCAACAACTTGGTAATGCTGATAGCTGTTGTTTTTCAGGGTTAAGAAAGGGATTCCATTTCACTTGATATTATTTTGAGATTGTTCTTTTACATTTAATTGTCTTGCCAGAGAAAACATCACCTGTGGCTAAATGGGGTTTAGCTGTAACATACGCATGCAATAAAAATCTGCATTACAGACTTATCATTTTTTTTAATGCACGAAGCATGAGTCTTTTTAAAACTCTGTGACATAATATTCCTTCAGTGATGTGGAACAGTGAGTTTATTTCCCTCTCATTCTAAGATAGATGGCAAAGAGTGGTATCAGTGCCTGAAAACAAAAGGAACTAGAGCTGGAAGAACTGTAAATAGGGGTTTTTGTCTTGGTGGGCACTGAGCTTTTTTCTGGAGATGAGGCTTCATGGGTATGGATAGTGGGATGAGAAATATTACTATGAAGATAACAGTTGAGGTTTTTATAATCAGTATTTCAGACCTGTACCAAATACCCTATTTTATAATGCACTTGCGTAAATGCACTGTATCTATGTTTACCAAAAACCCCTCACATCCTTGCAAAGTTAGAACTGTTCTAATTCAGCCTCATGTTATGACCAGTTACTGATAATCTGCTGCAAGAAAAAACCCAAGCAAATGGAAGCAGATATGAGGAAGAGACTTTTAACATCCATCCCATTGTGCAACAGGACATGGTTGTCCATTTTAAGGACACAAAATGTGGGAAAATAGATCAGAGACAGAAAAAGTGCTGTGAGACTGAGCTGAATGTAGTTCAGTTTCCATCCTCACTGAGATGGGGTTTGGGCGAAGAAGAGGATTTCAAGGAAGGCAGCACTGATTCTTCTCAAAGCTTTTGTGTAGTTCCTCAATTCCTCAGTTTTGACACTGGCAGAACAAGACTGTTCTGCAGTATCTCCACAATGTTTTGGATGTTTTCCCTGAGGGACATATTTATTTGGCTACAATAGGGAAATAACTACTAATGTTATACTGGCTGGAGGAGAAAGGACCCTAGGTGAGATTTCTGTGATTTATGTCTGTATTTCGGGTGGGCCCCTTGGCTCTGTTCCTATCTGCTGTTG
Organism: Callaeas wilsoni; assembly: GCA_013398955.1. Lineage (NCBI taxonomy): Eukaryota > Metazoa > Chordata > Aves > Passeriformes > Callaeidae > Callaeas > Callaeas wilsoni. Next base: position 18,465 of record VWPU01001706.1, on the reverse strand, counting down.
TGGGTTTAATTTTCCAGCTGTGCCAGGCAATGTGCTGAGCAGAATGCCCTCTGAGTAGGTAAACTAATTAATCTGCTTTCAGTTGATTCTTGATCTAATGTGATTTTTTTTGTCCTCAATCTGAATCTTCATTTGGAAGACAAGGAGCTGCTTAAGTATGTTAAGCATGAGTGTCTTCTTCAAAGAAGTTTGCAAGGAGCTGTTTATATTTGTCTGTTTTAGAAACACCAAGTTTTGTACAAGTACAAAGCATCTACTTAATGCAGGATTCTGGTGCCCCTTTGCTTTATCTTTCCCGAGGTCACCTAGTTTTGCTTTTAAAACTTACTCTGCTTTTCCACAAGTGTGATTGTAAATAGGATACCTGATTTATCTGAATAACTCAAGGCATTAATGAAAGCGTGAGGTTAGGAGATACAGAGGAGAAGATTGCTTATTTCTGTCAATTAATTAGCCACAATATGTTCCTGACTGTAATTCCCCTTACGTCTTTTCCTCAGAACGGATGGACGCCGCTGGTCCTTGGCCTCCCTTCCTTCGTCTGGATATGGAACAAACACTCCCAGTTCAACAGTTTCAGTAAGTGACACAGACTTTTCCAAGTAATTCAGTTTGTACAAATACACCCTAACAAATCAGCTTCTGAGTCTCTACTAAAATACTGGATCTTTCCTCATTGTTTTGCTAACATTATTTAATATACTAATTATTTTAAAAATTATTTTAATTATTGGTTCTGCTGCTTTTTTCCTCCATTTCCCAGCTCCTATCATCTTGCACTTTGCCTTTAGCATTGGTGAAATCCCAGTGCAGCACTTGGCTCGAGTGATCATTTGAGAGGCAAAAAATCTCCGAAGTGGCAGGACTCAGTGCATAAATACCTTCTAGCTCTCAGCTTTTTGTAACTGGGAAATGAAGTTCTTGTCTGCTTTCAAGTACTTAGTCTGAAAACCTCTGCTATCAGGCCAGCAGAAAGAAAAACTGATAAGCCACATCTGTTATTCAACTCCAATAATTGGAACCTCCTAGTGAAGCTTTTCAATTCTTACACCTATCATTAGAAAGGCCGGCTGTAGTTTGCTTGACTTCTGTCAGTAATACCACTAAGCTGGCAGCGCCACTTTAACCCTTGTAATTCTGACATGCTTCCTAAAATGAATCTTACCCTTTATTTTAAGTCAGCTAGGCGTCGTGGTTATCCACATGAGAACCTTGTAAAGACAAGCACAGAAACATTAGAACTATAAAGGCTACTGTACAGACTTAATGCAACACGCTTTTGTATGTGTCTTATGTTGTCTTCAGCTGTGTGGTAACAAATCACTGCCTCTTTCCATAATACTGATCATTTGGTTTTGTATGAGTTATTTAGAGTACGTTCCTAATAATTGTAACACCTTCATTAATTAGCATTAATTAGGACTCAGTACTCCACGTTATGCAAATCTTACACTGTATCATTGTTTGTGAACTGTTCTAAGTTCATCCATAAACTTTCTAGTGCCTCTGAGACACAAATTTATGAGTTTCTTTGGAGGTGAGTGTTAAATTCAGTCTGTAGAGAAAGAGAAGAAATTGGGGTCAAAAGTTTCCTTTTAGTATAAATTGATATGATTAAAATTTGATTTTGCAATGTTAATCTTATCTGTATAACTTCATTTGCTCAGACACATTCTTGCAAATTCTAGTTCACACAATTTCTACCTTTTGTTATCTTTTTGAACTTCAAGACAGTTGTTTTCTTGCTGAATTTGTTGGGTTTTTTTGTCTCCCTAGAAGGCAGGTGACTTGATTTCAATGTACATACAGATACGTGGGCGGGAGCATACAAAAATTTAGAAGTATTCATTGTCAATATAAAAAAGTTGTCCCTGGTTTCACTGCCACACATTATTATATATTCAAGCACTCAAAGGCAGCTGTTAAAAAGGGGCTCTGCTTTGGCCTTTATAGTCTTAGGTTAAATCTTTATGGGCATAATCCATGTCTAAGTCCTCTTCTGGGAGCAAGCTGTGGGAGCGTGGAGCAAGTACAGTTACTTTCCATGTGGATGACATCCAAATACTTTGACCATTGGTAGTCATTGTGACAGCTTCCAATTTGCTTGTGAGATGACACCTTTGGAGGCCACACTGTAGCTTTTCCAAAATTTGTAGTTTGACCAGACTTCAGGTGCATGGCCATGGAGAGAGAAAAAGTAACAACACCAAAAATCTATTGGAAGTATCAGTTCTTGCTTTGAAATTGGGACATCAAGGCTGCTTTTAGAAAGTTCTCAGCTTTCTGGCATGGGAAATAAAGCGTATTTGTCTCTTGTCATGTTCCCAGAAATAGATCATTTTGCTTGATGTTTTCCCGTGAAAAAAACCAAGCAAACAATCCAATAAATCTGAGATAGACATGTCACATAGAAAGCATCAGTTCAAATGGTAATTTTTCAAAGTGTAAGTAACAGGGAAGTGTAATGAGAAGCATAAAGTGATAGTTGTAGTTAGACCTGAATTCAACTCCATGCAGGAAATAGACTGAAACATGTAATTCCAAGACTTTTATTTTTTTTCCTAAGTGGCTAAGTTTCTCATCTCTAGTCTTTTTGCTGGTTCAGTAGTACAATCTAGAAAGACATTGAAATGGGCTGATTAGTAAGTAGTGATGCAATTGTTGGAGCTGTTAAACCTGGTATTACATTTCTAAGGCAATCCTATTATTGCAGTATTTCACAGAGTAGAATTCATTTGAATTGATCTGAATAACACCTCTGAAGTTGATAAGCAGTGTTATTCCTGCGTAAACTTTGTAACTGAAGTAAGAGGTAGCAAAGGGGCTTGTCAAAAGGACACAATGAACTAGTGCTGCAGATAGGAACTGAACAGAAGTTTGGACTTCCATTTCATAGGATCAGTCCTCAGCATTATGTTTCTTTCTCAAGCAAGATAGAAGGAAGCCAGTAGACTTTGTTCTGGTGTATGTGTCAGTGGGAAATATCAAGAAGGGCATGGTCTGTTCTGTGTCCTGCTGGTTGAGTTTTTGTATGAGAGCGAGAGCTGACCCTCATCTCTGTGAGCATGCATCACCTGCTCTACCAACCTCCTGGACAATCCAAAGCATTTACCTAGTCTAAGCTCAGTGGGAACCTGTAGATTCTGCTTTATTTTTTGCTTCCAAATGAGGTATGACACTTCTATAAAAGACAAACCACATTTGCCCTTTCCATACAAATCACAAAGACCAGATGTATCATCAGACCAACACTGAAAAAGCTGGAGAAGACCTTCTTTCAACTTAGGTGAACATAAAATACTCAGTTAGATGGGCCAATATACAATTATTTTTAAGCAGTTAATCTGCTATTCATTTTCTAGATGCAGAGTTAGCTTATAAGAAACTGTAGTATAGATTGATTTTTTTTTTTAACTGAAGAAGAGTTGGCTAATTCTGCATCTGTAATTAAGACACCGGGGGATATTTGTATTAGTCTGCTGCAAATATTGAGTACTGTGATGTGATTACCTGAAAATCAATACTTCAGAAGTGTTTCACTTTGCTTTCATGCTTTTTCATTGAAAGGTTGGATGCCTTAATACTGCTAGAGAAACCCTTGGCAAAGAAAAGTCCATGGTCTTTATCTTCAGGGCCTTCATAAATTATTCTCTGGAATGCTAAACTTTGTGATCTGATTGCTTTTAGGGAAAAGAAGTGGAGGGAGGATTTTGCTGGGCCGTCCATGGGTTGACTAGCACTGCTTCCCCAGTGATTTTGCTGTTGGGAAACATAAAGTTTTTAATGGTTTTTCTAGATTATAAGTTTTTTGGTTTTTTTTTTCCTGTTTCAAACAACTATGTGCTAACTGTCTTTAATTTGTTTTGAATCAGACATGTATTTGCAATGCCAGAACTTGGGTTAATGCAAGTCTGTAAGGGTCTTCAGTACTTCCTGCTCCACTGCAGGATGCGTGGTACTCCCCAGGAATGGGATTTCAGCTGCCACCTAACTTTTTCTTTGAGGTTTTTCCCTAGGCAGGTTTTTCTTCCCGCTCCTTGTATTGTTTGAGACACAAAGAAAGACATCAAAGAAATCTCTGAAAATCAAAACAGGGCTTGCATAGTTCTGTACTTACAGGAGACAATAGTCACGGTATTTGGCATGAATGGTTTGAGCAGAGGAAGAGCTGTGGGCAAAGGGGCAAACACCCACACTCTGCCTTGGCTCCGGTGTGGAACAGAGCCGTGCACGCTGATCCAGCACCTGGGTGATCATCAGTGCGTGTGTGCTGCGCTGGAAGTGACTCCCCAGCATGATCCCTCCACACACACCTGCCTGAAAGAAAATGGGGGGAGTGGCAGCTTCCACTTCCAGGCTTGGGAAGTTCCTGCACATCCCAAGGCTTTCAAGGGGGTTTCTTTTCTGTAAATGCCTCTGTGCAGTGCCGTGGGAGTGGATCTGGAGCCAATTAAATTTTTATCTAAAATAGGATCTTTAGGTTTATAGGTTCTTTTATCACCTGATTTTTGGTTGATTACAATAGTTAGAATAATTACACCATTTGAACAGATGCATTCTGTGTGACTTGTTTATATCAGATTTGTTGGTTGATTGGGTTTTTTCCCTCAGAAAATGTCAATCCAAATGATCTAGCTGTATGGCAAGAGACAGATATGCTTTCTTTCCCATCCTAGGTGAGTTAAAACTTTGGTCATATGTGTTATATCATGTATCATTCCCTCCTACCAATACTTCTGATATTAGGATGTGGTGCTTCCAGTCGGAGTGAGGGTTGTTGTAGCAAAAAGAAAAGTTTTTCTGCTGGAGCAGTGTACATAATTAATTTCATCAGATAATAAGGAGCTATGGATCTTAGGTCAGGGTGATGTTTTTAATAAGGCCCACTGGTGTTGTTCAGTGCTACTCTGATTATTCAGCACCTTTTTTTTTTTTCCTTTTGTTTTTAAAGACAATTTTAAATTTGTCCTTATGTAATTTATTTTCTTACTTCTGTAAAATGGAAAGGGGCATTGAAGAATCACACACAAAAAAATACATTTGTTAGTCGACCTTCAGCTTTTTCCCCTGGAACATCCCACTTTGATGTTATTAGCATGTCCCACAAATACTTGTTTTAGTCTCGGATTTTATGAGGTTCACAAATTAAAATTGTTTCATGTCTATTATTATCATCACAGAACATGTCATATAAATGCATCACCTTATTTACAGAAGAATAAGCTTTTTAACTCAATAACAAGAAACTCTGTTAATTTTAAAACAAAGTCAGATACTTTATTTTATTATTGCTTCCTGGTTAGAGAAGAAGCCAGATGGGTAATGAAAAGGAGAAATAAAATCCTGACCATTTACAATAGCAATTTCCAGTGAGAGCCAATAACCAGCAGAAAACTCTTACGTCTACACAGCTCCATAGCATTCTGCATGCCAGTGAAACTCCTGAGCTAAGAGAGCATGAGGGAAAAGGAAAGAAAGTTGCTCACCACTCCAGGAACCTCCTTGTCCTTTCCTGAGTAGTGCTGGTACTCACGTGCCTTCCTTTCTGTCTCCTGATAGTAAATTATCTGCATGACCAGATGTACTGGTTCCAGAATCAGCTGCAGTGGTTCCCTAGCCTTCTCCCAAAGTTTTCCTGATCTCACCAGCTCTGTCATTGAATGTAAGGGTTTGCTTAGCCTAATGAGAACAATAAAAAGAGGCACCTGGTCTGATAAATAGCTTTCTTTTCCGCTGGAGTGCGCAGTGTCTGGCAGAATCCGTTCCTCTTCCATTCATTAGCTGACCCCTATGCATGCGTTTAGTGCATTTCTTTTCTGTATTTTTTTCTGTACTCAGTCATCATGCTCATCTCAGGAGAAGCTGCACCAGCTGCCCTTTCAGCCCACGGCAGATGAACTTCATTTCCTGACAAAGCATTTCAGTACCGAGAGCATCACTGATGAGGAAGGCCGCCATTCTCCAGCCTTGAGGCCTCGGTCTCGCAGTCTCAGGTGAGCTTTGGGTCGCTTGTTGAATTTTTAAAATGTTGGACACATATATTGCATTTCTATTTGTTGTTTCAGATCTAATAGTCATTTGTAGTTGCTTTGCTGCATGTTTTTGAAACTGTTTTAATCAATATTAATCAACTCGCCTCATATAATCACAAAGAATGTTTTTTCTCACATTTTATGCTGAGCTTTAGGGTTGCAAAGTGGTTGGTATACTCTGCTTTTGTATTTTCACAACAGCTCTAAGAAAACATGATCCACAAATGTCTCAAACTAAATGCATAGGATATAGATTTCCTTTAGTGAAGTTTCTTCTCAGAATTTTTCTACAATAACATAAGGATGTAGTTATAACCACTTTTAATAACTTTTCTGGCAGTATTTCTGAAGGGGTATGAAAACCAGAGTAGATAAAGTCAAAACCTTAAATGGAATTGCACCCCAGCACAATTTTGTAATAGCGCTGAAAACGTTTCTGCTGCATTAGTAGTTGAATAATTTTACTATTGCTTCAGAGAACTGGTTGTTCAAACATAACTATCCAGGGTTATTTCCTTGTGTAGTTGATTTTTCCATACATAAAACCAGAAGCAACTAGAATTTCATCTTGCACAGAATTACAGAATGGCTGAGGTTGGAAAGAATCTCTGGAGGTCATCCTGTGCAAAGCAGACTGCCCAGGATCAGCCCAGGATCGTGTCCATATGGCTTTTTAATATCTCCAAGGACAGAGATTCCACAAACTCTTTGGGCAGTCTTTCTTGCAGATCTCTAACAGCTATATGGAATAAATACACAAACATTTTGTATTATGGCAAAAGCCGTAAGTTTTGCTATGCCCGTAGTGCTGGACCACGTGAGTGAAAGTCTAGGGAAAGGCTAGACAGACCTTGTGAAAGAAAAGGGTTTTTACAAGCAGGTTGAAGGAGGTGAAGTCTTCATTCATCTGAGGGTGTCAGAGGGGGATATCACCTTTAAGTTAATGGACAGTATTCAAAAACTCTGCCAGCTGGAACTGCTGAATCAGTGTGCCCAGCTCAGGAGCTGGGTGGGAGTTTGTAAAAGGAGAACGTGAAACAGGCCAGGATAATAACAAAATCCATGGTGAATATCATGTCATGGGAGAGCTGACCTTTCACGACTCTTTGTAATTATTTGTATGTTCTGAACTTCAGTGCAGGCTGCATGGTAATTGCATATGGAGCTGCTAAGTGTAGGTACACAGTAATCTACAGGAGCAGGTGAGTACTGTGGGTAGGGGCACACTTAGCCAGCGACCTCCTCAGTGCCATGTAGTGAAAGACTAATTGCACATTTTGTACTAAGTCCCTTTGAACAATAGTCCTATTTCAGTGCTCGTGCTGGCACTCTTAACGCTGACCCCTGCTGAGTAGTGTAACTGTAGTGGTACTAATTCTCGAGAGGTGAGGCAGCTCCTGTAGGTAGACAGCACGTGATAAAGTAATTATTGTCCTTTAACACAGGTGTAATCCTGTTGTAGAAGACACTTTTGCTAATGCAAGAATGAGATACACAACCATGTGAAGAGCCCAATTTTATTTCCTTCCTCGTTAATATGGGTTATCAGGTTGCAGAGAATTTTGCCTCTGTGAGCCAATTTGAAGCAGCCATCATGGAGTAGGTTTATAATTTGTGGTGGGATGAGATTAATTCAGTGTGCCGTATAATTGATTAATCTTCTTCCTCTCTTGAGTACCTTTGCTGGCTGTCTCTGGTTTTCAGTGTGGTAATGACCAGCCTTATTGGTATTCCAAAGCTTAGAATGAAGTAATTTAATTTTTTCAACTCACTGTGCCTAATTTGGTTTTCATTTTGCTTGTTGCCAGTACTGTGATGCTGCGTGACTCTAAAAGCATCCTTGCCACTACCAAGCATTTGTGCTGGCTCTTGCACCTCCAAGGAAAATTGATAGGTCAATCCAACCAACTGGAGCAATGTTTGCAGGAGCAAATACCCTCTTTGACAGAGGGCAGCCTGTACTTTTAAACAAACAAGTACGGAAATACATGAAGACCAGACATTGTTCAGTGCACAAAGCTTGCTTATTTATTTGCCGACAGAGTTAGCTCACCTGGTGGGGAGATATTTTCACTTACTTAAAAAATAAAAGCTGAGAACAGCTTTTGTTTTTCAACATTAAATTAAATTAAGCAGTAATTTCCTAAAAATGTATTTTTTCATAAGCATTCAATGGTCTTGTTTGATCAGCTTTAATGAAATCAGATGAACAAAATACATCAGACATTTCCCTTAATTGGCAGCCATGGCTTTGTAATTTAAAAGATGGTCTGATTGTTAACGTGTATTCATTTTTCATCTTATATGACTGCAGCCTCACATCTCTTTTTGAGAGAGGAACTGGCATTTTGAGATGTTACTGTCAAATGCCGGGACTGTTTTTTGTCTCTGTAACCCAAGATATTTTTTTTTAAGAAGTGTCAGATGATCCTTTTGTGCTCCTAGATATAGAATATTGCCTAGATGTAACTTTTGGAAAAATACACTTACTTCTTTGGCTAGAAATGTACCATTTTCTTGTACCTAGCGGCAAATGTTCTATTCATACAGAGCACTCTTAATGATCAAACTGGATGACAAAACTAGTGAAGTGTGCAGTCCTGGAGGGTGCACTGACAGGTTGGTAGCACCTCGACTTGCTTGAGGTGTTCTGCCAGCGTGCCTTGAAGATACACATCTTTTATCTAATCATGCCATATTTGAAATGCCCGGAATTTCTGCCCTGAAGAAATGGCACTGGTTCTTCCCCAGCTGCTTTCCTGTGCAGGGGAAAGGAGGGAGTGCAAGACCAGCGCTGGAGTGCAAAGGTGTGATGTCCTTATGAAGCTGCTTGCAAAATCCAGGAGCCTGTTCTCTCATCTGTCTCAAAAAGATCCAGCACTCATGTGCTCAGTCAAAGAACGTATTTCCATGTGACCCGCCTGTTTTGGTGCTTGCAGTGTGTCTTCAGTAGAAGAAAATATTTCTTTATTACCTGCAGAAGTAGTTCCTAAATATCATCTCTCCACTGTTCTCTTTTTTGTTTTTTGTAATGCAGCCTTCAAATCCTTCAAGTTATTGACCAACAGAGAGATCCCCAGGCTACATTTGCTTTGTTTAGATCAATCCTGGGCTTTACCTGAACAAGATCTTTTCTCCCTGGAATAAAATGCATGAAAAATTCTGAATACTTGAACTAAACTTGGCATCGTTACTCTTTTTAAGTTAGAGAGACGCTGCCTTCCATCTTTTCCCAGTTCTCTTTTCTTGTCATCTTTAGCAGTTGCTCACATGTGGGAATGTGTGGAGAATGTCAGAGATAAAAGTAGAGTTAACTAATAACGACTTTTTCGAGAGCTACCTTTGTGCAGTCACTCAGCCCACCAGTCTGCCCGTTTTTCTTGATCTCTTTTTGTATTTCAGAATAATGTTGTCTAGGGAAAAAGAGTTGAAGATTGTTGCAGTGAATTTTTGTATAGTTGAAGTAGATGAGATCATCCTTAATCAAATACGCTTCTTCATCTCTTTGCTGGGTAGTGCTTTTTAAATGCAATCCCCCAAGCTGACTGTCAGCACGCTGCATCCTGCCATTAAGAATATACAGACAGAACTCCTGGAAAATACCGAAAAACACTGCTGATGACAAAATACCCAAGAAGGAATAGGCGTTGTGAAAACCAGTGGCCTGCATAGTCCATTTTTATCTTTCATCCTGCAGGTTGTGGGGCTCTCTCATCTCAGTCCAGTTCAGAGGCAGCTTTACCCACTGGGGTAATCGTGGTGCGTCCATCGCTTCACGCTGCTGCTCTCAGCACCGTCTGCCACAAGCTGTGAGCGGGGATTCACATTCCCATGGATTTGGGGAAGGAGAATTGTTTTATGTTCTACAGCACAAGGCATCCCTTCCTTCCGAAAACATGTTCTAACTGTGTTACAGATAATGTTGGTCTCTTTGTTTTCTCTCTCAAGACAGTGAGTCCTGTGAACTTGACTTGAAAAGGTTCTTCAAAGTGATTGGTTTTAAATTTATTAATTTTTGGGTTCACTCACCATTTTTGTGGTTTTCTATTATGAAGAAAACTGGGTGTTCTTATTTGTCCTTTGTACTGCTCATTACTCCAACTTTCTGCTTTCATTTTAAAGCAGTCTCAGTCTTTGCTGTCGTGCATAAAACCCCTGAAATACTGGAAAGAAGAATTTGCAGCCCCTGCTGCAGGGGGAGTTTTCTGACTTCTAGTATTAATGTAATTTTCATTAGCTGAAAGTTTTAATTATTTATTTCTTGGGAGAAGAGGAAGGCTCACCTTCAGCAGAAGGCTTATCTTAGGGTCCACATCATCCAGCTTTAGCTCTCTAGTTTTCAAATTCCTTATTTTGTGTGTCTGGAAGTGACAGCAAATTAAAGCCTATAGTTTTAAGTTTCCTATGAGAAGTGACTTTGGTCATGTCCTGTAAATACAACCTAATGAAACCTTTATGTACAGGATGAAAGGAGAGGCAATCACAGTGCTTTTAGCTTCTCTGCTTTTTCCTAATAAATACAGCTGTCACAGTGAAGGAAAAATTAAGTACGCATAAACATCTTGGTTTTATTTAGTCATGCTTAAACTAGATTTTGTAACATTTAAGTTATTGCTATAAATGTTGCTCCTTTAAATAGCTGTCTATAAGCTATTTTCACTTTCGAGCATCAGATAAGGACACATGAGTTTTGACAGGTTGAAGGCAACAGAAATCTTTGTGGGAGATAGATATCCCTGAAAATCCACAACCACGTCATCTCATAAAGTGGAGGGAGCGTGAAGAAGGGAAGAGAGAGAGTAGTTTTTCATTCTGCTGTTAAGCTTAAGGGGACAGATATTATTCTTCTAATGTCTGCTCTGCTGAAATGAAAAACTCACTGACAATAATTTCTTTGACCTACCTATCTGCACCAAGAAAAGGGAAGGAGCCTGCCTTTTGTCTTTAGATGTTATGCACGTGCACAGCATGTGTCCTCTGTTTTGCAGAAAATAATCTGTTCCTTTGTGAGGCTTGAAATGTTAGACTGGTTTCGTTCTGTCTGTGAAATTTTTGGTGCTGGATAGATGTGTGATGCTTTTGCATTTGAAAAGTTGTCATGCCAGTAAAATGTATTAAACTCCTTTTATCTTTTTTCTAAATTTCCTTATGTTCTCCCTTGGTGGCATTCAGTTATCTGCCCAGTCCTTGTTCCTTTTTCACCTGGTTGTGTCCCAGAGGTGCTGTAAAGTACCCAGCAGTGCTTGGCAGGCAGCCTTTGGTTAGTTAGTCGGGTATCCAGCTAATTAGTTCCTTAGTTTCCCAAGCTGAGGATCAACATTAAAAATTATGGTGCAGTATATTATGTTGTAGTCTTGCTATAGTCAGCTAGACATTTAATTTGACCTGGTATATTGGGCAAATTTTATTTTGGATGACAACGTGCCCCTTGATCTGAGGTTTTATCCAGAGTTTTTAGGATACTCTGTTGTTTTAGTTGGTAAAAAGTGGCATTGATGAGCTTCCAAAGGTGAGAGACAGAACTGCAAATGCCCAAGGAAGGGATTTAAAATGTTCCCTTTCTTGCCAATTGGTGTGCACAGAAATTGTTTTGTAAAAAACAAAAGCAAACCCAATAAATTCTTCCATCGTCATGGTTCTCCCTAAGGAAATGCTACATCTGCTGGCAGGACAGCTCAAGTAGCCTCATTTCTGCAGAGCTCTTAATTTCCTGTATCCATATGAATAAAGTGCCTTGAAAGCAAAAGGCAAAATCCCTCATGTTTTATTGTAGCCCTAAGACAGCAAATATTTAAGCATGCACAAATTTTAGTGTTAAAATGAAGTATGTATGTGCCTCAGTATTTCTGTGTAAGTATCAAACAGCTTATATATGCTTGTAATTTATACTTCACTTAGATCACCCAGAGAAAAATTACATTAGAGAAAAATAAATTCTTCAATAACTCTGTTCACCAAGTCCTTCAGCTCCATATGAAGTAGCAGTAAACAAGTACAGTGTTTGTGTCGGCATGTTTGGTCTTAGAGAAAAAAGGATAAGGATAGCAGGCTAAATGTAAAGGGGAATTTGCTTATAACTCTGCAATTTAAATGTTTTTACCCATCTGTTTAATTATGTCATACATTACGTATGAATATAAATGTAAGTTTCTTTTTAAAGAAAATTCTCTTTGATTAAAAATAGCTATCTACCAAGCTGAGAGAAGTTGATGAAAATGTCTTTTTACTTGCTATTCATAACATTCAAATCAGTTTTCTTCTTCTTCAGCATAAGGATTCAGTGACAGATTTAATCTGAAGTGCATTTTCTCAAGCTAAGGGATAAACAGTAATGAAAACAAGACATGATGTAATTCATGGAATTTTAGTACAAGGCATGAAACAAGTTTGGTACTGCTGCAGTCTGTGAGCCAATGAGCTAAATTTTCTTTGAATTGTTAATATATGTTGCCAAAAGAATGTTTTTCCTCTAAATAGGTTAGCAGCAAGGTAGTAACTGTAATGCATTCCAAGTTTAAAATGCATTTATTCCATTTAGAGAGATTCATTTCATCCTTCACTAGAAAGTTCGAGATGTTTGAACTCATTCAAGATAAAATTGTATCCTTTGACATAGAGTATTTTTAGCAGTATTTAGTACTCTTAAAATCGTAAAGACAGTGATCACGTAAGATGCCAAATAATTGAAGCCCTTGCTCATCTTGAACGTTGGAACAAGGTAGCTGGAGAAATGAGCTGCTGCAGGCGATCTGTAGCTGGGGATTATCTGCATTACCTCATCCGGCTGTCCTCGGTGGCAGGGTGAGTCAGAGCCCTGCATACCATCAGATGTGATGAAACGAGATGCAACCCTTCTTTAAAAAAACCCACCCAAACAGGAATATAAATGCAGCTTGTCACGATTTAGTGCCCTGTTTTTTTGGCGTGCCTCGAAGTTTCTTGCTAACCTGCGCATAGATGCATATGGATCCATGGTGCAATGTGCATCAAGGGAGTGCAGCTTTCATAGGAGTACTCTGTCCCTGTTGCCTGTGGTATTTATATATAAGATTTAGCTGAATAACAGTGCTCGTGCATCCCTCCTGTAGTGCAGTATCCTTCAGACAAAGGAAAACAAATCACCTCAACTTCCTTACTTCCTATTGCTCTGCTCCCTTCTGGCACTGGAGACTCCAGAGGTCACTGTGATTTCTTTTGGAGTAGGGCTGCTCCCGCTGCCATGGAGGGCAGTCAGAATGAGGGGAATAACAAATGTATCTGCAATAAATGCACTGGGGTTTTACAAGCTTCTGTGTTAGGGTTTGCATTCACTGGAAATAGGGGGGTTTCTGCCAGAGCCCGTGTGGGGACAGGGATGTCAGCAGTCTCCAGGTGACTGCAGACTGCCATTGCTTGCCAGGATCTTCTCTGAAATTCAGCATCTGCACGTTACTGAAGTGAACTCAGAGCTTTGGAAGGGCTACAGTCAATGTGGCAGCATTGTGATCAGCACTGCGTTTTGAAAAGTTTTGGTGTGATATTTGTAAACGATAACATAATTTCTTTTCTCCTCTAGCCCTGGTCGCTCTCCAGTTTCCTTTGACAGTGAAATAATAATGATGAATCATGTGTACAAAGAAAGGTTTCCAAAGGTAAAGAATCACTTTTTGAATAATGCATTCAATGAATTTGTGTTCAAGCTCAGAATTAGTTTGTAGTGCTGGTTGGAGAAGGAGCCCAGCTCTTACATCTCATTTCCAAGCAGTGCAGTTTGCTGAGAGTTTGAAGCTGCCTCCTCATCTTCAGATGTTAATTCTGCAGTAGAAGAAATAGATTTAGTATACATAGATATTAGGATGGAAAGGCTGAATTTTTTTTTGTACGTATTTCATATATGCTAAATTTCTGGTGTCTTCTATTGGCATGAGAAGTTCTCACAAGAGTGAGAAGATGGGCCACACCTTGGCTTTTAAAAAAGCTGAATATTGAAACCTGTGGAAGCAAAGTTAAAAGTTAACATCGCATTGAAATGAGTGTAGAGGACCGTGTATCCCACAGCTGTCGGTATGGCCATTCCTTCCTGTGCCAGCACCAGCAGAAATAGATGTTTCTCTGGAGACAGGATATCAGGGCTTAAAGTGATAGAAACGCCGTGTGTTTATTGCTTGGGGCAATGATTTTCAGCTTCCACAGTCTTGTCTAAAAGTTCTGAAAACTGCCTCACATCTTACAGCCTTACTCTGGAGACACAGGGAGGAATACAGCCTCAGGACCAAGATATTTTTATGGTCATTTACATTTTCAGAAAGCGTGTTTTGATTAATTTCTGTTGTTTGCTCATGTGAACATAACTTTTGCCTCTGATGTGCTATCTTTATTCTCAGAAAATGCTGCTGTGTTTTGGAATATTTTTTAAGCCTTGTGCGATTTGGAATTGCAAATGTTACTTTAGCACCCTACGTGTTTATGCTTTGAGGTCTGCGTTAGTAAAATTCAGGAGTAATTTCTCTTTATTCTGCACTTTTAGGCCACGGCACAGATGGAAGAACGGCTGGCTGAGTTTATTGCCTCGAATGCTCCAGAGAACGTGCTGCAATTAGCGGATGGGGTCCTAAGTTTCATTCATCATCAAGTTATTGAACTGGCCAGAGATTGCCTAGATAAATCACGTGAAGGTCTTATTACTTCTCGGTACTTTTATGAGCTTCAGGAAAACTTAGAGAAGCTTCTCCAGGATGTAAGTGCCCTCTGAAAAGTAGAATATATTATTTTGATTGGAACTTTAACCAATAAGCCAGAGCTTTGATTTTAGGGGAGATGGTGTGGATTCCAGGAGAGGGGAAGCAGGTGGGGGGAGTCAGGAGATCGGAGGTGTTCCAGTCTGCTGTTGATCTACTGTGGGTGATTTGAGCAAATCACTTCACCTGTGAACTTCGTTTGTACAGAAATTAAATGCGAATATGAGTAAGTCAAAGCCAGTCTTTACCGTTTATGAAAATTGGGTTTATTCAGATGAACGAAATGACTGAAATCTTTTTTTGTGAACTTCAGGACTCTGAATGACTTATTAATTACAATAGTGCCTTCAAGGAGTGAAAACACCGTAGTTGTTAGTGTTGCTGTAAATTTTTCACAAAAGATTTTCTAAAGCTGAACTTAATCCAGTTCTGGGTTTTTAGTACTTCGATGTGTTTTGTGGCATTCAAAGCATATGAAAATACACAAGGGGGCACAATTTTAATGCATGCTCAGTATGCTTCAGCTACTCATTAAAAATTGCTCTTTCCCTTTAAAATGAAAATAATATTAAATTTCAAACATCTCGAAGAATTTATGCTATAACTGTTGTGAAGAGTCTGTGCTATTGCCAATTGCTGGGTCCAGACCTCTGTTTAGGAATATCTTGCTAATCCTCTGCTTTGATTTAATGATACAGCAAGCTGAAAAAACAGGCTTTATAAAGATTGCAGTCTCAGATAGCAAATGTCACAGAGATACCTGGAAACAAAACATCTGAAATACTTTGTTTTCTGTTAAGATTTTATATTATCTTCATTGATCAGTTTGCCGACCCACTGACATGAATTGTACTAGCTTGTGCCCCTTTGCCATTCTTTTCAGACATTAGAAAAAGGCAGATGAGTAAAAATACTATATTAATATAAAATTGTTGTATTAAAAAGCTTTGTGAAAGCTGCAGGAACTTCCCTGGTATCAGCTAAACTTTTTGGCTACCCCATTTATAGAAGTAGGGCTGTAATTGTTCTGTATTAGTTATGCTTGAGAGAAAAATGAGTCATGTTTGGATCTGTGGTGTTCTGCTTGGATGGAGAATATAATTTTGATGGACCACAAGAGGTAGGGAATATCTTTTGAGGCGCTATATGATTGTCTGCCTATAGGATATCAGTGACCACTTGTGGATCCCCCTTGTATCTCCAGAGTCTGGGAGCAGGGTATTTGCACACATCAGCTGTGAAATAAGGGATCAGGCCTCTTTGGGTGATGGTTTGGAAGTTGGAAGGGTTTCATTAAAAGTGGTTTTGTATGCTCAGCAAAATCCCTTGCATTTCAGGGGCACAGGGGGACTACACTGTGTTTTACTGCTTCTGGTAGCAGATCCTTGGAGCCTGAAATTCTCCCTCTCCCTGACTTTCCTCCTCTGTGATTTCTTACACCATAAGGAACTGAGAGAGCCATAAATTAGGGCTGGCCACTAGCAGTCTGCACTTTCAGTCCTGTGTTCTGGCCCAAAGAGGTTAATCAGGGTCTCAGAGGAGGTGTGGGTCAGATAAATCAGCTTTTTCCTTTTCTCCCCTTTCCCTCAGAACAAATCCTCAAAATACACTTCTTAAATGTCCCTTTCCCCTTGATCCTACAGGCATTATCCTGCTGCTCTGAAACACTGGGAAAGGTGACATTGAGCTGTTATTAGAGGAGATACAGTGGTCATCTCTGAGCTTGTTCAGGAATTGACATTTGGGGCTTTCTTTGCCCTCTTCCTCCTTAACATCTTCTGCAGGGCTGGGGCGAGAGAAGGATCAGCTCTTCAGGTTGATTGATTTACTCTTGGAAGGAAGGTGGGCTAGAAGTGATTAAAAGGAAAGTTGAGAGAGGCAAGGGAGGCAGAACAGGCTGGGAAGGAAGAGAACAAAGACATTAAAGACATCGGAGGAAAGCCAAAGGCTTCATTCCACATCTTTCTCATTTGTTTTTTTTCCCTGTCCTATGACTTTTTCTGTTCCTTAGCTTGTCTTTTAGATTTTAATATTTAAAAGCGACTTGTTTCCTCTGCTTGCCTAATCTGTGCTTTGCCTCTCAGACCGCATTCTGCAAGGAAATAATTGGGACAGTTTAGTCAAAATATATAGAAATTGGTGATGCTATTTCTTTTGGAGGACTCATCTGAAATGCAGGACATTTTGGAGTCAAGTTTAGACTACTCCAAATTTGATGGCATGATCTTAACCTTTGCTTAGATTGTAAAGTATCATAAATAATAAGTACGTAAATAATACCACTTAGAAGGTAATTCAGAAAGCTGTTTGACTTGGGCAGTTGTATGGTCTGTGTAGCAGGCTATGGAGTTTTATGGTATATTTTTGTAACATATTGAAAGATTGGAAAGATGCTTTACTGGTGAATAATGAGACCAGCAAGTGGCAGAAATATCCACAGATTTTCGTACAATTTTACTGTGAAAGAATGGATTCTCCTGAAATTCTTTTTTAAGATGTCGATTCTGATAGCTGGTAACCAACTAGTCTTGCACAGCATTTCAAATCATAAAAAGGAAACTTAATTTGATATATTGTAGTTTGAGTAAAAATGTAAAACAGACTGTTTGGGTATGCAAATAATGAGCTGTTATATGCACCAAAACAGAAACCTTTTGGAAGATTTTTAGATCCCAGCTTTTGTAATAACATGCCAACAAATCTCATTAGCTATGGCAAATGAGATCTTTTCCCTTGTTTGGAGCATGAAATACTCTCTTTTAGCCGGAAGAACTTACCGCATCATTGAAATAATCATGAACTAAAAATGAATTTAAGAGATTTTCTTCATTTTGGAAAACGTGAACTTGAATGTTGCGCTTCACATCAAAGTAAAAATGCTAAAAAATAAGATAAAGCACTGATATAAAAAAAGAACATGTGACATTTGGTTCTTTACCTGTTACCATGGGTTAGAACCTCAGGTTACTGAGGAATGGAAGGTTATAGTCGGTTATTACTTGGCTGAATCGATAAGGTAGAAGTAGCCAAAAGCAGTCTGATGACTATTGCGTAGGTGTAGCTAGTTGGGCAGGAAGGTGAAGGATTACAGGTGTTTCTGTGCATGGAACAGAAGGAGCAGAGAAGGCTGTGAGTATTATACAGCAGTGACTGATGCTGCACGTTGGCAAATGGATGTTCTGATTGGGGTTGCTTTCTTAGTAGGAGCCTGAGTGTAAATTTATCAGTCCTTGGCTTTGCAGGTCTATTGTTTTGGTTTCCATCAGTATATTAGCTCAATTACACCGCTGTGACTTGCATATCCCAGTTATTGGTCCTGCTGAACCCCAGGGGAGGACAGTGATTTTAATTTCATGCCCCAGCAGCCACAGTTAGTGACGGATGGGTCTTTCAGATGAGGGAACCGGTTCGTAAATTACCCACCGCTACCTCCTGTACACGTGTCACCGGCAGCGCGTGCAGGAACGGCATCAGCCTCTGCCCGAAGCCCACTGGCTTCTGCCTCCTCCCCTTGAGAGGGGAGGGCAACCCTGAAATGCCACCAGCAGCCTCGAGGCCAGCGCGCAGTCCTGGGCAGGCGCTGCTGAGGTGGCACAGCTGGCACCTGTGGGAGCGGCAGGCAGTGCTTGGCTGGACTGGACTGGACTGCCCTGCCCCGCTCCACCCTGCCCCGCCCCGCTCCGCCCTGCTCCACCCTGCCCTGCTCTGCCCTGCCC
>VWPU01001703.1:0-48242 GCA_013398955.1 Callaeas wilsoni | reverse complement strand
CGTCCTCGGGCAGCGGCTGCTGGGGGGCCGGGGCGGGCCCCGGGGGCTGCGCGGGCGGCTGAGGGGCTGCCAGCGGGTGCTGGGGGAACAGGTGCTTCTTCTTCCTCTCGCCCTTCGCCTTCGGGGGCCGCGCCTTGGCCTTGCTCTCCCCTGTTGGACAGAAAGGCAACACTGAGCCCCCACGCCACGGTTCCCGGGAACCGAGCACGTCCCTCCTTTCTCGGAGCTCAGTGCTGGGCTAGCGCGTTCCATCACGGAATTGCTGCTTTCCAGCAGGCACTCGGGAAGCTGCACACCCTCAGCTGTGCCTCAGCACTGACCTGGAGAAGCCACTTCAGAAAGAAAATACTTGTGTCATTTCTATGGACTATTAAATTCCTGACTGGAGCACAAAGGCTGCTAAAAGCAAGGTTTCCTGGAGGGAAAATATCTAAATCCCTAAGAAACTGGACAGTGTGCCAAAAAATCTGTAATATGTCACATCAGCCCTGACTCTGTGTTTCAAGTGTTTTGTCCTCCAAAGTCAGGGGCACAGAACCATCCACTGGGATGAAGGAATGAAATATTTTTGTACCATTAATAAAATAAATATTTTAAACAGTATTTTTTTACCTTTATGCCTTCCTTTTTTAATCTCTGTTTTTCTTTATATTCATAATGGGCATATTAGCACAGAAATACATGTGTACTGTGCTATACATGAATAAATGTGTATTTAAATAAAGACATACATCAGGAGGAGTGCTCAGATTTCTTTTGCCGATAAGGAGGTGCAATCAAAACAGTTTGGAGACCCCCATTCTGTATCAGCAGTTTGCTGCTCCCTGTGTGTGCAAGCACAGCTCTTATCTGGGCATTACTGTGTGTCAATGCACCCAAAAGCCCCAGGAAATGAAGAACTGAACAAAGATACCTGAATCATTATTACCCAAAGATTTCTGCTATCATTTTTTTTTAAAAAATGCTTTTAAAGCATAAATCAGGTGCAGCACTGAGCTCCGCTGGATCCTGAGATATCGTTTACTCACACCCATGTCCTTGTTTCTCCCAGCTCACTGTCACTCAGTGTATCTGCACAGCTCTCATGGATGTGACAACTCTTCTGCAGCAGATAAACATCTCAATATTGTCACCAGAGGCAGTACTGGCCTGTAAAAGTCTTCCCCACCACTCTTCCCTGGGAAGGGATCCGCACACTCCCATTTTACAGCAGTGATTAAAATTCCTGCTCTCCACTGAGGGGGAGTCTCCAGGCTGGGATAACCAGGGACAGCCTGTTCACCCCGATGAAGGAGTTGCACCAACCCCAACCCACTCAGACCCCTCCGCTTCAGGCTACACCAAATCTGACCAGCCCAACCCATGAATGGAAAATCAGAATAACCACCATACAATAGAGGTGCCTGCAGGAAGAAGGGTGAATAGTCCCACAATAGGATAAAGTGCCAAAATCCCTGCTGAAATCTCCTAGGGAACACCTTAACCCCAGAATTTCCCAGAAGTTTGATCACTTTATTTACACTAACTTATAAAAATGGGAACAAGTCCAGCTCAAATAATTATAGTTGTACTCGTGTAGGCAGTCCCTCAGATAAACTGGTTTGTTCTATCACAGAGAAAGGAATATTGAATTTCCTTAGAGAAACAAACATATTGAATGAAAGGCAAATTGGATTTCTCCCCAGTTGCACAAAACCAGATCATATTTACTCTCTATACACTCCAAGAATTCTCTCCCCAACAGCACCACAAATGCCATTCACCAGCTTTATTGACTTCTAAAGGGTAATTTGACAGCAGCTGGCACAGAGAACTGTGCTTGAAAGTTTTTGCATTAAGATGAACTAACGAGTTTGCAAGTGAATCTATGGAATCAGAAGCCAGGAAAAAGGGAGGCAAAATTCCAAGAGCCTATCTGGCTATTCTGAACGCTTCTAGGATGGAAAAGGATCTGAAGGCACAAACGCACAGGTTGGTAAGAGAGGAGTGTCCTTCCTGCCCTCCCACCGCAGAGCACAGCGGGTGAGGCAGAGCTGGGACACCACGAGAGCACGTGTGGCAGTGCTGTCTGCCTGCCCAGGGAAAGCCAAAATCCTCTGCAGAGCTCGGGAAAATGGGGAGCAGCTGGGGGAGCTGGAAAGGGGCTGGAGCCCCAGGAGAGGCCGGGGGGGCTGGGAAAGGGGCGGGAGCCCCAGGAGAGGCTGGGGGAGCTGGGAAGGGGCTGGAGCCCCAGGAGAGGCCGGGGGGGCTGGGAAAGGGGCGGGAGCCCCAGGAGAGGCTGGGGGAGCTGGGAAGGGGCTGGAGCCCCAGGAGAGGCCGGGGGGGCTGGGAAAGGGGCGGGAGCCCCAGGAGAGGCTGGGGGAGCTGGGAAGGGGCTGGAGCCCCAGGAGAGGCCGGGGGGGCTGGGAAAGGGGCGGGAGCCCCAGGAGAGGCTGGGGGAGCTGGGAAGGGGCTCAGCCTGGAGAAAAGGAGGCTCAGGGGGCACTTCTGGCTCTGCACAACTCCCGGACAGGAGGGGGCAGCCGGGGAGGTCGGGCTCTGCTCCCCGGGAACAGGGACAGGCGGAGAGGGAACGGCCTCAGGCTGGGCCAGGGGAGGCTCAGGTGGGACACCAGCAGGAATTTCTCCCTGGAAAGGGCGGTGAGGCCTTGGCAGGGGCTGCCCAGGGAGGTTTGGAGGCCCCAGCTCTGGAGGTGGCACTCAGGTTTGCAGCCCTTTCCCGGGCACAGCTCCACAGGGAAGAGCTGCTGACTCACAGGAGGCACTTCTGCTGCGCAGCACGCCCAGACAAGGGCAAAGCCTCAACACTCTCCTTCCTGATGTCCCAAGACAACCTGCTAAGAATTCTAAATATATTAATAGCAACATAATAAATTATGAATATGAAGCTGACTCATAAAAACCAAAAGTAAACACCGTAAGGGATCTGGGTCAGAAATCCTGAAAACCTCGAGTTATAAATACTCAGCTTGTCCAAATAACCAACACAAAGCACAAGACCTACTTTGGAGCCATGATTACTTTGAAATCTCATTCTTTGTCCTCTTCAAGGTCATCTCTTCTGGTGTAATAGAAAATCAAGCCAAATTAAAACCAGGGAAATAAAGAAAGGAAGTGCGGGAGGTGGGGGGAGCAGAGCTGCCACGAGCAGGGCCATCCAAACAGATGCCGTTTTCTTCTTCAAGATGAAACCCTAAGACACTGATGAGAGGCAATGCAGACAGCAGGATGTGGAAAACTAGAGAAGTCATTGGGATTTAATTGCTGTATTGCAGTAGGAAAGCTGAATATTTGCTAACAGCCACACCAAGCTGGAGTTTGCTCCAGTGGCACTTCTGCAATGGTGCTGAAAATAAGCTTTTCCCTCCTGAGCCAACAGTTACAGAGCTCTTAAGAAGTAGTGGAAGTGTATGATTTGGAAGCCATTCAGCTGGAACAGAGTTTTTATTATTCCTTGGCCATTCTAATGATCTCAGATCTGTCCTTGTCACTTATCTCTCGTCTCCAAAGAAAAATCAGCATTTTCGGGCCATTTATTACAAGCATCAAGTGTTAAACTTGTACAAGAGCTAAGAGCAGACAATTTAACACACTGCTGATGCTCTCAAGCTTAGGGCAATAGAAATTAAGTATCTGCACTGTGCAACAATGGTTCTCCAACTCCTTATTTCCCATGAAAAGAGAAAATACACTGTCTAGCTGAGAGACTCTGAACAAAGCCCTCAATTCTCTTCCCAGAGCTTCCACAGATTTCCTTTAAGATCATTATCGAGGTTCTCTAAACAGTTTGCAGCATCAGTTTCTCCAAATGCTAAACAAATAATGGCTATATACAATAGATGTAAATTAATTCCCTGTAAGCAGTGCTGGGGAAGCCTCCAAGAGGGAGTGAGTGTGTCACAGACACAAAAACCACTTAACCACACATTAGGGGTGAAAAAGCAGCTTCTTCCCAGCAAGAACTCCAGCCTTTTCTACACAGCCAGGAAAAAGGTGCCACAGAAAGAGCCCCCTGCACGATGGCTGTGTTCAGGCCTGGGGACTGAACGTGCAGAAGGAGTCCCAAAGGACTGGGAGTTGTCATGGCCTGGTTTTGTTTTCAGCAAAGGTTTTACATTTCATGCAGAGGAAGCTGAAAAGCTTCCCTGCTCCAGCTAAACTTGAAGAAACCCAAGTGGGACTCATGCAGCAGCTGTGAATCCCACCCAAACTGAGGCTCTCTGGATTCAGTCTCTGAAAAATGGGAACAAAGGGAGGGGAAGAGGAAAGATGAATTGCACAAGGCAGTGCACAAATCATTCTTTTTTCAGAGCAGAACACAAAAATACATTTATTTGTTTCTCTATGAAATAATTTAAAATATTCCTCACATAATGTATATTTTTACAATCCTGTAATAGTTTGGGCCTATAGAATTCTCAAGCCCTGCCAAAAAAGCTATTTGGATTGAATCCTTAAAGAGAGGGAAAAATCAATTGCTGCTGTGAATGATGACATATTTCAGTGAGCAGAGATTTAATACTGGGGAAAACTCTGCTGATATTTCAACAGAAATAAACAGCAGCAGACAAGTTATTTACAGAGGTGTTTTAGAGCTCGCCACAGCTCTTCACTGATCAGGCCTCACCTTCTCCCTCCATCCCTTTGCTCCTCTCCTCTTCCTCCAGATCCGGCCCCCTTTTCAGCTCCTCTTTTACTTTCACATCTTCCAAGGCAGTTTCAATAGCCATGACATCCCCAAGAGATTTCTGATCCTCTGTTTTGTGTCTTCTGGGTTGACTCCTTTTTCTGTGAGACCTGAAAGTACAGAAGTGTGATTTGACATAAAAGAACAGCCTTCAAAATAGAAAACCCTCACTGACTTAAAAAGCTGAATACAAAACAAAAGGATCTTCTTTGGAGAGAAAACACAAGGTAGCTAAAATAGCTACAGGGCAAGAGAGATATCTGAAAGGGAACAGATGAACCTTGCATAACACAACATTTAAGATGCATTCACAGCAGCCATTAATTGTCTGGGTTTCCTGAAGAGCTTTTTCCTACCATTACTAATGTAAGCTCACAAGCTGCAGTTAAAGTGATTTTAATTGTGTTTTCAATCTATTTTGCTTGTATTTCAAAATACAGATGAAAACTTGTTTAAATCTCTCTTTCATCCTCTGCCTCCATTCCATTATTTCTTTCCATTCTGTCCGTGCCTCCCTTTGGCAAACTGCTGGAAGTCTGCAAAACATCATCTTCCAGCTCTGAGACATTACCCAGCACTGCCAGTTCCCAAAAACACACTATAATGAATGCTCAAAGCAAAATCAATAGGCAGTCTATGATTTTTCAGCAGTAAATTCAGAAGGTCCAAGGCCTTGAAGAAATCTAACTAAAAAGTATGCATATTAATAAAAACAGACAAATACTAACAAGGCAATAGCAATGCTGTTCATTCTTTTTAAAGTCAATGCCACTGAGGCAAAGATTACAGGAGCCACTGTGCAAAGAGAAATGGAAATTCAGAGGTCAGGACAAGATTTTTTTGTTGGGAACTGTAGGAAGCCAAGTACCCACACAGACACTCCCCACTGCTCAAGAGGGACAGGGAGGGAAAACTGGAAGAACAAGAGCCAGAAACTCATAAGTCAAGACAAATGCAGTTTAATAGGTGAAGGAAAGAATAAAAAAAGAAAGAAAGAAGCCCAGGAAATCCACTCACCACCTCCCCAGGCAGAGCAATGCCCAGCCAGTCCCCAAAAACGGCACCTCAGAAGCCAAGCCCCTCCTTCCTCCTCTCTCCCAGTTTTTATTGCTCCCCGTAACATTTTATGGCACAGAATTCCCCTTGGCCACTCGGGGCCAGCTGGGTCCCCTCCCCACCTCCCGCCCACCCCGGGGTCCCCCTGGGCCAGAGTGGCACGAGATAAAGCCTCGACACTGTGTGAGCAACAGCCAAAACTCCAGAGCCCTATGAGCACTGGTGCAGCCCCAAATCCCAGTAACTGCATCCCAGCCAGCCCCAGCACAGGGCCTTACAGAACCCGTGAAATGGCTCCTTGAATTTCAGGTTTAAAGCTAACAAGCTCTCCTCTTCCAAAAGGGCTGATTCAGAAACTTGCGATTTCTACCCCATTTTTAGCATGTAGGCACTTCTTCTTTGGTTGGAAGCAGCGTTTTCCTTACGGCCTCACATCCACCATCGTGTGACAAAGACTAAAACACACTTTACTCATCAGCCCCAAAGTCTACAAAAGCTAAAAAGCAGCTCCCCATCCTCAGAGCCCAGAAAACTCAGCTGCTAATTAGATTTGGAGCACAACAGAGTTAAGAGCCCTTAATCAGCCTTTAAACTGACAAAGAAGGGAGAAAAAAATTCAACCTGAGATGAATGATGAATAGAAAAGCAAGTTGATCCATATGCACAGGGACCTCTAATTGCCAGACTCTGAGCAGATGGTGGCCCTCCAAGAAGAGCTGGTGCCGTCACACCTGCAGGACAGTCATTAGCAGGAACAGGGGCTGAACCCAGAAGGATCAGCTCTGCTCTTCACCCATATTCCAAGAACACACCACCTTCCCTGGGAGGGGAACGTAGGGTGGGAGGTGAAGGTAAAGCTGTAAGACTTTGCCACTGCAGCTGGAACTTTCCGTAGCTGAAGGAGGAGTAGAGTCAAGTGTTATAAGCTGATTTTAGCAAAGTGTGTTTTATTCCTGTGGTGTGGAAATGCCAGGCAAAAATTACAGCACAGAGCTTTATACTCACAGGAGAGAAAAAAGATCTGTTTTGCAGTGCTTTTCTCACTCAGGAGTTGTGGGGGAGAGAGGCAGAAAGCTCAGCATTTAAGGAAAGTGCTTCCAGAAGTACAGGCTGAAGGCTGAGCACTTCCAGAAGCGAAGCTGTTCTGTGTCTGACAGAATTCACACACCAGAAATGAGCTGGTGGGGACTGGACTAAAACAGTCTCTTGCTGAAGCTATAAAGTAAACAAAGTTGGGTTTTTCAAGGTAACCAAGTCTGACTGACCTTAGAGAAGAAATAACACCTCTCTGCAGAGTTTAAAAGCTCCATTTTTCCAAGAGAGCTGACAAAAAAGCAGCGTTTGTACTCTTTGAAGAACAGACCACAAAGTGACTTAAATTAAGTAGCTACAACTGTGAAGAGGTTTGGGCAGAGGTGAATCCCATCCTTCCATCCTGCTGAGAAAAGTCAGGCTTCAAGTAAAACGATGTCTTGGAAAGACATAAGCACAGGAGAAAGTACTGCTGAGGAATATTGAACAGCTTCAAAACTGCTTCAGGGTAATGCTGGAATAATCCAGGAAACACTGAGCAGATAAGCAAAAAAAGCACCTGGATCTTTGCAATAGGCTCAGGCTGAGAGAGAGGCTTCTCTGCTGGGTAACAGGCTCAGGGAGAGAAAATAATCCTTGGTGTTCATACAGTACCTTACACTGTGCAAACACCAGCTACATCAGGAACCCTGAACAGCCACAAAAATGCAGCAGCACTTTCACCAGTGACCAGTTCCCTTTACCCACACCCAGTCACCACCACACATCCCTGCCAGCCCAGCAGAGGAGCTCAAGAGTGAAAACCAGAAGAGCCATGAGACAGTTGAGGCTCTCCAGTGATGGAAGAGATCACAGAAATCCAAACCAAGATGAAACCTGAGGAACCTCGAGGCCTGAAGATTTCCTGGAGGCCTTCATGAAAAACTCAGTGACAGAGGAAAACAGTCCCAGAGTTGCTATTTTAAGAAACTTGCCAGGAAAAAGAATGAAGTGATTGAAGTTGCTGAGGGAAGTCACATACCGGTGTTTGTTGTCCTCTTCCTCATCTCCTATCCTATAAAGCAAGATTCCAACAGGAAAAGGTTAGCATGCCAAATTTTCAATTCAAGCATGCTGTAACACACAAAAATCACAGACTAGTAGAAAATTAATACAAAGATCAAAGGAAGCACAGAAAGGCATGCATAAAATCCCCTTTGCAACTGATGGGCTTTTTTTAACTCCTGCTTTCTGATCAGTGAAGCTCTAAACATTCACTATAGATTTTTTTGTCTTCCAAGATAAGAGATGAGTTGTGAGGGAGGACAAAGTGTCCCACTTTGAAAAACACGTGCTTCTATAACATGGAAAGGAAACAGAACCATGAGGGACACATTACCCCAGACAAATGACACGAGGAACTGTATGAAAAGAACAAAGGAAGCAAAGAAAAGAGTTTGAACTATCTCAAATGAAGAACCGTAGCACTTACAGCCTCAGCAATTAAACTCCAGGGCAGTGCTCAGAGACAGGCACTTTCTGTCTTTACCTGCGGAGCAGTTTAGCCTTCAGGTCTGCCTTGGTCTCGTTCCAGGCATCGAGCTCGGGGCTGCTCAGGGCCGTGGGCTTCATGTGGTCCAGGACAGCGATGTCCTTTCCCTGCTTCCAGAGGTCGTAGCGCTCGGGCTGCAGCACCCTCACGAACACATCCATGGAGATCTTCACCATGTCCTTGCGGCACGTGCACTGCAAGAGACCCCGCGCGTGTCACAGAGGGGGCTCCGCGCCCCAGGGCAACGAACCCTCCCCACGGCCGGCTGGAGGGCTCCTGGAAGGGGTCAGGCTGGGAATGCCCCTGAGGCACACGTGGCTGTTTCAGCTCCAGGGAAGGCATTGCCTCTACCTGCTCCTGGAAAACCAGTTGGCGCCCCAACACTCTCCCAAGGTAGTGGAAAACCCTGTTCCCAAGGATTTCGTTCTCCCTCTAAGCCCCCCAACAAGCTAAAGCTTCCTGGCACTGGCACTGCTCATGTCCTGTGCTGTAGGCATTAGACACAATTACTCTGTCTGGTCTAGCCCAGGTCAGAGCCTGCCCTCAAGCCCACGTTCCCTCCATCAGCCTCTCTCTGGCAGAGTTTTCCAGGCTGAAAAAATATTATTGGTACCACTTCATAACTCAGAAAAGCCTTACAGGAACCAAAGCCTGACCCAGAGCACAGGGCAGTTAAACTTCATAATGATACATCCTGTCATGGCACAGCAATCCCGCACAAAAGGGAAGAAATAAAAACCCGCAATAACTACAACCTGCACCCAAACCACTAAGTGGGAGAAAATGTGCTTTATTCATTTCAACTGGCATATGCTCATTAAAACTAACCTGGAGTTACACCCCTGCCATTGCACAGAGAGGACTCACAGGTGGTTTTCCTTGGATATATCCCTTTGCTGTGATGAATCAACAGACCGAGTGTAGCAAGGGGATTCTCAGCCTGGGCGCTGAAATCAGTCTCAAAGAGTCAGCCTTCATAAACTGAATCAAAAGAAGGCAGAGAATGGAAACAGACCCAGGAACCCCCCAGGTGCCTCTGGGGGCTGCAGCCACAGCTCTCTTGGGGGTTCTGCTCTAAGGTGCAAAGCTTTGCTTGCACTAAATTGCTTTTCAGCTCCAAGCTGAGGCTCAGCTAATTGGAGCCACTTTGTGAGACTGGTTGGGAGTTTTTTTCCACCCTTCCTCCACACCTTTTCAAAACTATTCTATCCATTCTTTTTGGCAGAAATGCCTGAAATTAAACCTGCTTCTCCTCTTTCTCCCTTCCCTTTTCACCACCATTGCTAAATAATGTATGCCCATAGTGGAGAATTCACTGAGAGAGGGAGAGAGAAGAGTCCTTCTGTACAGTTCCCCACCATCCCACATCCTCCAGCTCCTGCTTCTCATTGTGCAGGGCCTGGGGCAGTGCTGATAACCCGAGCACACCCAGTGGGAAGGAGCATTTATGGACAGGCACTTTCAGGAAAGCTCCCTTCCTTCAGTGAAAAGCAGCTCAGGCCAGAAAGGCTGGAAATGCAGTTTGGCCACAGCACAGCAGGAACACAGACAACAGCCAAGCTTCCAATCCCAGCCCTGGCAGGAGCTTCCCACGGCACCTCCATCAATCCTGGCTTGGGGGATTGAGCAGATTTGCCTTAAGAAAGTTTAAAAGCACCTGTGCAGTGCTACAAAGAGGAACACAGAAGAGCATCCCCAGCACTGCTCTGGGGATTGATCTCCTCAGAGGATGAAAAATGGCTTAAAAGGGGAACGCTGCGTTTTGTGATCCTGACCTGGACCCGAGAGGTGCAGCACAGACACATCCATGCCTCCAAATCCAGCCAGCAAATCCCGAGGCACTCGGGGCCAGAGGCCTCCAGGGCAGTTTCCAACCACCAGCAGCTCCAGTGTCCCCCAGCTGCACCCCCTGGTCAGTCCTGGAGAACCCCCACGCTGAGCTCCGGGGATGCTGCTGGGCTGGGACTCAGCACTGGCCCGTGGCCTCCATCTCCCACATCCCACAGCCTGCAGTAGCCAAGCTCCTTTCCTTCCACAAATCTACCATGATGTATGTTTATATTTCAATTCTAATTTAATTCTATTGCTTTCACACCAGCAAGCATGAATAATTTACAAAGCCTCTTTCCTCTGGGGCTTCTTCCGGGCCCTACAGTGATATTTCCTCAGCTGCTGCAGTTGTGTCACAGCCACATTCCCAGCATGGCCAGGATATTTTTCCATACCCTCCCCTCATCAGCAGTGAGATCCTGCTGATGCTTCCAAGACAGCTGGAAAAGGGAATGTTCTTCTGTGTGTGAGAGAGTTGGGAGGAGGAGAATGGGGGGGACCTGGAGGAGAATGAGGGTGGAGAAGGGCAAAAATTGCCTTTGCAATAAACGCCCTGCTCTGCTCCATTCCAGCAGGACAAAAGCAGCCAGGTTGTTTCCTGGCAATGATCTCCAGTCCCACACCCTGCCTTCCCCCTTCCACATACACAGAGCTGTATTTCCTTCAAAGTATTTCATTGTGGTCATAAACACGTGTATTTCCTAAAAGATATTATGCCTACACCCCCTATCTCTGTCTATCCTTACCCCCACTTCTGCAGAATATATCCTCCCAAATTCTCTCTAATTCTAACACTTTTATATTCCACTATTATTAATCTTTATAGAAAAGAAGTAAAAATGAGCACGTCAACACGGAAACACCACCACTAAGGAGAGATATGAAACCTCATTTCCTTTACAAAGGCAAAACTGAACCACAAAGCTCCAGTCTGGGAATTCACAGAATTCCTAGGGATCGACAGCCCAGAGAGGGGTTTCAGGGTGACACGGTCACCCCAAGCACGGGACTAAATGGCAACACAAACATTTTGTCATGTCCAAATGACAGGTGAGAAATTCCAGGAATTCGAGATCTTATCCAGCACCTTCCCCTCTCCTTCCATCACTCCCAGTCTGGCTGCCAGACCCCAGGCCTGGGAACAGCAGGGCTGGCAGAGCCACAGACCAAACAACGGAATAAGCAACAGAATATTCATCACTGGGATCTCCAAGGACCGACTGCAAGTCCTGAAAATGGGAGGGGAAAGAAACCAAACCAAAAATCAACCCAGCTTTAGGGTCAGTTCTTTGCCTTCGGTTACAGGGGAGCTGAGACCCAAAAGAGCAACAAGAGAGGAGTTTCCATATTCACCAAATCTGCAGGAACTTCACTTATTCCACCTTCTGAAGGCTTTTCCCAGCCTCACCTCTCCTTTTCCATAAGTTAATGGCTTTATTAACTATAAGCACATGGAAAAATACTCTAAGGAAATGCACAATTAAACCTTTTTCCAGCCTAAACCCCCAACATTCTTCCTTTCCTCATTATTTTATTATCTGCAGCTCTAATTTGGAGCCTGTGGTAAAATATGTGACCACGCCAGGAGCCCTGTCCCATCAATTCTAACTCCCAGACTGATAGTGAGGAATTTGTGGCTATTGAATGCATAACCATTATCTTATTTGCAATATTTTTTAACATAAAAACACAAATAAGTCTATATAAAATAACAGTCAAATAAAATGACTGTCTCCTTGAAGTCATAAAATCAGATGATTTATGGAAAAGTGCAGACTCATTCAACTTCAACCTTCAGCAACAGTTTTGTGAGGATATTTCCCTCAATTCCCAACTATTAACACTGAACTGAACCTCAGCAGTTCCATCACACAGGAAAGGTTAATGGAAAATAAGCCTTTTCCTTATGCAGAAATAGTCACCAAAATTACATATTTAAAGTGGCACCTCTGGTTTTCATGGAAAAAACCCTTCATATTCAGATAAAAGCGGTTCATAAGACTCAGCTGAGCCTCCCACTTTGCCTTCACGGAAATTTATCCATCACAAAGCTCAAC
Organism: Callaeas wilsoni; assembly: GCA_013398955.1. Taxonomy (NCBI): domain Eukaryota; kingdom Metazoa; phylum Chordata; class Aves; order Passeriformes; family Callaeidae; genus Callaeas; species Callaeas wilsoni. The sequence continues at coordinate 36,049 of VWPU01001703.1, read as the reverse complement.
ATGCTCAAAATTGAAGTTCTTTCAGCTTTTAAATGCCAGACCAAAATCTTTGCTTAAAGCTTTTCTATCTGCTTTTCCATAACAATGATGCCTAAAAGCAAGTTCCTGGGAAAGAGGGGGGAAGAGGCAGCAGAGGAACCGTGGCTGCTGCAGGAACGCGCTGTGCCCACGCTGTGCCCACGCTGTGCCCACGCAGCCTGCCCCGCGAGCTGCCAGGACAAAGCAGAGAGGTTCAGCTCCTGGCAGGAACCAGCCCCCGGTGTAATCAATGCTTTTACGCAGCAGCAATCCGGTTTGTTCCCATGTTACAGATGTGCTACTGGGGTCCAATAGGACAGAAAAAACAGCCTGGGGCTCCAGTTTCCTTTTCCTTCCACCCAGCCAGACCCAGTACGCTCCCGAAGGAGGAATGGCAGGAGTTCTGAGAGCAAGGAGTTAAACTCTGAGGAGAAGAAGGAGGAGAAGCCCACACTGCAGTTTGTGTGTTTAATGGTTGGTGGTTGGAAGGGAAGAAGATGAGCCTTGACCCCCCGTTTGCAGAGTAATTACCAGCATCAACAACAAACCAGTTCATTAGGAAACCCACTGGAAACCCTTCCCAGAGCTGCATAAACAAAACAATTAGGCAAAGATCTCCTTGGACTCCCCCTGTCGCTGGCTGCAGGGCACGATTCCTCCCTGCCTGCTCCCGAACGCTCCGTGAGGATCCCCGGGGCGCAGGAGCCGGGGGCCGGGGCCCGGAGCCCCGCGTCCCCTCTGGGGCACAGCACCGACCCGTGCCAGGAACGCTCCGCGGCCTGGCGGAGCTCTCAGCAGCCCAAGCAGCCCAGCCCAGCTCCCAGGAGGGCCGGGCCAGCAGGACCCGGGCCCCGGCCCGCCCGCAGGGACATCAGGGACATCAGGGACATCAGGGACATCAGGGACATCAGCCACCCCACCCAGCAGCGCCCCCGGGACTGCCACCCTGGCAATCCCAGGAAATCCAGGCCCTTCCTCTGCTCACAGAACTCCAGGTGTTCTTCCTTCATTGACAAAAACTGGGCCGAGAACCTCCCAGTCAGGACTTCAGAAAAGGAGCTCGGAAAAGAGCTGATAAAACAAAGCTTCCAGGTAGTTTCCAAAAAATAACCATCCTTTTTACACTTCAGCACAAAAAAAGCTGTAAAAGTTCCTTTTTCTTGCACAGAATCAAGAGCAGGGCATTTGGAGTGTTTACAAATAATGCAAGAAAATAAGCATGAAGAAAGGTGGAAGAATTTGTACAAGAGCAACTCTGAATCTGTCTGACGAAAATAAACCGTGGAAATGTTATTCCATAATAGATTTCTTTAATGTATTCTAAGCTTAAAAGGTCTAATTAGAGTAAAAGAGCAATTTTGAATGTCTGACAAAAATAAACTATGGAAATGCTATTTCATAATAGATTTTTTTATGTGTTCTAAGCTTAAAAGGTCTAATTAGAGTCAGTTGAGGCACAGACACAAAGTAATGCAAAAATACAATTCTGATTTGCCTTATTTTGGGGACCAATTTTGCAGTATTACCAGACAGGCTTGTGCAAAAACCTTGTGAATTTTATTTTCTTGGGAAATACAGAGATATTGAGGGAAAAATCTACTAAAATGGGAATAGTAAGAAGAAAGCTTCAATTTTACCAGGAAAATTATATGCTAGACAACTTTAAATCACAGATATTCCTAGTATAAATTTGGGATTATTTCAGTATTATACATATAGTACAGAAAAAAGCAGTGAGCAGAGGGCTTAGAAGCAACAACCATGTAAAGGATCCTAGGCTGGGATTCAAAAGGTCCCTTTTCTTGGCAGACCAGGAAGATCCAAAGGGAAGAGTTCTATTTGTGTCCCACTTTCCCAAATGAGAGAGCAGCAGAGCGGGAGCGCTCTGGAGTGAGGGGTTTGATGGGGACGCTGCCTGGGGTGAGGTGAGGGCTGCTTTTTTCAGAACCTGAAAAGCAGGATCTGGGCAGGAGGGGCAGCCTGACCCCGTTTTACTTCGAGAGACAGAATTCCAGCAGTTTCTCTGGAGTAAACAGGAGATAAAGGAAGGCATGAAAGTGGCAGCCAGCAGGAACCCAGACCTTCTCCAGGAGTGGCTGCACTCAATTGAAAGGAAAGTGCAGAAATTGTTCCACTCCCATCCACTTATTTTCAGTCCAGTTTGCCAAAGAAATAGAACAGCTGAGCTGGGACTCGAATTTCTGCTAAAACTGTACATTTTGAAAGGGTCTTTCTGAATAGCAGGAGACTCACAGGCCACCTCGACTGGAGGAAGGGCACTTTCCTGAAACCCCTGGTTTGAAAGAGTTGTTTAGGCAGACACAGCTGTTAAAATCCTCTGGCTGTTGGTGGTGGCATCCAAGGGTTTTCAGAAACAAAAAAACAGGAATGCAGAAAGGAACTGCAGGCTCATGGTGCAAAATAAAAAGAAATTTAAATAAAAGATGGTAAGGAATGAAAATTGTAATTTCCTGCCTTTCACTCAGCAGCTTTTTTCAACAACTAAACAGAAAAAAAAAAAGACAAATGGCAGACAAATGACTGAAGAACCCCAACTACAGAGAACCAAGGGAAATATTCCTCCCTAATTTCCAAGCTCTGCCTGTGCAGGCAAACATTAACTGTAGGATAACCAAACAAACCCATCCCTCCTCAGCTGTACCACTGAATCAGGAATGCTGAAGTCCAAAGCAAACATTTGGGTTGCAGCTGACTGAAGCACCGTGCCAGGATCCCCAGCCCTTCCTGGGGGTCTCTGTGCTGCGCAGCGTGACAGCGACAGCCCGCGTGCCGAGCAGGACTGCAGCCCCGGGGAGCGCTCCCTGCCAGAGCCGCGCCTGCCAAGGCGCTGGAGGGAGCTCCCACCGGGCCCTGGGCAGACCTGGTGGGATTACCCCTGGAGCTCTCTCCCACCCCTAAACCAGGATCTGCTGCTCAGGCACAGCTTTTCCCAAGCATCAGGTGGAAGAGACCAGCTGAGGCTGGCCTCAAAGTCACCTTGGCTGGGAGGGAGCCAGCTGCAACAGGAGGCTCCTCCAGGACAGATGGGGACGTTTACACCAGCAATGAACGGGAGCATGTTGGGGAGATGAAACAGGAAAGCCTTATAAATATGACTGCCTGGCAAAAGATGCTGAGAATAGGGACACTATAAGGGAGATTGAAATGGAAGCAAGCTTTGAGATACCAAGCCTTAGTTACTGAACAACTGGAAAACAATGGGATGGCCGACAGAAGGTAATCCCCTCTCTGTTGAACAATACCCTCTGCCTGCAGACAGCTCCAAGGCTCAGAGCAGACCCTGCTCGCTTGGCAGCAAGGGTCCAGAGAGTAGTTTCTAGAGTTTAAAAGGTAATGCAGCACGGTAATGTAACAATGCTTATAGGCTGTATGTAAATGCGATAGGATTTGTATCTTGTACTCGATTGGTTAACGGAAATTAGAATATTCAACACAGAAGAAGATATATTGTATTGTAAACGAGAACCTCGCACTTCTACTTCTTCCTCTTCTTCTTGCCCTTACTCTCTCTTGCTCTTACCCTTGCTTCTCTTGCTCTCTCACTTTTCTGGCCTGCCTCGAGCTGCAGCTGGCAGCTCCCAGCAGGGCCCCTACACCCACACCCTTCATAAATCAACTCCATGTCCTAAGACCTAACCTCAGAGATCTCTCGTCTCCAGACCGTCCAAACCAACCAGAAGTTCCTACAGGAGCACAGTTTAAAAGCTGCTGTTTCCTGCCCTTCTGGGCACAGTGTCCAGCTGCAGGTGAGACACCCCCTCCCACGGGCACCACCAGGGGATGCAGGCTGTGAAGGAGGATCTCACGCCCTTCCCCTGCACCTGAGGGGATTCACGCTTGCTGAGAGCACAGAAAACCAGTCCTGAAGATTCCTGCATGTCACAAAAGACAACGTGAAGTTCGTCTGTCACAAACCACACTCAGCACTGCGGCTGGAGCAGCAATTAAATGGAGGATCGGAAAATCAGACCCAAGGGGCAAAAGCGTCTGTTCTAACTAAAAACCCAAGGAGAGAAAGACTCCAAGACCTCACACCAGGTTCTCAAAAAGCTTTGAACCAAACAGGACAGCTTAGATTATTCACTTGGTATTCACCAAACCAATTTCCACCGGAATTTTTAAGGATCTGTCCATCCTGGTTACTAATTTACAGACACAAGTGGATTTAGCCACTCTTAGCTTCCCACACCACTCTGCAGCCACTGCTATTTTTTTTTGCCAATACTGACACTTGTTCTACAATTAGAGCAGGACCAGTGTCTCAGAAGCTGATCTTTACACTCCAGGCGGGTTATCCTGCATTTTTTACAGCCCAGGCAGGTTCTCTGTGGGATGCAGAACATTGCACCCATCTGGCAGGCAATTAGCACAGCTCTGCCCTCCGAGGTGAACCATTACCTTCCTCTCTTCCACTGCACCCCTGACACAGCTCTCAGCAGAGCAGAATCCAAATCTCCTCCCCAGGATAATGTCCAGGAGAACGTTACAACTGGCTAATTAAGAACCTTGCCTTGTCCCCAGTCTCCTGAGTGCTGGCAGGACAAGGAAAGGAGAGAGTCACCCCCAGGCAGCTGGGTCACTGCAGGAAGAGCAGGTGCCTGCAGAGCTTTGCCCAGCTCAGACTTCCCAAGAACTTTTATAAATGAGTATATGATAAGAAAAAACACCCCAAACCTGCCTGCATGTGAGCAAGGACAATCTAATTGTGCCTGGGAGCACATAAATCAATAAAGCCATTTTTTAAATATAGGAAAGCTGTAGTAATTAACTAAAAATCACACACTCAGGGATCGTGGAATGGTGTGGGTTGGGAGGGACCTTAAATCTCATCTCATTCCACCCCTGCCATAGGCAGGGACAGCTCCCCCTGTCCCAGGCTGCTCCAAACCCCGTCCAGCCTGGCCTTGGGCACTGCCAGGGATCCAGGGGCAGCCACAGCTGCTCTGGGCACCCTGAGCCAGGGCCTCCCACCCTCACAGCCAGGAATTCCTTCCTGATGTCTCTCCAGGAATTCTCTCCCCACAGAGGTGCAGGCAGCCCCAGTGCACACCCTCAGCTGATCGCTCCTGAGGTCCCTGCTCAGCCTCAAATGAGATTTAAAGGAAGCTTTGCCCTCACTGTGTAACAAATTCCCCCCCCAGCTGGGACCCCCAGGCAGGCATCCCAGGGTTAATTAACATGTGGTGTAGAGCAATATTAACCAGGAAGCTCAGAACAGACAAGTGCCACGGAGTGCAATGGGAATAAATTGGGCATCTCCTTCCACACTTCCACTTTGTGTCCCCAGATCTGCTCCGAGCTCTGCTGCTGCTTGTTCAGTAATTTCACGCTACGCTGCTTAACAATGTAAGCATGGAGGCTCCATCTAAAACTGCACTTCCCCAATGTCACTTGTTTGTGAACACATGGCTGAACCCAAAATTGCTTTTAATATTCGAGTGGTGGCTGCTGGCCCTGTTGTAGTTAAGGTCTGTCTGAATTTCCATGATAAACCCCATTTTCTGGGGTGTAATACCATGACCACTCGCTACACATAAACGTGCTTTACAAGGTCACAGCAGACAAACACCATTTTTTACATTTTTAAACCAAGGTTGCTTGGCTATTTTTGAGTTTCAGACGCCTGACACTGATTTGAAGCCTCTTACAGTTTAAGGTTTTTCTTACCATCGCTTTAACTCCACAACAAATCCAAATGTATGACCCATCCCTGGAAGTGTCCAAGGCCAGGCTGGATGGGGCTTGGAGCAACCTGGGATAGTGGAAGGTGTCCCTGCCCATGGCACAACTTCCCAGATTCTACTGAATGAGCTTTGCTGATCAGTTATCCTCCAGACTTCAGACCAGGAGAGTACAAGCGCTGTCACAAACCAAAGTAACAAAGCACACCAGAAATCTGCCCTAATGAGAAATAACCACACAAACATAACCCTCCTCTCCAAACTTAACTGAGTGCACACATTAGAGGAATTCAGGTATTTTCAGAATGTTATTACCATAGTGTTATTAAAGCTTAAAAGTATTTCTAGTTTATTCCTTCCCCTCCAGTGTGTACCTAATGAGTTGTGCTCAGTTACATCACTCGCCTTATTCACTGTGAAATGCAGTTTGGATGCATCAGAAAACTAATTCCAATTTACCAATCCCAAAACAACCTGTTCACAAGGTGAATGCAGCACTTGAGAAAGTCATTCCTACAGCCTCAGAATAAAACAAATTATCAAGAGGCAAAACCAGCAGCGTGGGGCAGGGAGAGAGCACATCCCGAGGCAGTGGCATTTTCCGCGTTGCCCTCGGGAATCAGGCAGTAACAGCCCCGCTCCCCCTGCTCCGTGTTCCGTGAGCTGGGGCTTTTCCCCAGCCCCTCACCCCATAACCCCACCTGTGTTGCCATTTTTCCGTAGTCGATCCAGCGCAAAGTGGCGAAGTTGGTGGACTCGGCACAGTTGAAGCCGTGATTGAAGCCAGCGTGGTAACCATAAGGAAACGTGATCATAAACTCTCCTGCTTCCTGGGTGATCTGAAAAACAAAGGAAAGAGGAGGAGACACCCCACAGGTCACTTAATGCAGCAGCTTGAGAACACAGACCCGTTACAAAAGCCCTCTGACTCAATCTCTTTCCAGAGGAGGGTGGGCAGAGCTGCCACTGCCAGCTCTCGGCTGAACCTGGGACAGCTCCTGGAGAACTGCAGGAACACTCAAGTATTCCTCTTAAGGGAAAGGCTCAGAACAGTGGCTGCATGGGGTCACAAGACCTGAACTATTTACACTTGCAGGCTGCAGTTACAAAAGGGTCTCAGGCTGCAACACTCCAAAAGATCAATAAATCCTTGATGTGACCACTTCGGCTCATGGCAGTTCCAAACCTTCATTCCCACTCCCATGTGAGAGCAGCCAAGAGCCCTGGATTTCCCTCCTAGCATTCCCTCTGCATGGCAGGGTCCTTCTGAAACACCTCCTGCCTTCCCCTGTATTTATTTCCACACTCACATTTATCAGCCTCACTCCTCTCGTTCACCCAAAAATCAAACACCCTAAAAATTCCAGCCCATCTTTTGTCTGCTTTGGGAACTGCCCAGAGCAGCTGTGGCTGCCCCACCCCGGGAGCATCCAGGGCCAGGCTGGGCTGGGCTTGGAGCACCCTGGGACAGTGGAAGGTGTCCTTGCCCATGGCAGGGCTGGCACTGGATGGGCTTTAAGGTCCTCTTCAACACAAACCATCCTGTGACTCTTTAATAAAATTAAAACAACATTAGGCATTATGGACGTTATTAATAAGGGTTGAACTCTACAGATCACAGCTGGAACCAGAGGCAAATCAATATGCGATGCTTCTAAAAAATCCTCTTTTTATATCTTAAGCAGAAAAACCATTGGGGAAAAAAGGAATTTAATTGTTAAGAGCATGGCCTGAACCATGGGAGCAACTCCCAGCCCAGCTGCCCCCTCACGCAGCAGCACCTCCCCTCCACGGGCTACGGAAGAGGCAAAGCTTGACCTTCCCTGTCCTTCCAACCCAGCAGCGCTGACAGACCTCTCACAGCTGTCACAGGCCAGGCAATTCCGTTTGGATTCCTTCCCACCAGCCATAACTCACACCCCAGCAGCTCGGAGCCCACTGAGACTCCAAGGAATTTGCACTTCCAAACACAAGGATGGGGCCAAATGCAAAACATAAACAAAGTTCAAACATTTCCCCTCTCAACTGGGCCAACATCTGACCTTGCTGATGTCATTAACATTAGAAGAATAATTTTTAAAACAGGGAATAGAAGCTGCTGTGATACACGAGAAGCTCCTGCAGGATTTCAGGAGGAGGTGCTGGGCCTGCACCCATCCCCTCCATAAATCCCAGTAGTGCTACTCTGCTGGCCTCAGAAGATGGAAAGATTGTGTTTCTGTCAGTGCGAATGCACATCCTGGTGTCTCCATTTCAAGCCCACATCGTCCATGGCACTGCTGTCAACATTATCCCACAATAAATTAGAAAACACTCCAGATGATGGATAGGCCATGCAGAAAAGTAATAACTATTGAAGGAAAGCCAGCACAAACTGCCACTCATGGAGAAAGCCCCAAATTTACTGACTTCTGCAAGCTCTTGAGGAATAAATGGAGAAATCAATAGGAGATTACAGAAATACACATTTTTAATTATTAAAAAGCCCTAGTATTGATCTGTTTCTTTTTTTCCAGAACAGCATTATAGAGATTTAGAAATGCTGCCTATTTCAACTTCATTGAAATCTGCCAAGAATTCAGATGAAGGGATCCTATCTCTGTTCCTCAGGAAAAATGGCACTTGTTCCCTGTTTGTGAATAAGTGATCCTCCTTCAACAGCCACTGTTTCAGGACAGGGCTTGGAGCAGCCTGGCACAGTGGGAGGTGTCCCTGCCCAGGGCAGGGGTGGCACTGGATGGGCTTTAAGGTCCCTTCCCAGTCCATGATTCCATGGAACCAGTTAGGAGCAGGTGTCCCTGACGCTCCCACACCCACAGGCAGCTCTGGCCCCGTGTGCTGGAAACACCCAGCAGCAGCAGCAGCAGTTTGAGTGATTCTGCACAGATACAAATCCCTGTAACCACACTTGGCTGAGGAGATTTACTTCTTGCCACAAGACTTTAAGAATAAGCACATTAAAACGATCATACCAAATAAACATGACCCCTCTTTTCAAATCAGGGCTTAAGAGCTGCAGGGATCCTTCCAGGCTTAGAGCAGCACGAACACTTACACAACAGGGAACCAGCACAGCCAGCTCCACTTTGGGTCACACTGGATCCACAAGAAAATAAAAAAGTGTTTCTGAATCACCAGTGGGTTTTGCTGCCCACTGATGAGCCAGAACATCCTCATTAGCTCGTCCCTCTCTACCTGAGAGGCTCCCTAATTGCCAGAGTTTGTTCAGTCACAGCTTTTCTTCGCTTCACAGTGTCTCAGCCAAACCCCAAATCCTCCTTTTCCCAGGCAGACCTGGTTTGAACCGACGGGATGCACTCAGCATAATAATGCCCAGGGAAATGAAGCCAATTTCTCCCAGTGCTGGAGCTGAATTGATTCCTCAGGAGGGAGGTGCTGTGCTCCCAACAACCTGCAGGGTGTCCCTGCAGCCCCGGACCTACCCTGTCAAAGGGAATCCCGTATTTCTTCAGGATGGAGGGAGAAATGAGGGTCATCTTGTGACGGAGGAAAGCATCACATCCCTGAGAGCTTCCTGGGAAAAATCCTGTGGAGACATTCAGAGGAGCATCACTATAGGGCTGCTGGACTGTTCTTGGGAAAACAATACAATGTGTTAGATTCCAGATCAATTCGCCCTATATATCACTACCTAAAGGGGAAAAATGTTACTATTGAGTGAAAAGAAAGAAAAGGACAGGAAAGCTCTCCATCCCAGGCAGTGGCACGAGGGACGCGTTCGCCGTGGTCACCAGCGAGTGCCAGAGGCAGCAGCACCTGGCCCAGTCAGCACCTCAGCCCCACAAAGTGTGAAATTCTACCCAAGAGCCACGCCGAGTTATTAAAAGAAACCACACATAATTAAGAAAACAAACAGTGGCAAACACTGACCAAACCCAATGTAACCCCACTTTCCTCAAGATCATGTCTTTCCCTCCAAGTGGGTGATTCCATAACAAATTGTGTGTTTGTAGGGACTCAAACCCATCAGTTTTGGAAAACAAATAACCCAAGCTCTGGAACCAAAATTAATTGGAGAGACATAATGGAAGGGGTTTCAGAAAGTCAAAAGGATTACTGGATTCCAGGTTTTCTTATATTTTTGTACTAAAAGCATTTCAATTAAAATTATGACTGTCTGCTACCCAGTCTGTCGTCCCTCTCTGCAGTTCCTCTTTTTAATGCACAGTTTAAGTGGCTCTCATTAAAGCCACTAATAAAGAAGCACATTTTAAGTGATTAGCACCAATAACATGGCAACACATTAACATTCTCTCCATGGGCTCCGTGGCTCTCCCAGTGAGCCCATTTACAGCTCAGCTATTCATTTTCCATATTAATTGCACACTCATTTCTCCATAGTAAACTTCTCCCCACTGATGCACAGGACAGGGGAATGGCCAGGCAGCAATACTGGCTCTTTGCAGAGTTAAATCATCACCCATCCCAGCTTCCAGAGACAGGAAACTAAAATAGACACCAGATCATTGATAATCTGCTCCTGATTTTACAGCACAAACCATCCCCATGCCTCAAAACTGACCAGCCGTAAAAATTAGTTACAAACAGCAAGAAACTTATTATTGCTCCTGTCAGACTTGGAGTGGTATTTCAGAGTTTGCAGAACACAAGTCATCTGATTGATTGACTTCTTATAAAAATTACTTTTTTCATCTATTAAAACCTGGCAAATGACTGAGCTGTAGCTTTGAAATGCAACATTTCTGAGCAGCCATTTCCAGTATTATTTGTATTTAGGGATCATGGAGCTCAGTGCCCAGGAAAACACCACCACCAAGCCCCGGGACACTCATCCCCAGTTACTCTGCATTTACCCCACCCAGTCAGCTGCTCCCCTTGACACCCTGGAGTATGCTCAGCAGCAAAAGGCAGTACAGGAATTTGCCTCTTTTCTGGGAAATCAGCATTAGAATTTCCTTTCTTTTGCATCAGAGTAGAGTCTTCCAGATTTTCCTGCCTGCTCCTACCTTCACCACCAGATTTAAACCACCCCAGTTGCCTCGCTGGAGATGAACCACGGAGATTTGGAGTTAATTATTCTGGGCTAGCAGCTTTTTTTAGCTGGGCAGCTCCTTGAACATTTGCAAGTGAACAAAAATAGAAACAACACCAACAAATTAAAACATATCTACTTCTGCAGCCAGACATCTTCCCTGAAGCTTGAGAGGTGGGAGTTTGCCACAGCTCAAAGTAACTCTGCCTTCCCCTCACGCCCATTTTCCTTTTCTTTTTCCCTCCCTTTCATTGTTCGGGTTTTTTTTTTCCTCTTTAATATGAACTTTATGGCATTGAAAAATAAAGGAGGATGAGGCTAAAATAAAAGGAAAACCATCAAATACAGAATGTATCATTATAAGGTGAAGGAGTAATGGGTACAAACTGAAGGAGGGGAAATTTAGGTTCAATAGCAGCAAGAAAATGTCTGTTGTGAGGGTGCTGAGACACTGGAATGGGCTGTGGCTCCCCCATTCCCGGGAGCGTTCCAGGCCAGCCTGGAGCAACCTGGCCCAGTGGCAGCTGTCCCTGCCCATGGCAGCGTGCAATGAAACGATTTTTAGGGTCCTTTCCAACCCAAACCGTTGTGGATTAAACCCATTGCCCAGACATGGGAGGGTTTGGCCTCAATGCCTCAAAATTCAAGGGTTTTTCAAGGAATTTTAGTTCAGGTCACGCCGTGCCAGGAGGCCGAGGCTTTGAGGGGAGAGTTGGAAGGAAAACTCCCCGACAAGTTCTCTGGCTCCGAACACTCGAGCGACACAGCAGGTTCCTCAGGCAGCTCGTGCAGAAGCGCTCAGCAGCAGCAGGTCAGTGCCAGTCCTTCGGCAGCCAGCCAACAGCCAGGGCTCACCTTTTGCCAGGCGTTCCAGCCTCTTGCCGTGCTCCGGGGGAATGGCGTACCTGCGAGGAGGCACACAGACAAAGACCAAAACCATCAGTCTTTCATGTAAAAACAGGGAAAGGAAAAGGCTAGGAACCCTCAGCACAGCTCACAACGGCTGGCACTACAACCAAAACTCTGTATGTCTGAAAGGCATCAGTAACACAACCCGTGGAAAAAAGCCAGCATTTAATAAAAGTCCTTAGACATGTTACATGAAATGTGTTATCTCCCTGCCATTTTTCCAAACTGCATCACAAGATTTCACAAGGTAGAAGGAAAATCGAGAGGACAAAGTGATGATACAGCACTGGAAACCCAGAAATAACTCAGTGCAGGGAACAGCAGGTGTGTTCTCCAGCTGCCAAATAAAATCGCGCTAAATATTAATAAGCAAGAAAATTGGATGGGCTGAAAAGTTGTGAAGGAGGGTCTGTGTGCTTTGGAAAACAGTAAAACCTCCTTCTGTGTAAATAGCTTTCATTCTACTCAAAAAAGTAAATATTCTTCACAACAGCTCAAGCAGTCATGGCCCAATCCTTATGTCCATGCTGGATTTTATTGTCTGATGTGAACTAATGGAATTAAAGTATTCAATAATTTTCCTGATGAGGTGAATGGAAATGCAGGGTCTGCTGATGAAAACATCATTAAAGGGTGTAGGGAACAACTTCTACACTTCCTGAAGACAGTTTTCTTAGATTAGGGATAAATGAAGTGCAAAAGAATTTGACTGAAATTTTTTTTTGAGTGCAAATTATTGAACATAATCCTAGAAAAACAATCAACTGTCCCAAGTCCCACAGGTCTCAGACACAGGGCTGGGTGTGCCCAGCATGTACAAAAATCAGGCAAGTTTCAAATGGCTCTTTTTCTTCCCAAAAGCTGTTAGTTCTCTTAGTGCTTTGAAGTTCACAATATTCTCAGAAGCAATGCTCAGGTGAGAAAGACTTATGTGTTCAGGTTACGAGAAGGGAACTGAATACCAGGATACATTTAAACGTGTTTAACATGATGACACACAATAATATTGCCAATGGAAATTTGTAAATCATTGGTTACCCTCTGCAGCAAATTAAATATGGCTCTCCCCGCTTTTTGTGACAGAGAATTCTGAGAATTTACATTTGTGGGAATGGCATTTATTGCCAGCTATAACTCCTCTTCAAAGCAACAATAAAAAATGCATTATTTTTGCTATTTCCAATAAAGATGTCAAACCCATCCTGTCTCATTACCCCACGCTGGAACAGGATATTGCAGAGGGGACTCAACAACAGGTGCCCAGCACTGCCCCTCTTAGGGTGGGGGCTCAAAATGCACCTGATTTTGGGGGATTTCAGCCAGGCAAATTCTCCATTTTCAAATGTAAAACCACGATGTGAGGAGAAGCAGCTCGAAGCCACAACCTGTGTCCTGGAATCAAAAACACCTGTGCTGGCCTGGCAGGCGGGGATGACACAGCACACGAATCACACACAGGGTGCTTCAGGGTTTAGACACTAAGCTGATTTAAACTGATGGCTTGGAAAAAATTTAAGGCAAAACACTATGTAGCACCTAATCTTGTAAAATAATAAATGCAACAATGGACTCCCAACATCCCCTGACCAAAGTTTGACAGTGCCTTAAATTGCATAATTATCAAACAATTCAATTTCATTTGTCTGGGACAAAGCTAGTGGCTTTTATTTTACAAAGACCATTCATCACTTACATAAATGTGATAAAACTAATCCCGATCCAAAGCTCCTTTGTGGGATTAATGTCCCTTAAAACAGGGAAATGAGACATTCCATTCCTTCTGGGAAAAATGCTGAAGGATTGGGAAAGAACTAATTTATGGCTACAAGGCTGCTGATGATTAATGTAATATCCCCAGTCTACAATGCAACCTTCACTTAATTAGTGCCTGTAATTGGGAGTTGTAAAGATAAGATTAATTGAATCTTGAGGATGTTAAAAGTTTAATACATTGGAACATGGTTATTGTGTTATCTGAAACTGCAGCCTGCAAAACGCCAAGCGAGGCTTTAGAGAACAGCCCATGGAGAGACAAAGAAAAAAGACTTGCTTGGATAGAAACCAGCCAGAGAGGAGGAATTTCCAGCCTATAAAAAAGAACTATATGTAATAATATACAAATCAAAATACCCCAGCACAGAACGGTAATAGCTGACTCCAATTTTAGAAATTAACTTTTTTCTTTGGGCCAGTCTTTAGCAAGCAGAGCCCACACATCCCTCTGCATTTATTCTTAGGAATCCAAAATATTAACTGCAGAAGAGAATTAAAGTAGGTCAAATTCTGCTTTAAGTTATGCTCACAAATCTGACTGATTTACATAAAGATAGGCAATAAAGACAGAATTTGGGCTGCTATTTAAAACCAGGGAGAGAAACAGAAGGCTCCTGCACGTATGGCACAGATTGAGCTCCATCTACACACAAAATGATTGATTACGAGGCAGAACAACAATGGAAAGATTAAAAATTGCTGCAATCAAAGGGGTGCAGCTACAGAGCAACGAACACCCCCGGAGGGCTGGCTCTGTGTGCCACTGATGGCACCGACCCCTGCTCTCTGGGAGAACACCCCAGCCACAATCCTGGTGTCCTCAGCACAAACTGTCACCATCCCCACCGCTGGGGCTCAGCCCAGCTGCAAAACCTCAGTTCCACAGGCACCCCACAGGTCTGGGCACGGTAAAAAGCACCCAGAAATCTCCTTTTCTGGAGGCCTGACTTGGACAGCCCCCGATGCTGGGGGGCTGACCTGGGCACGGCTGCCAGGGCAGGATCTGCCCCTCCGGCTCTGCCTGGTTCCCAGGAAAAGGGAGATTTATGGCCACAGAGCTAAACCAGCAGCTGGGCGAAGATAAATCAAACTTCCAAGGTGCTGGGCTTGCACGGCGCCCTCCAGTCCGTGTTCCAAGGGTCAGCCTTGCAGAGGGTGACCAAGACAAAGGGCCAGGCTTCACCCAAAACCCTGCCACTCAGCAGTTTGGGGCATTACAGCAGGAAAAATGCGCTGCTGCTCTGCCAGGGAGCGCGAGATTTACGCAATGGGGAAAGAAAAAACAAGCTCAAGATAAAAAAAGTTATAGTTCTGTGACTCAAATGTCATCTTACCCCGAAGTCAACAACCTGAAAGTAATATACTGAGCCTTTTAAATTACCTTTCTCTACTTTCCACCAAAACAACAGAAAATCCCTGAAGTGGATCAAGTACCACTTGTACACATCCAGAACTTACTGTTCTGCGGGAAAGACTCTCAGCTTCCAAACTTATTTCATAAAACCTAATTCCAGCACTTCTGAGCTCTACTTCCACATAATTTTCTGACTTCTTGAGTCAGGATCACAGGTCCAAAAGGTTTTGCCCCAAAGCTATAAATGTGTTAGAAAATTATCTTCCTGGAGTGGTAGCTTGCTTTTGTTAATATGGAATCATGGAATCCCAAAATGGTTTGGGTTGGAAGAGATCTTAAATACCCATTTCCACCCCTGCCATGGGCAGGGACACCTTCCACTGTCCCAGGCTGCTCCAAGCCTTGTCCAGCCTGGCCTTGGACACTGCCAGGGATCCAGGGGCAGCCCCAGCTGCTCTGGGCACCCTGTGCCAGGGCCTCCCCTCCCCCTCAGGGAGGAATTCCTTCCCAATGTGAGTTTAACTGGACAGTCCCCTCTCTATCCTTAACACGAAAGAGAGATCCGTCCTGTTTGCCATCATAGGATATCATTAATAGAGTAATTTTCTTGGTGTTTTGTTTATTCCCCTGGAATGGGGCTTGATGGATGTGGATAATTATCAGACTATAAAAGCCAGCAAATGTGCTATTTTCTATCGCTCTAAATCATCAAACAAATAAAGTGTGAAACAGCATTTCTGAATACAATTTTCCCCTCTAATGGCTTAGAATTATTATCAGGAACAATGAGAATAAATAAGCAAATGTCTTGCGAATTAAGAGTTACACAAGTGTGTCAGCAAAAAGGAGCATTCAGGCCATCCTGGGATGCAGGAGGCCACCAAGGAATGAGGGAGCAGGGAATCCACTCGGGCAGCTTCCAGCGCCAGGTGCTCCTCAGGGACCTTCCAGGCTCAGGTTCTCCCCTCCCCGCTGCTCCCTCAGAGGGACTCAGCTCAGTTCTGGCTTCTAGTGGCCAAAAGGGCCCTAAAAACTTCATCCACAGCAAAGGCCTGCCCATAGCTGTTTTCTCCTTGTTTAAGAGGAATTTTTCTCACCTGAAGCCATCTCTGCCTTTGGCAGAGGACCAGAGCATCCTGTCCCTTCATCCAACATCCCCCAAAGCTTCCAAGGCCTTTTCCCACTCCAGCTGTCACTGCCAGAGTTTCTGATAGTTACACCTTGTTCCACACCTCATTTACACTCTCTTGCACCAACACAGAGCAATTAAGCAATGATTAGTTCACCAAATCCCACGCCCCCACTCTCTGCCAGTCTGGGCTCCGTGGGCAGGAGGAGCTTCAACCACAAGATTTTGGAAATGTCACTTCAGTGCTGTTCCTGGGAGAAGGTAAGAAACTCAATTTCACAGTGTCTGCACAAGGTCTGCCCAAGCAGGCCCCACTCAGTTTAACACACCATAATTACTGGAAAAAGGAACGGAAACAGAACGAGAGCAGCACATTTAAAATGCCCAGGCCCGTGTGTCAAGCTGGGGTGAGTTATTTGTCTTCAAAGCAGATTTAATTGTGCCAAGAACACTGACCCTTTGAAGATTCAAATGCCAACCTGCTCCCAGCCACGACATGCAGAATGAAAAGCTGCTATTTCAGTCTCTGTGAGGCAAAGGGTGCCCATAAACCCAGAATCTGAACCCTGCCCTTCAGCATCTTTAGCCCCCATGACAGCAGCAAAGCCTCCAAAGAAAACCCCTTGGTCCATCAGGAATATTTATCACCCAACAGAGCCATTAAGAACCACCACCAGCACAGGGTGGTCCCTCCCTCAAAGTTCAGACCCTGCTCCCGAGGCCTCACTTTTCCACAAGGTAAAACATTAAACAACATCTCCTTCCTGTGTTAGAACAAAGCTCAGGGTAAAAGTGGGGGTTTCCACACCAGAATATCCCAGAAGATATATATATATTCCACTAGAATATCCTGAGCTGGAAGGGACCCACAGGGATCAAAGTCCAGCTCCTATTGTCCAACACTATTTTTAAGCTGTTTTGCCTGTATGGGAACAGAAAAAAGGTATTTCAACAAGAAGAACTGATTGTTCCTTTGTTGGTAGCACTGTCACCTCCCTTCCACGGTCACCTCTCTTTTCCTCACCTCTACCTTCCTCCATAATTAACCTCCCTTCATGCCTCTCTGCCAACAATTCATTAAAATACTGAAATTAACTCCTTTTCTTCTCGTCAAATCTGAGGCTGGCCCACACTGAATGGGTTGGAAACATCCCTTTTCCCTTCTCGAGATCCTGGCTAGGAAAGGAGAACCTCTGGCCTCCCTCTGCTACCCCGTTCTGCTCTGGCTCCTTCCCACCAGGAATGCAGACACTGCTCTGGAGAAACGACCACACTGGGATCAGACAGCTCCTGGTTCCTAGGAAAGAATCTTTACCAAGTGCCTGCAGTTTTATCTTGAATGGATCATTTCACAGGACAATAGATGATGGAATTCAGTATCTTCAACCAGCAGTGTCGATGACTCCAAATAACGACATTTTTATTGAAATACACCCAGGGAGAGAGAGAAACACAGAGGCTGGGGAGTATCAACTCCAAAAGCCATAATTAGGAGTAAATAGGTAATGACAGGACCAAGTTACAACCCCAAAACACACCAAACCCACCTGCCTCCCACAGCTGCTCAATGCAACCCTTGAGAACCAGCACAGAGAGAAAATCAGGGCAAACCTGCTCAGGAAGGGCCAGGGCAGCACCAAACACACCCAGGACCCACCCACAGGGCCCATTTCACTCCAGACAATCACTTCTGCACACACAGAGCTTCCTCACGATCCACAATATGAAGAAATGGCAGTGATTTTGCTGCCAATGGAAAAGCAGGATGAAAAATTCCTCCTTCCCCAAAGAAACTGAAGTTGTGATTGCAAACTCTCCATTTGTTTTCCAGTAAGGAGGGGCAGAATATCTCAGGTTACTCTGAAGTTGGGATCAAATCCCTAGGGATTGAGTATTGGAAGATTAGAGTCAAGCCTAACTTGTGCCAATCACGTACTTCTAAAAACTCTTCAACCCTTAGAGTTGCCTTGAGCTAGAAATAGGATTAAAGAGCCATTAGTTTCAAGAAGTGACATTAGACAGGAGCTTTTTAAAATTCTGATTTTAAAGCAATATGAATTTTCAAGAGGTACAACTGAGCTTCAAGATTAGCACAATGGGCTATTTTCACAGTGATTTCACTAACCCCCAACTCAACGAATACAAAGAGGAGATTTTTCCAGAACTCCAAATGCAATTTTTAAATACTTTTTTTTTAAAGCAGAGAATTTAATGTGAACAACCATCTGCTCTTGGAAGCACTCTCACTGTCCCAGTCCAGTCAGCTCCACAGCACAAATGCCAGGCACAAAGCACAAAATTACAGAGCACATTGGAGTGCCTCTCCCTCCACGCGTAAAAATAACCCATAGCCTGCCTCTGCCTGCAGTGAATGAGCAGCATGAAGGAGCCATTTTACTAAGAAAAGGTGTTTGGGGAAAAACATTATGAAGTCATTTACTCATTCAGTTTAGCCAAGAAGATAATTAGTACACAATTCAACAGAGATGAATGACTACAATATTCATCCCCTTGCCATTCCCCATTATTTGTTTGGAAGAACCTGTTCACATCAGATTTATTTCCCTAAAGTGGCAATCAGATTATTAATTACTGGTTGTTTTTGTAGTGGATACCATACAAATAAAAAGAAAAGCAAAGACTATGCTTCAAAGAGCCTGTATTCTAAAATAATAGCTCATTTCAGCTCCAGAAACAAGGAGAAAAAAGGTAACCAGGGGAGATCAGAGATATCTGTGCCTTGTACCAAGGGACCTGTGTGAGCTGCCCCCTTCACCGGGCACAGCAACATGCATTCCTGAAAAAAACACGGATAATTGCCTACAGCAGAACAAAAGAGATTTGCTCATGAGTAATGAAAGATATTCTTAGATTAGGAAACCCCTTGTGCTAGAGGTGCAGTGCCTCTACACACACAAACTCTTTCCTTTTTTGAGGAGAAAAAATCCAGCATTCCAAAGGCTTAATGCTCCTCATCCATCAAACTGCACCGTTTCCAACTACGACGGCTTTGAAGTGAGGCTGTGTTCTTGTCAGCATCAAAGCCACAAGTGTTGTAGCTGAGATTTGATAAAGATCACTGACACAGTTTGTAAAGTTTCCTTTATTTCTTCTGTTTTATCCCCTTGGTGTGGCTGATTGGGCAGCTGGAAATGAAGTGGATGCAAACCCAGCACATTTATTCCTTGGAACATTAAGGGGTTAACGAGTGCACAGCTCTCAGACAGCACCAAGTGCTATTTAAGTGCTGTCATTACTACAGGCTCCTTTTATTTTAAACCTCACTTGTGCAGCACTTGGCATCACCCCTCGACAATTTTCTCTGCTGAGTAAAGAAAAAAAAAATCCCCGCTGATTTCTGCCAACGTGTTAACAAAATGTGAATAAAGACAAAGCTCTGCAGCACCGCTCTTGGTTCCTCCCAGCCTTTCCAAGCCCCGCTTCCAGCACTATGCCAAGCTGGAATTTGCAAGCTCATTGTCCCACAGGGCCCGAGTGAGATCAGGCTGAAGGAGTGAGATGGAGCATGGAAGCACATCTCCCTCCCCTCCTGTCTCAGTGCTCTGCCCAAAAGCCTCTGTTATTAAACCAATCTGTGATCCTGTCAGACTTCCACAGATCTTCATTTCAAATCAGGCCCGAGCTCCGAGCAGACACTTCCAAAGGGCAGGAATGAGTGCGAGCAAGAGCCTTCCTGGATCAAAGACCTGCTCCTCTCAGTCCGGCCGGGGCTGCTGAGCTGACAGCGACTGCGGTGCTGCAGCCGCAGCCCGAGCAGCAGGGCACGGGCAGGAGCTGCCCCAGGGTGCTGCTGTGCAAGCGGGGATGGGAGCCCGGATCAGCACCTCCTCCTTCCAGGATCACCATGGAAAGGGCCGAGAGGATCCACAGGCCTCCTCTCTGCTAGGTCACGTACAGCAACTCACAGATGAGCCTCAACCTCTGAGATTTCTAATTTCGACCAAGGGAACAGGCTCAGTAAAGCTGCCCGTAAAAAGCACAGACTGAAAACTAAAATGGCAGCAAAGCACAAAATAATTCCATGCCTTTTGCAGTGGGTTTGGGTGAGAATAAAAACCAAAGAGGGCTCTGGAGGGAAGCACAAACACAGCACCGAGCGGAGTGCAAGGGGTGCTGAGGCTGAGCTCAATCCACCTGTCCCTCCTCAGACAAGTTCTGCGGTTGATTCCATCAATCCCAGAGTCTGACTTGACCTTCATGGCATTTTCTCTCAGTTAGATGAGGGTGAATGAAGAAAGGCAATACTTGAGTCCTAACTCCTCAAATCCTGTGCCTCCTCTGCAGCAGAAAAATGACCTTTTAATAATCTGTCTACAACAGCCTAATGAAAGACCACAAAAACCTGAGTCTATTAAAAAGAGAAATCTCCACTATTCCAATTGCAGCACCTGATTGGGGAGATAATCCACAAACACAAGCCAGAGCTCATTCAGGTCCTGGACAACGTGGTGACCCCATGGATTCTGAAAGCAAATCACCAGTTAGCACTGTCCCCTTCCTGATGGATCCACCTCATCCTTCTCCCACAGCACCACCTCCAGGACGAAGGGCTGGGGAGCTGGGCTGGGTGCTGGCAGCAGAGTGCTTTGTATTGATTAACTAATGACTGCAGTGCTTGCAGGGCTCTACTAATAACTCCTGCTCTCTGCTCTCAGTTATCAGGGAATTACAGGGGGATACAACTCTGCATCCCAACACATCCCTCCTTCCATGCATCTCCCAGAAAATCAACATGCACATGGATTCTCAGCGCAGAAAGCCCATTCCAAAGCGGATTTCACCTTCATTTTAGAAGAGTCAGGAGAGTGAAAAGCTGCTCTGCCTGGCCATACTTTATCTCACTTTCCTTTTATTCCTTTTAATGAATATCCCTGTTCCTTTCTCTCTCCCTTTTATCAACAGAAAAGGGTCTTGCTCTGCCAAATCTGCCTGAGAGCAAATGGTGTTGCAGTTAATCTATAAATCAACCATCACCATAAATTCTGCTCTTTCTCCATCCAAAACTGCAGAGCTGTAAAACAGATTACATGGGACAGCAGAGGCAGGAAGGGAATCTGGGAGCTGTGAGGAGCTGCCATCACAGCCAAAGGGCCTTCCCTGCTTCTCCTTTCTCCCCACTCCACCCAAAAAGCCTCCAAACCTCTGCCAGGCCTGGAACGCATTTAAGATTAAGGACACTCCACACACTTCCCATGGAAGGTGATGCAGACCTTGGGGATTGAGGGAGGAAAGGCTGCAGAAATCTTCTCCTGAATCCCCTAACACCAAGAACCAGGAAAAGTGAAACTCAGAAAAATAAAATTCTCAGCATGGAGCATCAGCTCCCTCAAGGGCAAACCTCAGCTGTGATTCCAGCTAATGCAGCCGAAGGAATCGCAGGGGCAGCCACAAGGAAAATCTGCCCTCCTTGCCTGCTCCTTGACTGGACTTACCCCACCCAGGGCGCCTCGCTGGGCACCTGCAGGGAAGAAAGCAGAAATTCTAAAATATTTTAACCAACGAAGGTTTGGGGTAACTCCGTGGACCCTCAGGTTTGCAGTCTTCAGACTTTCACAAGACAGAATTCCAGAAGTGTTTCTAGAATGTAATTGTATCTGTGACCAGTGCTTCCAACTAATCATATTATTTTAAAGTTCCTTAGGTAATTTGTCCTTAATTCCACATAAACTGCTGTTCTGGCATAAAGTGTACTTTGTGATATCAAAGTCAAACAGATTAGGCATGATCCACTTCCAGCGAGGGAGTGTTTTGGAGAGGAGATGATATAACTTAAAAGCTAAAGCTGGCTCCCTGTTTTAATTAAAGGGGATTAAACATCCATCATGATAAGGAAAAAGGGACATTTTATAAAAATCAATTACCTTCCTCAGTGTCAGTCCGGCTTAACACCTGCAGTTTCTGAGAGAAGGAAGAGTGTAACATCCCACCAGCACTTAGAGCAGGTAAATTAATTACTGTTGCTGTGCAGCGAGATCACTCACAAAATATCCAAGAAAAATAACTTTATTACCAATCAGGTGTTACACTGTTGGCAAAAAAAAAGATGTTACACTCCTAAAGTGTATCTGGCAAATTCACAGTCCTGAGATTCAAAGTTTCCTGCAGCACTTCCCCACCCCAGGAAGGCTCCAGGTAGGGATTTTGCACATCCTCATGGAGACAAAAGGAACTGCTGGTGGAGCACCTCAGCATCTAAAAATATTCTTTTGGAATTGCAAAGGCTGAGCCACATCCGTTCCTCAATAAAATGCCATAATAACCATGAAGAATGAGGCCTGGCATTCAGCTTTGTTGCTGCTGTCATTATAAAATCAGTTTCTGCTTGCACCGTTTGACAATATGCTCAATTTTAGATCTCACACAGGAGTGTATGAGGTAATTATACATAATATGTATAATTGATACAGCAAAAATTCTTACCACGAGAGGTTTAATATGGGGCTGCAGAATTAAATACATTTCAGTTTTTTCAGAACTTTGAGACTATGAAAAGGTGACAATTAAATTCCTAACGCAAGAGGGACATTTTACTGTAATTTGAGAAAAAAGCAAGGAAAAGGCTGGATCTGGCAGCTCTCTGCCTGAGGGGCTTCACACGAGGTTACACAACTGCTCCCAATTCCGGGGGTGCTGCACGGGAAGTGCCCACACCTTCCATGCTTCCTGTTCAAGCTGTCAGACTGATTTTCCAGCTGGGAACAGCAGCAGCGTGAGCACGGGCCTGGGAACAGCACACCCGGAGGGATAATCCCCCGGGATGAGGCCAGGCCAGGCCAGGGCAGGGTGGGACGGGGGCTGCAGCAGCCACAGCCCCGGGGCTGAACGCCAACAGTCCTGCTCTGCTCGTACCACACGACAGAACTCAGTACACAAATGCGCTGCACTCTGCAGGCACAGATAAATCATTTAATGAGGCTGGAAACAGCAAAATGGCTCTTTTCCATTACCCCCTTGTTCTCCCTCATCACTGGGTGACCTTTCACTGCTCAGCTGCTTCACTTGGTGCTGAACAAGTTCTCAAGCTGCATCCCAGCGACCCAACGGAGCGCAGACACCTCGGAGCGCTGCAGCCTGTCCTGCTCTGCCAGGGCAAGAACCAGCACAGGGAGGGCTGGCAGCAGCACTCCTCTGCAGTGACAGAGACACTCATTAATCAAGGACTTGTAACACCAGGCAGATGCTCATTAGCCTGTGCAAAGAAGCCACTTTCAGCTGGTGAAGCCACGGACGCTGATTTTCCCTGCAATCCCAACTGGCCCCAAAGCACCCGTCTTGCAGGAGGGAAAGCCCAACACTGCAAAGACAGAAAGGAAAGACACAGTTACTGAAATACTCAGTAATGATCCCCCTTGGCCCACGAGAACAATTCCTCTGTCCACCGAGGTGGTGCTTGTGGTCCAAACGTTCCACCCAGAGCTCCCTGAGCAGGAATTTCAGCTCTCCCACAGCACCTCTCCTGCGAGGAGGGACTGCAGGAGCTGGGCCTGGCTGGTCTGGAGAAGGGAAGGCTGAGAGGGGACCCCATCAATCCATACAAACATCCCCAGGAGGTGTCAGAGGATGGAGTTCCACCTCAAGGTGAGGAAGAATTTCTTTCCATGGAGGGTGGCAGAGCCCTGGAACAGCTGCCCCTGGAGTCTCCCTCTCCACAGACATCCCAAACCCTCCTGGACATGTTCCTGTGTCACCTGCTCCAGGTGACCCTGCCTTGGCAGGGGTTGGACTGGGGAGTCTCCAGAGGTCCCTTCCAACCCAAACAATTCTGAGATTCTGTGAACTTAGCACAGATTTTTCCTAAAACCCACTCGAATGAGGTCTGGGAGGGAAGCAGCTCCTTTCTCCCTTTCCCTTCGGAAGGCAGCAGGGCTGGTGGCTCCTCACCCTTGCACAGCCTGGAGAGAAGAACCTCAAGATGATTTACGGGAGACACGAAGAAAGAGTTACGGCTCTTAACAGGCAATTTTGAAGCAGATACTACCAATATACAGAGCCCTTGGTTCCACTGAATAAATATCTCTGACAGCCAAACAATAACTCTGCCTCTTATTTTAGAGCTCAGCCCCAAACTGGTAGACTTTGTAACTCTCCGCGCTCCTGCTCTTCCCTGAGGTGCTTCCAAGATGATCACTGTCAGAGCCACGGAGTCTATAAAAAGGATGAAGGAAGCTGGGAAATTTCCACAGAGGTGGTGCCAGCAAAAAAGAATGAACATTTCAGCCATCCTGAGTAAAGCCAGGCTGCAGCACTGGAATTCCATCCGTGCAGTCCAAGAGCTCCCCCAGCTGAGCTCGGGGATGGCTGCAGCCACTCCCAGAACCGCTCAGGTACCTGGAAAGTTCCAGAGCTGCTCCCAGGGGATTTAGAGCCACTCTTTGCAGCCAATGCTTGTTCAGAGAAGAGCCTGAGAGCTCCTTAAGAGGAGCTGTCAGTGCAGAACAAGGAAGGAGTGACCTGGGAAGTGGCAAACTCCTGCCTCACGCTCAAGGAAGGAGCAGGGAGGCCCTGCCAGAGCAGCGGTGGCCTCCTGTCACAACCCATCCCGTTCTGTGCCACGCGCTGTCATCTGCCTACGACAGCTCCACCCGAAGGGAAAACCTTCTGCTCCAAACATGGCCTGTCCTCAAAATCCTCATTTTGCCCCAGCCAGGGCAGCTTTAGAGAACAACTCTCACAAACACAGGATGGCTGCAGAAAGGATGGAACAACCCAACCCAAACCTCAGGCCAGCTGCTCCCAGCCCTCCTGGAGGAGCCCACCCCTGCTGGGACTGTGCTGGTGTCCCTGTTCCATGGGCAAAGGGGACAAGGAGCTTCCTGTGGGCTGTGGCACCATCTGCTGGAGATGGGACCAGGAAAACAGGCTGGAATTAAGGGATTCTGGAGGAAAAACTGACAGGATCCAAACTGAAAGAATCATGGAATATCCTGAGTTGGTAGGAACCCACAGGATCATCAGTGGAGCCCCTGACCCTGCAAGACACCCCAACAATCACCCTGGGCATCCCTGGCAGCGTTGTCCAAAGGCTCCTGGAGCTCTGGCAGCCTCGGGGCCGGGGCCATTCCCTGGGGAGCCTGGGCAGTGCCCAGCACCTTCTGGGGGAAGAACCTTTCCCTGAGGGCAGTCACATCCCAGTCATAACCCAGAAATACATTTCTGGAGCTCAACCTTGTTTAACAGAGGTATCACAAGAGATTCTGCAAAATCCTCGTGCACCTGCCCCGGACAGCGAGCCTAAGGACCAGGAAAGTTGGGAAACTGATTTCATGACGTGTTGGAAGGATTTTTAGAATTCCCATTTATGTTCCACAGATTCAGCCCTTCCCTCCACCTCTTTCCAGGCCTGGAAAAGAGCACTGGAGCCATTCATTTACAGCCTCCTGCCTCTTGAGGCTTTTATGTGCCACGGGCACCAACAGCCAGAGCCACTCGGAGTCTCCAGGGACCCACAGCCCGGAGAGGTGGGAGGATCTCGTCTGCCACTGCCAGGGCACGGTGACAGCAGAGCCTCCCTGTGACATTTCAGCTCTAATTTGCACGCAAATGTCAATATTTATTAGTCACATCAAGATCTTCAGCAAAGCTCCCCTGGGTTGCTGAGTCTCTGTACTTCTACTTTTAAATTGCTTAAAAAATAAGAATATTGGCTCTAGGTAACTTATTCCAGACTTCCTACGTTCTTCATTTCATCCTTAACTATCAACTGCTTTTGTGGAAAGTTATTTCCAACCAGTCTATGCATCAACAGTGTTGAAAAATGCTTTACCATCACGCCAAAAAATGACCATGGAAAAGTAACCTTTTAACTTAACTTGTCCCTGGAGCTGTGAACATATTTATGTATTTAAATAATGGAAATTTGAAAGTAACAGATGTTTCCTGCCTAGAGCACAGTGCAAGAACAACAGTGTTTCACTATTACAGTGCCTCTGAAGCATCCACTCATTCCCACCCCCATTTGCTCTCCTGTGCATTAGTTTGCAAAAATCCCCAAGTGTTGAAATCTCGTTTTAATCGTGATGTCAACAAGTCTCCCTAATCCTGCTGCAAGTCAGGAATTAGGCCTCTGAGCAAGCCAGCATGAAAGAAAGTGAAATTGCTTTTAAATGTAGACTATGAGAGAAGCGGAAAAAATGGGAATTGAGAGATTAGGTAAACCTGACGGAATTTGGCAGAGCTGGGGAAAGGATATTTTAGTGGTGTCCAAGAGCCCGCACTTACCAGGATTTGGGCTCCCCAAAATGCAAGTAGTTGATGCTGTAGAGATCCATGTCCTCTGTATGCCAAGCAAAAGTTGTCTTCCACATCCCAAAGTAGAGGTAGGGAGTGTTCACACCCTCTATGATGATGCCACACTCGTGTTCCACCATGTCCAGGAGGGTGTTCAGATTGCCAATGTTCCATTCATCCACGTCCTGGAACCCAAGAGAAATGGTTTGTGCTGGAAATGCCAGGAGCAATCACAGCCCACAGCCCCTTCTCAGCGCCTTAAAACGTGCAGATAACGGTGTTACCTGCAGCAATTTAACACCCTCTGCTTCCAGAAAGGTTGATTTGATGTTCCTCTCTGACCACGGGCAGGAGGGAGCTCCAGCACTCTGCAGAGGCTCTTGCACCATGCAATACCCCAGCATTAATTAACTATTCTGGTAATGAACACAGCACAAACTCGGGGTAAAACACACTTCTCTCAGTGACAGTCCAGCCAGATGTTCTTCCCCTGATCAGACACATCTCAACGTGCCCAAAGGGGCAGAATCTTCCACCTCAGCTCAGTGCTTCAGGTACAAAGAGGAGAACACCTGGAGAACAGTGTGCTTGGGCCTGGTTGTGTGCCAGCACTGATCACAGCACGGAAAGGATGTGATACTCCCACCCAAGCACCAAATCCTCTGGATCCCTGTGATGTCCATGGTTCTGAGGACCTCAGATATTCTGCTTATTCTAATTAATCCCATATTAAACCATGCTGATAATAAAAAGACACTCGTACATTCACACGCAATCAGACAACACTCCAAAAAAGGCCACTTTCCACTCAAAAGAAAACTACAGAGGAAGAGATTTAAATTATCTGCCTAAAAAGAGTAAGAAGAGAGAAACCTTTATCATTTACAGAATTACTTGAAGCAGAGGATGAAATTTCACCACGGAAAAGCTTAAACAATTTGAATTGTAAAATAATTCAGTGTGCAGGTGCATTGTATCCTAATGGGGCTGCCTACAAAAAAAAAATCCAATTGCAAATAATTTAAAATCCAAATGCAAATAATTAACTTATGTTAAGAATCAAAAAATATTTTTGATGAAAGACCACTTCCTTGAAATGCTGCTTTTTTCTGGCTTTCTAAGGACCTTCAGCAGAAATCTCTATCTTATTCTCTTAAAAAAGAAACAAAACCCAAACTATAGACAATTTTTTGTCACAGACTTCTTAAGAACTTGCACAAATCACAGTCTTCCTCATTTTTCTAGCAAAAGTCGGCTTTTCACAGCCTCCACTGACTCTAGTATGCTGAATCCCAGGGGAAGTTTAGTCCCACTTTTGTAATGAGGGGAAAAAAACAAAGGTATTGGGGTTTTTTTAGGGCAGCTACGTCAATGAAATTCTAAATTACTGCTCCTTGATGACAAAAGCGCAATAAGGAAGTCAGTGTCCACGTCTAAAATAAATAAAGGAGAAGCTTTGCACTTACTGCATCATACAGGGAGCCACTGATATCAGCCCCATAAATGGGAGACACAAACGTGAGGTTCTTCCAGTACTTGCGCTCCAGGTCTTCAAAGTCCTGGTGGCGAGGGGTGCAGTACCTGCCAGGGAACACAGGACGTGGGGAGTGCTGGGCACAGCCCGGCCAGGGCCAGCGCAGGGCTGCCAGCGCAGGGCTGCCAGAGCAGGGCTGCCAGAGCAGGGCCCCTCAGCACGTGCTGAGGGTGCACCTCACGCTCAGCTCCTGCAGTCTGCTGCCCTGGACACCCCGAGCCTCTCGGGCCAGGCTGCGGGACGGACGCGCAGCACCTCGGCCCCATCCCACCAAAACGTCAGGTGGTGTTATCCCTCAGGGACCTGAGGGCAGGTGGAGCTCTCAGGTGCCAGAAAAACTCCAAAGGTGATCATCCTGGAATGGTTTGGGTTGGAAGGGACCGTAAATCCCACCCAGTGCCACCCCTGCCAGGGCAGGGACACCTCCCCCTGTCCCAGGCTGCTCCCAGTTCCAGTGTCCAGCCTGGCCTGGGGCACTGCCAGGGATCCAGGGGCAGCCACAGCTGCTCTGGGCACCCTGTGCCAGGGCCTCAGCACCCTCATAGGGAGGAATTCGTGCCCAATATCCCATCTAAATCCACCCTCCTTCAGCTTTAATGACTGCATACTCTCAGTACTGATTAAAACCCAGGGTCCTCTAGAGCTCTGGAAAACTCCAGGCTCTGCAAACAGGATGCGACTGCAGCTGGCCCATCCCAGCTGACTGAAGTGCTCTGCAGAGTCCCCAGGCGCTCTGGGTGACACTCGTGTCACCAGTGTCAGCCCACGCACTCCAAGGTATTTGGATTTCTACCCCAGCCATAGAACTTTTCCAGAACAGCCAAGAGATCCTTTCTTGGTAGCAAGACACTTTCCAAGAAGATTCTCAGCCAAATACTGACCTTGAACAATTTCTCTACACCAGCTCCCAGAAAAAGATCTGAGATACACCAAAACACACCAAGTTACAAACTTGTTTGAGACTCAAGGAAAAGCCCTTTCCCCCAAAACGCTTCACATTTAACACGGCTGCATGTTCTTGTCAGCTCGTTTCTGGAAAGAAAAGCTTCCCACGAGCTGTCCCATGTCCAGCTCGAAGCAGAGCCCTTCCACCCACGCACTTCTCGCTGTTGGCCAGGCGCCGGTACTCGCCCACGGTCATGGGCTTCTTCTGGATGTTGTACTGGGTGAAGAGCCCCGACTGGCCCGTGACCACCTGCTGGATGGGGGCTGGGATCACCATGTCGTCGATGTCATCGTACGTCCGCCGGGGCTTCCACTCCTTCGGGGGAATCACCTGCAGTTGGGGGGAGAACCAAAAACACGGCCCTGGTTACAGAAACAGGAGTCGTGGATTTTGGTGGGCAGGGCTCCTCCAGGGCAGGACGGGCTCGACTTCCCCTACAGGGCTCTGATCTGCAGCTGCGAGAGAGACACAAAACTGACCTGCAATGCTCAGATTAATCCTGTAAGTAAAGCCATTTCTTTACAACATCTGGAAGTCACCAACGAGCTTTATTAAAATAATCTCCCTAGCGGAGTCCTGGAAGGTAATTGCTTGTACACTTGAGTGGACAAGGAAACATTCCACGGAGAGCTCTTCATCAACAGCCAGCTCTCTTTAGAGCAGCAATAAACCCAGTAATTGACCTATGTTTTAGAAGAAATAAGAACTATTTCATGCCTAACAGCTTTATTTCTCCGTTGTGCTTTATTAAGTCCAGCTAAATACCACTCCTAACAACTCCTTGTCAGAGCAAATGAACTCGTCAGCCTGTGGTGACATGGCCACAGAAATACCCTTTCTAATCACTTAGTCCTGGAACTTTCCAAGCAGTTCTGTGTCAGGTACTGGAACGTAGAAGCTTCACATGAAAAGTTCTCATAACCAGAGGGTGCTGGGCACTGCCCAGGCTCCCCAGGGAATGGTCCCAGCCCCAAGGCTGCCAGAGCTCCAGGAGCCGTTGGGCAACACTCTGGGACAGGGGGGGATTGTTGGGGTGTCTGTGCAGAACCAGGAGCTGGAGTGCACGATCCTGTGCATCCCTCCCAACTCAGGACATTCCATGGCTCCACAAAAGCCCGGGAACTCCTCTCCTTCCCTCTCTCCATAACCAAACCAGAGATTCCAGGTACCGTTTTCCAAAGCGCACCGTGCTCAACTCCACGAACCCAAACTGCTCCCGCGTCACAGATCTCCTGGAAGGCAGCTCCAGCCCGAGCACAGCCCTCACCTTGGCCAGCCCTGCCCGGTGGGCTCCCTGGGACTCCATGTAGGCGATGAACCTGCCGAAGTCACGGAACTCCTCCAGCGAGGGCCGGAAGGTCATGATCTTACAGCCAGGGTTCTGCGGGCTCGGGTTTTCCGACCCCATAGTTCCAGTCCGGCGGCTGCAGGGGAAACACAGGGACAGTGAAGGAAAGGGGCAGAAAAACATCCTGGTTAAAACCTTTGGGTTTTAACTCCCAGCTTTAATGAGTTCCACAGAAAGCCTGGAGAGATTTTTCGTTTTCTTCCTCTACTCCCGCAAGGGGGGATTTTTAAGAACTACCCTCTAACATGGATATGAGGAGTTTCTGACCAAAACTCCACTTAGCCAGGAACTCCTGATACCAGGAGCAGCCGAGAGCTCGGACAGGGACTAAATATACACCTGGGCTTAACATCTTCCCCGAGTTCATCACAGAAAGTGGTGTCTCATCAGGATGGTGTCACCAAAATAATTTCTCACAACCTTCAGCACTGTCAGTGTCCAGAACTTGCCACCCTGCAAGTTTTCCACCAAAATGCTCCATCACTTTCTGTTTAGGTTCAAACTCAACAGTCTTCCTCAGTGTTTGGGAGTTTTTCACATGCTAGACTGCATTAAAAATTATAAAATAAAGGGGTTTTTTAACGTAGCCTCATTACACTCTGTATTTGCAATGTACATAACTAAAATAAAGTGTCAGACAAGTAATTCAAGAAATACACATGCACAATTCCAAAACATCCAAAGCGAACTCTCAAGCAGCTCAGGCTGAAATCGCAGTTTTTAAAACGGGCTTTTCTAAGGTTCTGCCGGAAATCCGCAAGGCAAAGCCCAGCGTTTTAGCAGATTGAGGACCGGAGCCGCGGCTCCCGCATCCCCCGCGCTCGCGAGGTGGCAGTGCCGGGCTGCGGGAGGACGCAGCGCAGCACTCCAGGTGCTCCTGGCAAAACACAAAATAAACGGGGAATGCTCCCACATCCGTGTTCCAACGGGGGGGCGTGGCACAGAACAGCAAGTGCTCCCAGCTTCTGGAATCAAAACCAGCACCACGCGCCAGTGCGGACAGGCTCCACAGCCAGGGCACCAAGGGTTAGTTTGAACTGGGTAAAACGTTTCATTTCAAAGGCACATGGGTAAAACGTTTCATTTCAAAGGCACATGAACACTTTTGAGTGAAATTTTAGAAACCAGAAAATATTAGAACTTTACACAGTAACTTTTATGTAAATTTGTTTCAAAATAAGGATCTGCAAGTCTTAAGCCCTTCCCCAAGGAGTCTTTAAAGGAATTTTATGCATAAAATCACAGCTTCTCACAGTCAGAAAAGCCCTTCCCAAGCCAGAAGCCAGAGATGCAGAGCCCAGTCCAGAATAAAATCAAATTATGAATCCCAGTATTGCAGGAAATCACAGAGCAAAACCAATTGAGAGAGAAAAATACCATTTCACCCCCTTCACCCCAACAGATACTTCCAATTTCCAACAGAAATTGTTGCAGTTTGGAAACAAAAGGACCCTTTAACCAACCCCTCCATCTTCAGGGTGGCCCTGCCCAAGGAGATTCCCAACCTTGCCAAACAAGGAACAAAAATTGCCTTTTGAGAACAGAAATTGCTGTTTCAGGGTCAGCACTTCAGGAGAAGCAGCAGATTGATCCATGCCCATGGGAACGATTCCCTACACAAATGTTTTGCAGGAATACAGAAAGGAAACCCCTGGGACGAGCCACGGGAGCTGGGGATCCATCTGCCAGAGGTTTCCTCCAAGTCACCAAAGACGAACGCTGAATCCCAGGAAAAGGGGGCTGAGCTGGAGGAGAAGTGGCAGTGGGGACGTGGGACAGGAGAGAAGGCAGCCCCAAACCCCGGCACAGCCTTCCCGGGAATACTCGAGCTATTTTTAGGCAGGGTCTGGAAATGCCACGGGAGCCGAGGGGAGCGGGAAGCCCCGCCAGGCTCCTCGGGAGGAGCTGGCTCGGGAGAGGCGCCTGAATTCCGTCCTGAGGAGCAGCCGTGCCAGCACCATCTGCTCCAGAGAGGCCTTCCCAGGATTTGCAGCTTTACCCACAACCAGGGGGAAAACAAACAGTCGAAGCCAGGCTTTATCCCATCTTTCCCTCAAGATTATCTTGCAAAATTCCAATTTTTAGCCAATAAACTTGGGGGAAAGAGTGAGAATACGTGCTCCAGTAAGGAAGGGAGATCAAAAACTACTTCATGCAAAGCTTAATCAATTAATTAAAGGATAAAACGCCTTCCTGCAAAGCTTAATTAATTAATTAAAAGGTCTACTGCCTCAATACAAGCACCATCACCTGGCACTCTGGAATTCTGTAGTGCGGAGACAGCAAAGCACAAGATTTTTCCATGTTCAGTCCCATCTAAAGAACATTTCAACACCTACCCTAGACAATGTACATTTAGCTAATCAAACTAACTAAGCTATTATAATGAAATGGCCACGGAGCTCATGGGAAGGAAGAATCATTTCCATGACCTCCGTGAGACGTAGGAGCTTCCCCCACCAGCCCCGAGGAGCTGGAAACACTCAGGCCACGGAGGAAGATGGAGAGAAGAGAATTTCTTTCCCAAGTGCTTCCCACGGGGCAGCACCGATGTGTTTTGGGAAAGCAGTGCCGGGATCCAGGGTCACCTCTGTCCCCGCTCCCGGGATCACACAGGACACGAGGCGGGGGCAGCGGCTCCATCTGGGATTCTCGGGAGATGGCCTCAATTAAACAGTGCCCTAACGAGCTCTCAGCATCACCGGAAGATTCCACAGCAGAATCCGACTATTCTGAGAGCACTGAGAGCCCCTTTCAGCCCCAGCAGTGCTGCAGGTGAGGGCGAGATGGGAACAAACCCTTCTCTCAGTACTGAAAGGGAGGATTCTGCAGTCAGAGCCCCCATTAGCTCCTGAAAAGAAGAGTGAACGTATTTTTCTCAGCTGGATACATTCTGTTTCTTTGTAAGAGAGTAACAACCTGAAATATTATGAAAACCTTCTAATTTTCAACCATTGTGAGGAAGCACTAAAACTTGTCTCCAGAGGGACGATCTCGGTGCACACAAAGAACTGAGTTTTAATTTCAATGACTTTTGCTGAGACTTTTCCCTTCCAAAACCGATGTGAACCGAGACACTTCTGTGACTGAAATCCTGCACCTGTTGACTGAAACCTTTGTACAGCAGAGAAAAACTCCAAGACACCCAGCTGAGATCAATGGCTCAAGCTTGCTAAAGAACTTACAGGACTGGGAATCCTTCCTCCAGGAAAGGGCTTGGGACTTCCAAGCAGTTCCCCGCTGCTGCCCCACTACTGATCTCGGCAGAGCCGATAATGCCAGCTCCACTCGTGAGCCAGGGGTGACTTTGACTAAAACAGTGCCTGTTAGTGGAAACCAAGGTGGCTTTGGGCAGCAGCCCTGGGGCCCGGTCCTGTCCCCACTGCCGGGGCAGCGAGCGGCAAACTGGGGCTGCTGGTTGGCTGCGAACGCTGCGCCATCGATCCGGGCTGGAGCAGCGACACGCAGCACCCTGTGCACACAGCAACGCCAAAAAACACCTCTCATCTTGCTGAACAAAATTAAATCTCAATTTCTCCGCAGACCAGAACACAAGGTCCTGCAGAGACCTTTGGAGAAGGCACCAGGTCTCAGAGTAAAGCTGTGCCCAGGTGACAAAGACCCAGCTACCCCATGCAAGATGCCACCACCACGGAACAAACCCAGCCCTGAACCAACACCCCACAGGATCCCCCTGGGTGTGCTGGAAAGGGCTATAAAGACACAGAAATAGCTCCTAGCCCTGCGAGCTGCTGCCAGCTCTGAGCACAGAACACCCAGGGGAGGCTGCACGGGAGGTGGGCACAGACTGGCACAGGTACCACACTCTGCTGAGGGCACCAGAACCCCCGACACCGAAACTCCACCGAAATCCACGGCATAAACACAGCTCTGGCTGCAGTGGGAAGCAGGAGGAACTGTCCCAGCAGCACAGACTTGCATGGGGACCGAGCTCCCAGCCGTGGCCTCTGCTCCTCCGCTGTGCCAGGGGAAGATTTGTGGTGCCACGGAACAAGGAGAGCTGGGATGGCTCCGGGTCCAGGGCTGCGCTCCAGCCACGGCTGCGCTTGCAGCAGAGTGGGGCAGAGCCACCAGCCAGACACAGCCCCCGAGAGCCAGACATCTGACACAAAACTAAACCAACAAAACGCAGATTTTAAGTGTGCCTGGATTAACTTCTCCTGCCTCACTTCGTATTTGAGGCATTTTCCCAACAATAATGAGAACCCTGCTCATGAAAAACTCCTTTAAACCTTCTCTTAACTCATTATTTAACTACTAAGTCCTGCACACAAATATTAATGGAAACCTCATGTGTTTATCTGAAATGGCATTTTTTGATGAATTAGGCTGGAACACAGAGGGCAGATTCTTCTATTTCCATCTACTTCCTTTCTCACTAAGCCAACGAATTACTCTGATTTCCATCATTTCTCACAGATCAGGCTCTACCCGAAGTTTCTTCACAGAACAAAAGACAAACTTTTCCAAGACATCAGGTCTGTGTATAAAATAGACTATTCAGAAGTATATATACTTATATATATAAAAACTGTAATGGTTGTATGGTGTAAGGATATCTGAGACAACTTTGTTCCTTCTCCTCTATTCCCAAGAATCACATTCCAGCATTTAGACAAACAAAGTGTAAATTTTCAAGTTTGAAGTTTGCTGTTGCTCAGCCCGGTTTTAAACAACTGCACAACTACAGCAAGGATTTAAACTAACACCTTTTCCCCAAAAATATTTACATATTCAATTCATCACATTTTTAACATTCAAATTGCTTTGAGTTTTGTATATCCTCCATAAAGGCTAAGTAAACATAACAGGGGAAATATTCGGGAAAGAGGAACAGAGACAATATTCCCATCCAGCACAGGGATGAAGATCTACAGTGCTTGGGATTTGACAAATGGAGAGTTATTTTCTATTAAATTTTACACTCCACAAGGCTCCTCCGCAATTCCAGATCCTCCTGTACTTGAAATCAAGCAGCATATGTAGCTCATTAAAGGAAAATAAAATTCTCCCCCAAAACACCCTCTTTGCTGTAGAAGTGCAGAGTTACACATTCCTCTAACAGCAAAATTATTTAGTCACAAACAGTATTTAAAAGCAAAAAAAAAGTGGTTACATGTAAGAGCAATAAATCTGGATGACTTTAAAACTGTTTATTATTGCTTGAGGCAAGGTAGTTAACATGTAATGGTTATTTCTGACTAAATCCAGATCAGAACCTCAAAAACTCAGAAGTTTTACTGAATAGGCAAGATAAACTCACCCTAAAACCACACAGATCAGCTCACAAACCACTGCTGAGGCCCCGTCTTACCAAGGGCTGCAGGAACCTCAGTTTGCTGCATGGCACGAGTTGTCCTTGCTGCATTTTATTTTCTTCGCTGGATTTACTGCAAGGCTTCAGGAGTATTTCAAAAACAACTTCAGAAACTAGCGTTTAAAAAGGCACTTCGTGTGGACTGAGCTGCTGAATCCGAACAAGAATTCCAAGTTTTAACGCGTGGCACCTCAACCCAAGGCTGCAGCACCGCAAATGTTAAAATAAAGTAGCCCATAGTCTTCTATTCTTCTGGGAAAAGACCTCAAAAACCTTGCAAAGCAACCAGGAACCTCTATTGCTTTGTCCAAAAGGTGACTCCTGCATCAGATTAATACCTTAATAAGGACTAATTCCCAGTTTTCCTTCCACAACTACAAGCCTGGAGTTCTCAGTAACTTGCTCGACTTCTCTAAGCTCCTTTAGATTTTTATAACAAAACTTTCAACAAACTGGGCAGTCAGGGGCATTTCTGACTGTGCTGCTGATACACCAGGAAGCCCGTGCCCAGTTTCCAGCCCGTGCCCGTGCCCAGTTTCATCCCCGTGCCTGGTTTCCAGCCCGTGCCTGGTTTCCATCCCGTGCCCATGCCCCGTTTCCATCCCGTGCCCATGCCCGGTTTCGTGCCCGGCCCCGTGTGACACACTGACCCCATTCCAGCTGCCCGCACACCCAGGGAATGGCACCGAGCGGAGCAGGGACGGCTCCGGAGCCCCCCGGCAGCCCCACCCGGCCC
>VWPU01001702.1:187977-237673 GCA_013398955.1 Callaeas wilsoni | reverse complement strand
CGGGGCGGGCGGCGCGGCGGGGCTCGCTGGGCGCCGCAGCCGTAACCTCCCGTCTCTCCCTCTCGCAGCGGCCGCGGCGACGATGCAGGCGGAGTCGGGGATCGTGCCGGACTTCGAGGTGGGCGAGGAGTTCCACGAGGAGCCCAAGACGTACTACGAGCTGAAGAGCCAGCCCCTGAAGAGCAGGTGGGGGCGCGGGTCCCCGCCGTGCGCGGGCGCGGAGCATCCCCGCGGCCGCTGCTGCGCGGCGGGGCGGCCGCCGAGCGCTCCCTGCCATAATAGCGGCGTTGTTGGCGGAGGGCGGGCCGGGCCCGCGTTATGTAAAGGGCATTGTTGGCCGTGCGGGCCCGGCTGTCACCCGGGGCAGCCCCGCCGGGAGGGGGGCCGAGGCCGGGGCCGCACCTGCCCCGGTGAGCGCCGCAGCCGAGACCCCCCCGGCGGGGTCAGCGCGGAGCTGCGGAGGGCTTGCAACGTCTTGTAGCATCTGAGGTTGTTCTTGATTGTTTGGCTTTTGCTGTTTGTTTGTTTTTTTTTCTGTGTGTATGTTTTCTTTTGGAGG
The DNA here is from genome assembly GCA_013398955.1 of Callaeas wilsoni. NCBI lineage: Eukaryota > Metazoa > Chordata > Aves > Passeriformes > Callaeidae > Callaeas > Callaeas wilsoni. Next base: position 237,114 of record VWPU01001702.1, on the reverse strand, counting down.
TTGTTTTGAGCCTGACAGCGGGTTTGTTACTTGCAGTTACTTGGGGACTGGAAACTTTTGCTAGGTAGGTCACTTTCTTCCTAGAGTGTTTTTTCCCTGAAATAGACCCTGTTTGCTTATCTGGAGCGACTGCATCGCGTAGATACGCTCCGTAAAGGGAAATAAGGCGGTCTGTGTGTGTTTCCCTCCCTTGAGGGCTGTTAGCGACCCGTTGTCCGTCCTACTGCTGGAAAAAGAAAGTCAGTGCTCTCCCGCGCCTTGAGCATCCACCTTGACAGCTATGGCACATTTCTCCCTCTCTTTTTTCATTCAAGGAACCCTCCGTTTCACTTCAACACTCTCCTGAGCAGCACTCTGCTGAATATAAGGTCATTGCTGCGAGCGTGTCGTGTTTGTAATCGAGTCTGTTGTTAGCCTGTCTCTGTATTCACATTTTAGTTCTTCGTACATCTGTGTGCAGTGGAAAAATAAATAAGACTGTAGATATTTTTTTAAAAAAGTGCTAGAATGAGTTTAGATTGTACCACCTCTCAGACAAACTTCAAAGTAAATAGATGACTTTCTGATCATTCTCTGAATGTTTCAGAAACGCTGAAGGTTTGTAGTAAAAGGTGTTAAAAATTCTGTTGCTGGCAGATGTGGGGCCACCTCCTGTGGCCTGTCTTCATGGCAGCCCTTCCTCACACTGAACCCTGGGTATGGCTCAGGAATGGTGCTGGTGGTGGTGATGTGCAGCCTGACAGGCCATCCAACAAAACTGAAGTTGCCAGAACTCCTTTGCTCTCCAAGGTTATGCAGGGAAGTTGCCATTACCCAGGTGATTATCTGAGAGCCAGGCTGATGTGCAGAGCAGATGGGGTTCACCAGCACTGATGGGTTCCAGCTGTGATGGAGGCAGCTGGGACACACACAGGGCTTTGGGTTTAGTGCTTGTGTTGCCGGTGGAGTGCAGCAGTCATGACCACTGTGCTGTGGTCCAGTAGCCCTGCTTGTACCAGCTGCGTGTCCTAACTGGTGTGCAGGAGTTGTCCCTTTGTGGTTGTCCTCTTTGTGGTCAGCAGTTTGTCTGTGCTTTCCTGGTGTGAGCATGGATGGCAGGTCTGCGCTGGAGCCTAGATGGCAGGTCTGCATTTGACCTTGCACAGATGTTACAACTGCTTTTAATTCCTGTGACTTGATGCTTTGGGACCCAAATGCAGCCTTGTGTTGTTTGCTTCTCTCAGGGAGAAGTGAATTAAACCCCATAATGAAGCACTGGAGTATTTTACTGTCTTCTAAATGTTGTCAATTCAAACTTCCCTGGAGTGAATTTCCCCAGTACATCCTTACCTGATATTCCTGCAGAGACAGCACTGCCCACCCTTTGTGTTTAAAGGCAGCTGTCATCCTGACATCCTGGTGCTGCCTCAGACCAACATCTGTCCTGATGTTTGCAGGAGAGCTTTTTGGAGGAGTGACCAGCTCGTCCCAGTCTGCCTTGTGTCCCTCCACATGTACCCAGGTGTGTGAGAAGAGGGAGCCCCGAGGGTGGAATAACAATCCATGGTTTTTCTGGCAGATAGTGAACTGACATGTTAACCTCAGTGGGGAGCCTGCCCAGCTCACGTACAGCTCGTACCTCGAGGGAGAGTCTCAGTTGTCTTCCTGGTATTGTGGGAGATGAAGATGCAAAGGAGTCAGGGGCCCTGCCAGGTCCATATAAACCTGTCCCTGGAGCCAGGCTGATAAAACTTGATGATAACAGGAGGCAGAAGTTGCTCACAAACCTGTTTGTTTCATGATCATATCTCAGAGGACTTCTGTAGTCCTTCAGCTTTGCTCAGGCCTGGAACCAGTCTGACTGATGATTATCGAGGGTATCAGCATCACCCTGCTGCTTTCTCTCGTGGATGTAAATCAGGAGTAATTGCATAGCAGTGAGTAGAATAGCAGCAGGTCAGCGTGGTGTAGTTGTGGGACTGTGGCCGTGGGAATTGCTTTCTTACCCTCTCCGCAGCCTGGCTCTGGAAGGGTGCCTGGGGAGCAGGCAAACCAGAGCTGATGTGAGGATCTGAGTCTAAACAGCAATCTGCTCTTTTCCCTGGTGAGAACTGCTGATTTCCTAGCAACATTCAGAGCTTTCTCTGATCTTTTTAACCATAAAAGTTGAGAAGCATCCTTGGCTTACTCAGAGCAGCTGAAATTGTGAGTACAGAGAAAATTTCATCCTGCTCAGAAATAGGTAAGAATGTCAGTGCTCTGAACCAAGAAGAAACAGTTTTGTTGACCAGTTTAACTCAGCCCTGCTGATACTGCTGTCCTTGTCTCAGTGAAACTCTCCTATTTGCTTCCTCCCAGATTGCTTGTTTTCCAATATGTGACATCCAGTTAAAGATTTCTCCTCTGCAGTGTGCCCTCGCAGTTACTCCATCCCTGTTTCATAATGCAAGTCTGCAATCCAAAGCCACAAGGGGTCCAATAATAAAAGCTTTCTGCAGTAAATACTGTACTAACTTAGGCCAAGCCACAATTGAATGCTAGAGGCCAAGTTAAAATGTAAGCCCAGCAAAAGCTTTAATCACAGGGGGTGGAGAGGACACATGAGGCTGAGATAGATCAGTCAAACCCATAGTTCCCAAACCCTCCCGCCTCATGAGAAGTTAGATCCTTGGGCAAAGCAATACCTACATTCATGGGATCTCTGGAATTTGCCATGGTTGAATGTCTTTGAAAACTGAGATGATGTTTCAGTTGCTTTGGTTTCTCCAGAGTCACTTTGCTCTGTGGGAGGAAAATGGGGTTTAAGACTACCCAGTAAGACAATGAGATCTATTTTTTCCCCTCAGATTCATATTTTATTCCTCTCCTGCCATATTCACAAAGGATAATAGTTTTAATCTACAACTACATGCACTTAAACATATATGTGTTTGTGTAATGAACAAGCAAATAAGATTTGTTTCCTGGTACAACCAATGTACAATGAAATCGATGGGGTTTTATTACCAAAAGTAAACACACATCCTGATGTGTCTGCACGAAGTCAGCAGGGCGCTGGAGGCTTGAGTTACATCTCTGCTGTGGATTCTTTAAATCATTTGGCAATGTTTTGGATGCCAAAATGGTATCTGGAAGTAAAGGCTGTACAGCCTGCCACTGCACAGGGCAATCTGAAACAACCCAGGTGTGGCAAATGCAGCAAAATTTTCTGTATTAAATTGATTTTCTCTGTATGTTTTTGTGCTCTGAAATGTGTGTCCATTTGGATGGTCTGTGCAACCTCACAAGCACCAGCAAATTGTTGTCAGCTGTTGTAATTTACTGCCATGCTTTTAGTAAAACCTGCAGATAAATTACTGCTCTTTGTGCCCTTTTCTGTTGCCTGTATTTTCAGACTGGTTAAAAAGCACCCAAATGATGCAGTTACTGAAGTATTTTTAGTGGAAGAAAATATTAGGAAATGCATTTAATTTGCATGATAGTTTCTTAGGAAGCTTATTTTTGTTTTATGAGCAATAGCATTGAGTTGTAGAGTTTGTCATTATTAAAGCAGTGATGTCTTTATAAAATTCTCATCATTCCTGCTGTCCAAATACCTTTTTCTTTGTGCAGACCTTAAATATTTTACTTAGATCAGCTGGTGCTTCATCTCTCTCCACTTAGGATCCTCTGTGAAGCATTCATTTTTGGTTTCTTCCTCTTATCTGGTGCTCAACCCTGAAGTCTTGATTTAGTTAAGGCTTCCCTTTTAATACACAAGGATTGTTGAGGAAGTACTAATTTTGCCAAATAGACACGCATTTTTGAAAGGTGTGCTTACTCTGGAGCCAAAGAGGACTCTTCTAAAGTGCCCTAGTGCCTTAGGCTGCAGATGATCAAATTTAATTTTGTAAATGAACTTTGCAGCGTGATTGAATTTGAACTTGATTACATTAGGCTTAACATTGAGTTTGTGCCTTATTGGAGGTAGTCTTTTCATATTAGTGCTATTTATGGATCTTATTCAAGTGTTTTATATTCTGGTTGGGTTCTGCAATGCAGTTTGTTCAAGCTACTGCTTATATCTGTTCCAGTTGTGCAAGAAGTGGAAAATATCCTTTATTTAGAACAGGTCACATGTTCTTGCATCCAGGAACCGTGTCTTCAGTGTGATTAAAAAAAAATAAAAATGTATCTTGGAGGAACAGATTTAAAAAGTTCCTGAAATATTTTTCCGTCTGTTACAGAGGAACATTACATATTTTAAACTAAAAGGTAATAATAGCTGAGCTGGAAGTGCTACGTAGGCCAGCACTGCCTGAAATCAGTGGTAAAAGTCTGAACCGACGTCAGTGGGAGTAGAGCTAAGCCAAAAGTATGTCTCTGAAATCTCTCTGGTAACATTTTTGTGAGTGAGTCAATAATTCCATGTTTATTCTGCACCTCAAATTCACTGTACTGGGAAGGAAACCCTCACCACATCTTTTTGTACTTTTTTATTTTTGAAAACAGTCTTGAAAGGAGAGGCTGCAGTTGGAGTGTCTGTTGTATAAACATGTGGAGACAATAAGTGGTATTTCCGTATATTTCTTTACACGGGGAGCCGGTGCTGCTCCCTGTCTGTAGCACAGCCTTTTCCATGCTGAGAGATCCTGGGTGACCTTTTCTCTCCTGCAAAACTCTCGCTCTGTTATTTGCAGTAGGCCTTTGCTATTTAGCAAGGAAACAGAAATAGCCCATGAAATTCAGTTCAGCATTTGCTTTGATACGAACTATTGAGCGTCACCTTTTTGCTTCCCTGGCCTGCTTTCCTCGGGAGGGTTTTGTGTGGCTGCCAAGCAGATCAGAGAGGGCACAGATATTTTGAGGCCGAGCTGGCTGCACTGACTGTGCATCTTTTAGCAAGCACATGTGTTTGCTTTTTATTTATCAGACTGCTGGCTGCATTAGTTGTGTCTAAGTGCATATGCATTCTGCTTGAAATAAATCCATGCTTTTCTGGTGAGCGGGAAACTTCCCTGGCTGGCTACTGTTGATTTACAGATTCCAGGTGATAATTTGAATCAAGATATTCTGTCTCTTAAAAGGCTGAAAATAGGCCTGTGCAGCCCTGCTGATGGAGAGCTGGGCTGCCCCTGCTACTGCTCGTTTCCCCACGTAGAGTGGAGGTCATTTCACAGGCTTCTGGTCTAGAATTTGTGGGGCTGCTCTGAAGCTACCCATTGTCATTACCGAGTCATTGGAGAGCCTCTTGTGCACTGTGTATGTTTTTATTTGGCACTTAGGGCAATGTATCAGAGGTCCTTCCCAGCACGGTGGCGGGCAGCATGACTAATTCCTGCTCTATGGTCTGGTCAGGATCTAGAAGGAAGCTGGGAAGCAAGAGCAGAAGAGGTTTGCAGATGTGCTATTTTACAAGCAAATCCAGCCTCTTAACCATGTTCTCTGATTAAAAGTTGATTGGGAAGAAATCAGTACAGCTGCTTAAAATGAGGGTACAGGAGAAACCTGTTCTGACACTTAATGATGCCATCCTTCTGTTTCTATGTTTGCTTTTCAAAGCAACATGCTTTAAGACTTTGCAAATGAAACAGAAGGAGTAGTTTTCTGTTTACTTTTCTGCTAAAAAAATTGAAATAGTTTGTCGGATATTAATTGTCTTCTGTGAACAATCTGCTGTTTCAGTGTGGGGAACGAAATGAGAATCCAACTTCCATTAAGCTGGTCAGGCTCTTGGCCATTATTGTCTGTCTTGTTCTATTTTGGATTCAAAAAGTTTTTGAAATAGACAGGCTGTAACGTTTTTGTTTGGAAAAAATCACTGTCTTTTAATATAATTTTTGCTGGAACAAAGACAACATGATTAAGCAGCCTGGCATGGCAGATTTTGCTGGACAGTTAACCACTGCATCACTATCATATTATATGAGAACTGTGATGATTTATTTTTAATAATCTCTAGTTAAACAGTAACAGCACAAGTAGTGGCTTGTGTGTAGTTTTACATTTAATTTCATGCTGGGGAAAAGAAATAGCACAGGAAAATGAATTTTATTGCATATTCATAATATAACTGTCACTGCTTTATCTGCAACAGCTGTAAAAAACCTGATGCTGCTTTGAGTGTCAAGATGGAGATATTCAGGTTCACTGGAGCTGAAGTCTTGGAAGAGGTCAGCCTGTTCTCCAGTCGGTCTGAGGCAGAAGTCAAGTGCAGTTTTCAGTGTTAGGCACCCCAAGGCTGTGCTTGCTGTGGGTGAGCACTAACAGTTTTGGGGTGCCTTTTGAAAGGCTCTACCTCAGTATCTTTGCCCAGAAATTCAGCTCGTGACTTGCACAGGCCTGAGTCACTGTTGCCTGTGGGCTTCACCTGAGAATAAGTGTTTTAAAGAGGTCATGGTAGTGTCCAAGTGAAACAGGGTAGTGTGGGTGTCACTGGTACGAGCACAGAAACGGTGACAATTTCTAAGGAAGGCTCGCACTACAACTTTCAGCTAATATTTCGGCTCTAATAGTGCCTTTGGATCGAGCTCATTTTTTCTGGTAACATCCCTGCTGCAAGGGCTGCTGTAATGTTTGTGTTAGCAGCTTTCTGCCAAGCATGCAAGCCAGGGGCTGGTGGTTTTTAGCTTTTTTTTCCCTCAGTGGTAAGTGATTATGTAGAAACACTCTGTAGGCTCCCCCCACCCTGACCTGCTGCTCGCAGCTGCTGCATGGACTGGACTGGCAGGTTGAAGGGCAAAATTGTGTTGCTGTGCTATATAATTACTTCTTCCAGCATGAGCCAACAGAGCAGCTTGCTGTGATGATTGTTACGTATACTGCTATGTAAAACAGAATGCAAGTGTAATGTGGGGTTCGGGCTAGTATTTTAATGTTGTAATTAGCAGCCTCTAACCGTAAACAAGTTTTTTTTAAAATCAGTTCCCATGAAGATTATTCCTTTACAATGCAGGCAGACATACATTTGCAGATGTGGAGTTTATGAATTCTGTGTTCCTTGCAGAAATGAGCATCAAGAACAAACAAGTGCCTTTTTTTCAGACCCTTTTTCTCTTACTCTAGAGCACCTCAGGTGGGGTGTCAGGTGGCTGGAGCCCAGTCCTGCAGTTGGTATTTTGCAGGGATTTTACAGCTCAGGGAAACAGCTGCATTGGAGACGATGCTGCAGCTGCCATCTCTGGGAAGACCTGGATTCATCCTCCTTAACTGCTCCCCAAAAAACGCTGATCTAGATTCACAGGTACGTTGCACCTTCCTTTGTGCTGCTCTTCTGGCACAAAATGGGCATAAACCCACCTGAACCTGCTGTTTGGACTGGTGTGGCCAGGGAGAGCATTTTGGGGGTCTGGTCTTTTCAGCCCACCCTGTGAGGCTGCTTCTGAAGGAGCACTGAAGTTTTGGAGAGTTGGAAGGACGTCTGTGTCTGTTCAAACCTACAAATGCAGTCTTTGTCTTTGTGCGAGGATTACGTGCCTGGTTTGGCCTACTGTTACATTAAAGAATTTATTTGGGGTGAATTCTGAGAAAATCCGGGTGAATGTTGGTATTTTGGGTTCCTGGAAAGATGTCGATAATCTCTGAGATATTTAGGTGCTGGAAGCTTGCCAATTTTAATGTGTTTAAAGCAGCACGATGATAACATAGTATATTGTTAAACCTGGCCTGTAACACAAATGCTAAGATGCTGTCTTTCCTTTGCAAATACGTGAAGACACAAACTGCTGGAGGAATGGGGGAAGCAAGCAGGGCAGGGGCATTGGGTTCTGTCCCACAAGAAGTGGGAACAACTGGAATGTCCTAAGTGAAGGATGCTTTGTAGGATGGAGACAGGAGCAATCAGTGATTGTTAATAATCATGCTGCCAGCCATCCTATTGTAACATAGAAACACATAAAGAAAATAGGAACTACTGTGATCCTTTCTGGAGGAGAAGCAGCCAGCTTGAAAACTTGGGCTGGAGGTACTGTTTCAGGGTGAGAAGATGGGAGCAGACTTTGGAAGCTGTCAGATGGTGAGAAATTTGGAATATGGGCAAGGGGAGCATGTGGTTCTGGAGCTTCAAACTGGGAGGTCGGAATAATGCCATGGAAGTGGAAAAGGATCATTGAGAGATCTGAGTGGGAGAGCCTAGCTGAGCGTTTTGTGCACATATACTATTTCCTTTCAGGATTCTTGGGGTTTTTATCTAAATAAAGGAGAGAGATTGTGTGAAGTATGACTTTGGAAATGCTTTTCCTGGATGTGTCGCTGCATGGTAATATGCAGCTGTAAAGCCAAGTTAGGAATACAAACCCTTTCTATAATGTTTGTGAACTTCAGCCTGGATAAAACTTGCAACCTGAGAGAATGAAATCAGAATGGTATTGACATGGATACACACGCAGGAGGGAATGATCTTCGAGAAAAGCAAAAGGAAAAAACTCTTAGGGGTTGTTCATTGGAAGCTGGAAGGAGTTCAGGGGGATGTGGGTCTCTTGCACTGTGTCCCCTGGGATGCCATTAACTACTGTGTTTGGGTTTCTGCTCAGCCTAGCAAGCTTTATTTTATTTGTAGCAAATATTTACGACTCTGCCCAAGCTCAGCCAGCTGAAGGCACATTCCAGCTGTCAGTCTGGTGAAGCCACAGGCAGGGTTCACAAGAGTTGCTGGGATCATTTATTTATTTATTGCTGTTGTATCACGAAGGTTGCTATCAGATAAATAATTATTCCACCCTTGGAGAAGGTACATTGTAAATCTGCTAAGCTGCTCCTTTGTTTGTTAGGCTTGTGCATAATGAGTTTGGAATTTAAGATTAGTAGTGTGCTGTGCAAACTGCTCATTTTGTGACCTCATCCTCGGCCGGGCTCGCCTGCCCCTCCACCTGTCACATCCTGTTGGACACTCGGGGCTATGTTCATTAGGGGAACTTTGGCTTAGCCTTGCGTCATCTCATTTTTATGTGTTCTGTTGCCTAGTGGAATTTAAAAAAACCCCGTGAGGTGGCTGTCTGGGTTCCTTAAAGAACTTGGGGTGGCTTCAAAGCAGGCTGGTGAGCACTGGCCCGTGGACTTTGGGAGTGCCCCAGTCGGCCAGGGAAGGCTGCAGGAGGCTGCTGCTGCTGAATGCTGTCCCTCAAAGATTTGGGTGTCGGGTCCAGGGGAGCTGTTGCTAAACCCTCCTCGGAGTGACGTGCCCAAGGCAGGTGTGCTCTTCCAGAAATGAGGAAGAGCAAGTAGTGTGACATCCCCCTGCCCCAGCTTTATCCACTCAGCACACAGAAGTTTTGAGTTCCAGTCCTGATTGTGACTCAAGACACAGGATTGGAAGTGCCCACCATCCTGCTTGGGAGTGCCCAAACCAATAAACCATGGGCTTTACGAGGTGTCTTTTTTTGCAGAAGCTACTCAGTTTTGCCTTGTGTAGTGTTGTTTCAGCCTGGTAGGGGCAGGAGTGACTTGGTGTAACACCAGGGAGAGAGTATTTGCATGGGATTGTTCTGACTTTGCTCCACAAAATAGTTACTTGTGTGAAGTGGAACAGCTCTACCAGGAAGCAAGTTAAGATGTGCTCAGAAATTCGATGGTTTTCAGCTCCATATAAAAGGTAGTTGTCCAAATCTCTGTAGTTGAGATCGCAGCATGACATATGGGGACCTGCTCAAAGTAAGAGTCGTGATATTTGGGGCAGAGAGAGTTGGATGAAGGGAAGGAGTCCTGAAATGTTGCAGGAAGGCAAGGAAGTTGAAGGGTGGTATGGACTCTGATGCCCAAAAGGCCTCTCAGAGTGGTGTGTGGTGGTGGAGAAGCTTCAGGCAAAGGTGGGTATTAAGAGTGACGACAGACATACGTTAGTTCTTAGGAGTGCTTAAGTTTTTAGGAATGTGAAGTCATTTGCAGTACAGCAAAAGGATCTTGAATCTGTGTAGAAACAAGTTGCAAAGGACAAAGGTGAGTAAGGCAGGAGCTGAATTAAGATTATGCCTGTATCACAAACTTGTTTTTTAATTTAGCTTGTTGCACAATTTACAGTTTCAATCTAATTGCAAAACTACTCTGCAAGTGATAATTTGGTTCCCAGCTAATGCAACTTTTGATAGTGTACAAAGCTGTCCGTAGGGGCTGTTAGCCCTGAAGATGCTGTGGGCCAGCAAGGACTTGGTGTTTGTCAAGTGTGTCAAGTAATGTGGAAAAGTGTGAAATGGGTTATGAGGATCTCAAAGATGCTGGAGCTGCCCCTGCAACAAAACCAGGGGCTGGAAGCAGCCTGGTGCTGCTGCTGGACATTTTCAGAGCTGGGGAGGGGGTCTTCTTGCAGCATTTTTTGTATTTCCCAAGGAATTGGCCACTCTACCTTTACAGCAGCCTCCTGCTTTCTGGGAGAGATCCCTCCGAGCAGGCAGTAATTGCTGTCTTTCCAAAGCAGTCCTCCTCAGTGGAGGAGTCATAATTACCCCTCACTTAACCTTTCTAATGAAGGTGCTTGTAAGAGTTGTGCTGGGGTGCAAAGATGTCCATAAGGCAAAGTTTCCCTGCCTGTGCCTGCAGTGGTCTCTTGCCCCAGTCTGGGGTGTGTGTTCTCGGTTCTCAGGTGGGATCTTCAGTGCCTTGCTCTTTGAAACTAGGGACCATGTGGCTTTTTGCCTTGCAGCACCACTGGAGACTATAAATAGACCTGCAGAGGAACAGGTCCAGTGATCTTGTGTTCCTGAATGCTGCTCTGCTGTGCTGAGAGTCACGCTGGGCACCGGCTCTGTGAAGGGAGGCTGCTGAGAAAAGGTGGCAGCTTCGACCTGGGGCACCTGATGGTGGCTTTACCAGCTGGTGATCCCACCATTTCCGTGCTCAGAGCTTTCCCTGGGCAGCCCGAAGAGCAGTTTTAGGAAGGCCCAGAGGCTCAGGGGAGCTGAAGGGTGCTGCTCTCCCCAAGGGCTGCGAGAGCATCCCTGCGCTGTCGCTGAGCTGCCGCGCTCAGCAGCGCCTGGGCATGGTCTGGGCCGTGCCTTCCCGGCCGGGTGATGAGGACAGCCAGCAGCACTGCGGGAGAAAACACACTGCTGATCTAAAGAAGAAATACTTCAGCCATTTCTTGCTGTTTAAGAGGCTCAGTTTAAGTTCTGAGTTTGCTCGCTGTTTTCTCCTCTCGTTTTTGGGGTGTGCTCTGTGGGATGCTGCTGGTTGGTGTGATAACCAGGCCCATCCCCTGCTGTGGGGTAACTCCTGCCCCGTTGCTATGAAACATTTTAGTGAGATGCCATGTAAAAGGGATGACTATCCATCTATAACTGCAGAGGGATTTTTTTTCGTGGCTCATCTCTTGCTGATCAGTTTTCTGATTCTGCTGGTGGTGGATTTGAATGATTTCAGGTGTTGTCATATAATTATATAGATGCTTGTTTCCCCATCTGTAATTTAATTCCTTTGCACTGAGATTTATTAAATAGCACAGCTTAGAAAATTGCAGTATCTGTCCTCATCTCTTCTCAGTGGGTTTATTTTCTGTGGCAAGGACTTTCACAGCTCTTGAAATTCTAAATCTGTAATCACTATTTAATCTAAGACAGTTTTCCCTGTATTTAAGAGCCACAGAATCAGGCTGTGCTTTGGAGAAAATAGCAAATTTGCTAAATTTGGCTGCTTGCAGAGTCATTCAAAGTACATAGGTTGTTCAGCAGGTGCTCTTTGGCTTCTTGTGCTGTAGAGAATGCTGGCTTTTGGAGGTTAAGTGGGTGGGAATGCAGTTCCTCCTTTCTGCATGTAGCACAGGAAAAATTAAGTCGTTTAACTGTGTGCGATTTATTTGGTGGCACTTACAGCTGCAGAGCACCCCTGGCAGCAGAGAGGTGGGTCCTCTAGGACTGCAAGATTGTATTGATTGTGCTGCATTTCTGCTGGAACAAAAATATAATGGGCTCAGCATTTGCACTTTCCACTTGTGCATTGTTTTCTCTTTATTTTGTGTATTTAGAAAATGCTATGCTCTGCAGACTGCTAGTTTAGTATTTTCTGTGGAATGAAAACCATCTGGATAATTTAACTGAATTTTATCTAAGTTTTTGGAAACAGGCTCTTTTCTGTTTCCTGGCATCTTGTTAGAAGAAGATGAGAATTTGAGTTAGGATTCAGGGAGGTGTCTACGTGCTGGAATTTTAGAAACAATTTGGGCTTGTTTGAGGTTGTAGAAGTAATTGAAATATTAAAATGATGTATAGTGTCTCCTAAAAGCATTCTTCCTGAGCAAATGCCTGCATAGACTGTCCTCCCCCCTAAATGTACTTTAAATCCTTGGCATAGTGGGAGCTGCGAGCTAAGAAAGCATCCAGTGTTCAGGACCAGGCTTCTCTGAGAGAGATCAGACTTAAATGCCAGCTGAAGTTAAGCATATGTTCAAAGATCTGCCTCAATCAGACCTTTGTTCAACACAACACTTCTGTGTAATCTTCATTTCAGAATCCGAAATAATTCGATTGGTTTTGTACTCATAGGTTTCATCTTGTTGCAGCCCCAGGCTTGTAACAAACACAGGAGTGACCCACCAAGCCTTAAACATGTGAGCTCTGCTGCTCAGGACTGTTTGTGCTTTGGTTTCAGCTCATGGTTTGAGCTGAAATCCGTGTTGTTGGATTGGGAGAAGAGTGCTCAGCATATGGCAAGATCCTAAATCTGATGTGCTTTCAAGCCTGACACTGTGATTTTAATATGTTCCACTTCCATTGAAATACTACTTAGAAAAGTAAAAAATCTCACTAGAAAAAGATAAATGCATAATCTTTTCAACACGAGATGCAGAATTAACTGAATTTTGGTATAGTCTGTTTAGCAGAGATGAGCACTATCAGCTGGTGTTTATTTTTTTTCTTTTTTTTCCCCAAAAGACTTAGCTGCCCATTTAGTTTCTGATGTCCTGATGATAGTGTTTGAGATGAGTATTTAGATCTGCACATGCTTATATCACACAGAACAGTTCCTTCAGCCCCCACATGTGTGCTTGCCTGCTGTGACAGGGAGTGCTTGTGTGGCTTCCCTGGAAAAGGAGCTGGATATGACCACAGCGTTCTGGATCCAAAACTAGGTTGTTCTCAAAGCCAACCACAATGTTGTCAAGTCTGAAACTGGGTGTCTCATGGACAGGATCTGAAAGTTTGGAATATGATTATTTCCAACAGTCTGAAGCTTTTCCCAGTGGCTAGACAGAGTCTCAGAGTCACTGAGGTGACACCTCTGCAGATCATCTTGTCCAGCTCCATTGCTCAGAGCCCTGTCACACTGGGTTTTGAGTATCTCCAAAGACACAGGCTTCACAGCTTCTCTGGATGTCCTCTTCCAGTACTGATGACTCTCGCAGTGAAAAAAGTTTGGGGCTTTTTTTTGTATGTTTTGGGTTATTTTTTGAGTTGTACATGAACTGTTTCCTGACTTCTGTGTCACAATGTGCATGAGATGGACTGTGCAGGAAGCTGCACATCTCCCCAAGCTGCACTCCCTCAGTTTTGCTCTTTGAAGGGAAACAAGGGGCTGCATTTCTTATCTAAACTATTGACTTTTGCCCTAAAATCAGTGGATTGTGCAGGTCAAGCTAAAGACCTGGTGGGCAAAACTTCTGCATCCTTCACTTGACTCAAGGGCTGACAAGTTTTCTTCCTCATTTTAATTCAGCCGTGTTTGACACAGATTAGTTTTTAGCTCTGCCACTGCCTGTTGTGGATGGATATAAACATACATAACCTGGCATTTAATAAGCAGTTCAGCCTCAGAGCAGAGGTTGTGTCCAGTGCAGCAGAGCTGTGCCTCGGTGTTGTTTGTGCAGAGCATTTGACAGATGCTCATCACTTGCGATGTTATCTGGACTGTTTAACATGTATAATAATTCCACCAGGCTGTTGACTAAAATATTCCTGTACTTTGATGCACCAGCACTAACTTGTCTGCTATGAATTCATACACTGAAGTTGAAATTACTTCTAAAATAGTAAACATGAACTTTGGCCATTTCTTGCTCTGGGATAATTCTAGAATCGGTTTCTCGGCATGCTGTGCACAAAGTGGCTTTCTGTAACCTGAAAATGTTTCTGTTCATCAGGACAGCGTACAATGCACTTCTGCCAAGCTATATTAAATGCATATCACAAGGAATTGAGCATCTCATCTTCAGCTGAGACTGATCTTGTCTTGACTCTGTAGGACAATGCTTCAGTTTTGTGCAGATTGTTTTTAGCAGCTTCAGGGGCCAACAAACTGGAGATTTTAAGGAATATGTTCTTTAGCATAAAGAAAATTTTATTGAAATTACTGGAAAAGTTTGGAGATGTCTTCCAGGGTAAAATGAAGTGTAGCTGTTAAATAAAAATCTTGAAAAACAAGAATACAGTGCTATTCCCTGCCATAGCAGTCTCACTTGATTTACCTGGTATCAGCCATCAAGGTGACCATGTACAATCTCCAGTCTGTTTTCTGAGGCTGCCTTCATTTCTCTGTATTCTCAAGCTCTGACATGTTTGGATTATTGGAGTTGACTGGCAATAGCAGAACATCAAGTATACAAAATAAGCCATGTTTACTGTTCCAGACTTTGTTCCTTTTGCATTTCCAATAACTGTTGAGAAATAAACAGGAAGTTAGGGGTGATTTCCCAAAGCAGCATTTTCTGGGGAAGAGATAAGATTTCTTAATGCCATCTAGAAGCTCCAAAGGAACCAGAGACCCAGTAGACTCACTTAACGATTTTAGATGAGGATGATACTAGCATTTATGCAATCCTTTTGGGCTTTTCTTGTGTAAGTTAGAGTGACTGAATGGTTAAGAGTGAGCAGCAATAGCTGCACTCTCAGGGTACTTATGGCATGGCATGGTTAGCTGTTCAGTGCTTTGGTGACAGAATTAACACCTCGTGATGCTGAATGTTGGCAGATTTTGGTAGCAGTTTTTGCCTCTACCTGTAATTCATGGAGTGGGAGCCCTTTTTACTCATTGCTTTTCATTGTCTCCCCTCGTTTATCCCAAGGCTCAGTGGTGTGGGCGAGGCAGGTGGGAAGCAGGTGGGGGAGAGGTTTGGACATCAGCTTACAAGGCCATCACAAAATGCCTCTTGAGTGGCTCACTGCATATGCAAGATTCTGGATCAGGAGTCCTGTCCTCTGCTTAAAATGTGGGGTCCTGGGAGGTCTTAATGTGTGAGCTGCAGCTTGAGTAAAGCTGTTGGGGCAGTTTAGCTCTGCAATGCTTAACTTCAATTAAGCTGTCAAGTTTAGCATTGCTTTAGGCATTAATAGAGTTTTACTCTCGCTTAAAAATCTGGTTTAGTAATTAACCTCTATTTTATTCTGGAGTTCAGAAGGTGCTCATTTAGTGCAGCAAATCTAATGTCATGTGAATTGAAACATGAAAGATACGCAGTAATGAGAAACCAAAACAGGGTAGTGCAGAAATTTGATTATATGCAGTTTGCAGGGAGCTGTGCTAGGAGCTGAGTTCTTAATAAGAAGTGTGTTAAAGGCACAGTCTTGCCTCTGCACTTGCAAGGTTAAGGGCTGTTCTGAATTAAATTGTGGGTTAGTAATGGAGCCGGTATCTGTCACGTTGCACGCTGAGTTTTTGTTGCACTGAGGTTTACTGTGCAGCTTTTTCTGAGATCTGGACATGGGATGGCTATGACTCTACAGCTACCAGAAGGTGTGAGGCGTTTGCAGGGACTGGGAGAGTATATAAAGATGAAGATCCCCTTTTCTGTTCTAATGGAAGTCTGCACTCCAAAGCCAGCATATTCTGCAGAGTTCATTGTTGGAGAGAGGTGCAGAAGGTGGTACATGAAGGAGAATTAGACCTGCAGGCAGCAGAGTTGCTTCACAAAAATTGGCCTGGTCTTTGTGATTTAGTTGGTGGAGCTCTTCATGCTGCTGTGCCTGTATTTTACATCCCACCACAGCCATTAGTGTTACAAAGGAAAGTCCCCAGCTCCTTTGGCAAGGGGACTGTTTAACTACTCCCAGCACCGAGTGCAGATGTGTTTAATTTTCCTCAGCAAGTGTCAGTTTATTGCACATATGTGTGGAGTATGTGCCAGCTTCTAAGTCTCGTGCTTTTCAGGACTGGACTGCTGGCATCACACCAGTTCATACAGACTGATTTGCCTTTTGGATATAAGGTACGGGCCCTCAAACAGCCTGGAAAACTGCACCAGTTTCTGCTGCCTAGGAGTTTTGGGTGACTGCAAGGATAAAGCACAGGTTTCCCCTTTTATACTAGACATTGCATACACAAAATGCTGATTACACATCTTGTTTTTGGTCTGGGAACCAGAGGCTGTGTAACAGCTCCAGTTCAGAACACGAACATTTGCAGAGCAGTGCTGTCTATCATGCTTTGCCCTGTAATATGCCTGCTCACATTAAAGTGCACTTTTACCACTTCTTTGTCATTGTCTGCTTCAGAAAATGTTGAAGGCAAAGATGCAGAAGGCTCAGTGTTTTTCCCATCTCCTCTCTAACTTAGGTATGTGAAATCAGAGGCTTTGTCTTTGTTATCATTTGAGTGATTTAAGGTAAAAAATACCTTCTTATCACTTACTTAGCTACTTGATTTCTAAGGCAGTAATGTGGGGTAAAAGTTCACCTCACAAGTGTCAGAAGGACTCTGCACTACGCGGGTGTGGTTTGTGCTACACCTGATCTCCGCAAGCTTTGGCTGTGCCCAGTCCTGAGAAGGATCTGGGCTGCTAAATGGCTGTAAGGAGAGTTGGTTTATCTTGCTGATTCAATGGGAAGGGACCACATCTGCTCAGAAATAAAGTTTTACATCTGCTGACAGAACTGACTTGTGCTATGGCCACACAGTTACAAGACCCAACCCAAGGGAGGACTGAGAACCAGACTGTGGGCCAGACTCCTCCTGCTGTGGCAGATTGCAGTTATGCTGGGTTAGATGGAACTTAAAATCGTGTTGCTGACCTTATAAAAACATGGTAGAAGTCATGTGTGAGTTGCATGGTTGCTGGCCTGTGGTTGTTTCTTTGTACGGGGTTGAATTTTGCTGTCTTAAAACCAGCTCTCCAGTAGAAAGTGTGACAAGTACCACGCTTACAGGCAGTGACACCTTTACCAATGAATCCAGTTTGAGGACTTTTGTGTATGATTCTTGACATACTGAGTTTCTGAAATGAAGAAGAAGCATATGCCAGTGGTCTGTTAACCTGCCAGGGCTCTCTTCTTGAGCTGTATGCTTACTCCATAGGAACCATGACCCAAAAACACAGGCTCACCGAGCTAATCATCTTACAGCTCAAGCATAGTTTAGTTAATTCTGTGTAATAATTTACTGCTGCCAGCTCTACAGCAGGAGTTATCTGTGTGCAAAGTCCTGGTTCATAGCAAATACCACGTAATGCAGGTTAACACTAACCCCTCTGACTACAGACTAAGCTGAACTGTCTTAGAACATGTTGGTTGTTGTCTAAGAGCACACATGGCTGCTCTGTCTGCTCTGCTGCTGGATGGTAACTTGTTTAGCCAAGGGATTTTGATGGAGTCCTCCTGCCACCACGAAGGCCTGGAACCATTTGTGTTGACTGAGGATGCGATGGCCAGGTCATCCTGTGTTAATCCATTTTCCATGGAAGACAGAAAATGTAGATAAAGGATGAAATGGGGTTAAATTCTTCCAGTGAGTAGCTGCTGCTGGTAACTGTGGACTAGTTTGACAGGGTTCACATCTGTGTTAACTTTCAGAAGACAACATGAAGCTATTATGCAGTTACTACCCACTCCAGGATCTGCACATCAATTAGGAGAGGCTGCTTACTCATGCTCCTCAAAAGTTGTGCCAAAATAGCTATTACATTATGTCAGAGCCCATATTTTCATCCTGAACAATTAATCAGAATATAAACCTTGTTTCTCTTCAGCAGCTTTGAATACAGACCTACAGCTTTGATACATGGTGCTTTCAGCTGTACTGGTTGAAGAGGGCTCCTCTGCTGTTGACACACATCAGGAAAATTGTGATGAAGTGTGACATTATTTTGTCAGCAGTATATCCGGGAAGCTCCAACAACACCGTCTCCTGTAAACAGCTTTTGTTCCGCGTGTTATGACTTACTCTGCTGTAGCACTTGGGGTCCGTGCTCGGGACGCAGCATCCCGTGCTGCTGGTAGGTGCTGTGTGAGCATGAGGGGAGGTGGTGGGCTGCTTCACAGCAGCTCTGCCATCTGAGAATCAGCCACGAGAAGCAGATGGCTGCAGGGGGAAACAATGAGGCAGAGCTGTCAGCATGATGGGATGGAGTCCTAGTGCACCCACTGCTTTGCTGTTGGCAGAACCCTGCTCCATGTCCTGCCCAGGAGGGAGCTCTTGATGGACTTGGTCGGGGCAGGTGCGTTTGGAGGTACCTCTGAGGACCTTCCTTTGTAAGTGGGATAAAGCACTGAGCAGGTATTGTTGGAGAAATGTGGCGCTGTTGGTGACCAGCATCCAGCTTTCCTTCTCCAGCATCAGGAACCTGGGGCTCTGGATCCCAGCCCTGCCCCCTTAGGTATTTGTGGTGGTTCATTACAGCCCGGAGGTTCATGGCAGCAGGGCCTTGGACAGGTGTAGGGTCTCAGGTAAGGTGTGACATGCCAAGGAAGTAATGCCTGTGGTGAAGTGACAAAACCTGTTGTAACGAAAGCAGAATATTTGCTTTACTGATGCTTCTGGAATTAGACAGGAACGTGAAGACGCATTTGTCTCCTCATTTTCCAGGCTGTCCTCCTAGAAGAGCTGCCTGATAATGCTATTCAGGAGCTCCTTTTGCGGGAATATTTGTACTGTGCAGCACAAAACTTCAATGAGGATTCTATAGGGAAAACAGTACCATCATACTGATGGCCAGGCTAAGCTCTGTGCTGTAATTCTTGATCCTAATTCACAATTTTCTGTCTTTTTTGTCTTTTGCCAAATACCTTTAATGCAGAGAACTCAGAAAAGATGGTGCATGATAAAAATAGAAGCATTTGCTCCAGTTCTTCCATATGTTAATGGCTGGATTTTCGGGCAAGAGATTCCAGTGAGGTGTGCCAACAGTCTGAATACCTGCATGTGCCGTGGCCCTCTTTCCATGAAAAAGCTGTTTGGGTTGGAGACAAGGGTGAAGTCATTGGGAGTTTGGTATCTCTAAATTGGATCCAATTCTGTGTGATTTTATTAGAAGAAATGAGGTATTGTAATTCCTGAGGTACTTGCAAGGTTCTTGCTTTGGAAATCCTGTCTTCCATTTATTTCTTCTCCATTGGAAAATCATGAGTGCATAACTTCACACTGGAGGCCATCTGGAAATAGCTGGAGCAGGCTAAATTGCACATTACATTTGATAAAAACTTTTCAAAGACCCTTTCTCTGGGGAAAGGGAGGGTGGAAGCCTGGACAAAGCTTTAATAGGAAAACCAGACAGAGGTTAGGGTTCAATAAATAGGAAATTATGGTAATGTTTTCATTCAAAGAAAATACACAGGCAGAGATGTTAGATGATGATTGAATACAAATGCTGAACCATCAAAGTGGTCCCTTGCCAATGGCTGTTCTCTTGGTTTGTTCTCTCTTCTGCCAGCTAATGTATATGACTTCAAGATGCAAACCACTTTTCCATCGTTTCACGAGATACCTACCCGGATTAAAACAAAAGTAAACACATTAAATTAAATAATACAGGTGTGTAGGGAAAGTAATAAGCTTAAGCAGGTAGTTAACACGCAGATTTGGTTGCTCAGGAGGCTGTGGAGGTAGATTGTACTGGAAGGCTCAGGAAGATTGGGCACTTCCATGGACTAACCAGACACTGAAGGCAGCTGGGCTGGGGGTGGTCTATCCCTCAGTTAATGGCTGTGGATGCTGGAGGGGAGCAGAGCACAGGGAGTAGCTGGGCTCGTGTCCTTTCCCACTGGAGACAGGGTGCTGAACAGGACAGAATGCGTTTGCCCAGCACCTGGGATCTGGGTACCACTCAGCCAAGCTCTGGCAGGCTGGTTGTCTCCTTGCTTCTTTCTCTTGTTCTTTCAAACCCAGGAACAACTCGTCAAAGTGTGGACTAATGAATCATTGCAAGTGCTTGATGTGTTGGCAGCTCCTTGCCACCCAGCTTCACACTCTGTTCTGCTGCCGTAATTTTAAGAAACTATTGGAACAGTGCCCTCCTCCCCCCAAAAAAGTCTATCCAGAGATCTGGGAAGTAATGTATGCAGCCCTCCCCCAGTTTATTTGTACCGAGCCGTTTGGGTAGGCCTTGGTGTTAGTTTTAGCAGCAGAGCAGGTTTTAGTCAAGAAATCAAAATCTTGGATATACTTTACTCTGAGAAGGTAATTGAGCCAGTTATTCCAGAATTGATGAAAACAAACTCATCTGAGTTGGGAGAATCCAGTCCAAGGCACCAAAATCTCCCAAGTCCAAAAGAAAGAGTTTTGCTTTACATGGGATATTAGTCATTATCCTGTCAGTAATGTTTGTTAGTTTGATTTAGAATGTATGTAGCAGTCTCTCATGCCACGCTGTGTTCTGTGTTCGTCTTTGCATGTAAAGGAGACTTGTTTGTTCTCCAAGTGTCTTAGTTTCGTTGAAAAACTAAAATCTGTACTTTCATCAACTGTTTGTCATATTTTATTTGACTCACAAAGTGCGTATCATGATGTACTTCAGTGCACACGTTAAAACAGCTTAGTCCAGTGCCTCTGAAAGGCTCCTGTCTCTGGGGAGCAGATGCCTTGAGAGGGGGATCTGCTTCCCTTGGTTTGGCTGACGGGTCAGTAGGCTGCATTTGTGCTTTCAGCAGAGAAGAAATAGGGAGTTCTGGAAGTGAATGGTCCTCTCCTGGTTTTTCACCCCACATGCCTGTAACACCTTGACCCTTTGCTTTCTGAAGCAGACCACAAGTCACACTGCAGGTGAGCCTGGCCAGAGGAAGAGTTTCCATTTTACAGAGGGGTGAAATCAGGGACAGTGTTTCATCTGGAAGTTGGGAATTGGGCCTTTCCTTCAAATCCAGAGGAACAGTCCCCTTCTCCAAGAACTTAAACCCTTTTCCAGTATTTGAAAAGTTGCCTGCTCGCCTCTGCTAGTGTTCCTGCCTTTTATTTTCCTCCGTTTCTGCAGTGTCAGGAAGAAAAAATAAATCTGTAATCCAAGTAACATCCTAAATATAGAAGTGCTAGTTTACAAATGAGAAATCTTTCTGATGGCTTCAAAATGGTTTTGTAATAAAAGGAAATGTATTTGACACTGCCAGAATTTACAGTCCCACCAGAGACTTGTGAAAGAGCTGCTATACCAAACAGCCTGGGCTGGAATGGAGCTTGTTGACACGTAGGGGTTACTGAAGGGTATTTCTGGCTGTTGCCATGAGGATGGCTTAGCAGGAAAAAAATACCTTCTCTGCGACTACTGTAGGGCCTGTCTGTACCATCAGCTCTAAGAAAAAGTATTTTAATATGAGGTGGTTAAAGGGGGAGGCTGCTTTTCAAAATAGGTACCAGAATATGGCCCCTGAGAGCCAGGAGGAAGGGGTTATGAGCAAGCCTGGTGTGGCTGGTACAATCTAATACTGCTTTTGGCTGTTTAACCGAGTCAAAAACAGCTTTGCTGGAGTCCCTGCAACTTTCAGACTTTATTTTATTTTTTTTTCTCCTTCTTTCTCCAAAATCTTTCAGACTTTGAGTCTCTCATATGTTCACTTATAATTGCAGGAAGATGTCACGGTGGTCTTCAGGTGCTGTAAAGCACAGAGACCACTCTCAGCCATTTGATGAGATTTCAGGTACAGGTTCAGAGGTGAATGGTCTCACTCCGTTTGACAGCAGTTATTTACTGCTGCATCCAAAGGTCCAGTTCTGTTTGGTACTTAAAAGCACAACCACAGAGGAGTTACCCAAAAGGAGTAGTTTGCAATGGTTTCTGCTTGGTCTGCCTTTGGAGGCACTGTGGATGTACTGGGGAGAGAGGAACTGTCTACCCAGATTCTCAGTGTCCAAAAATAAAGTGGGAGGACTGAAAAAAATGGCCCATGATAGAAGGGAACAAAAAGTCTGTAATGAACTTTTCCCCTACCAAAAGTAGTTTTCAGAGTGAAATAAGATGGCTGAAACAAGTATTGAGGTTTGATCGATAAAATTGACTGTTAAGCTGGAGATCTGATGCTTCCTTGTCTTTGGATGAAGTTTCCCACCTCGATCACTGTCACGAGGCTTGCACCATATTATTTTCATCTGCAGCCCTCTTAAGGGCTTTATTGCTCGCCTGGGAATCCTATGTTTGTGCATGATCAGAGGATGGAATGTCATGGTATACTGAACATCGAGGATTTGCTTAGATGTTTTGCTGAAGATCAGTTCCCCGTGCTGAGCGACAGTGGTTTAAACAGCAAAAGCCCAGTTTTAAAGCCTCAGTTTTCATCTACATTTAGGCCTGTGATTGTATAACCTGTTTCTGTGAGTGGTGGGGCTTTGCTCTGCCTTTTGCTGTGATTTTAACTTGAGGGCTTCTGCTGCCCTCACACCGCTGGCTCTTGTCTGAGTCCCCGCTGTGCTGGGGACCACCAGGCTCTGCTCCTCCTTGGTACGCAGTGAAAATACCTCCATGAGCTCTCAGAGATGTTTCAGGTTACATAAACCAGGATTTAAAATAGTATCTTTTTCACAACATTTGGAACACGTGTTCGTGAATATAAATTTTCAGCACAGTGCCAACAGAGTTAGTTTAACAGATGCAGAACTCTGTTACTAAGAATAGTTTCTGCAGTTATCTCCCCACACAAATTTTCTCCCATGGCATTTGCTATGTGCTTATCAACACTGCAGAAGATCATATGCATGTTCTTTTTTTTTTTTTTTTTTTCCAGAAAATAGTCTGCAAGCTTTCTGCTTTCAGAAGCTATTGAAAGCACGTTCTTCTGAAGCCACATTGAATTTCAACTGATGAATCAGAATTCTGCATGGAAAGATTTGGGTACAAACACAATAAGAAAATTTAGCAATACTTTTTTTTTGCCTTGTGGTTTTTTTCCCCCCCCAGTCTTGCTTTCCCTTGGTAAACAGCAACACTTGCTGGCAAGAATGGGAATAACAGATCAATCTGCTTATTTTCAGTTGTCAGATTCGTGTGTGTCAGTCATCCAGCTCTTTTCCAGCTGTTACCCAGTGAGAATTTACCTGGTGAGGAGGAAGATTTAATGTCTTGGCAAAAGATGCAGACTCCTCCCTAATGACATTAAGCCCATAAGAGAACCTGAAGTCAGTTTCAGATTTTATTTGAATGAAAGCCAAATTCTTGGAGTTTTCCCACTAAAATAAAATGCTCTCATGAGTTAGGCAAACGGGACTTGGTCACCAGTAAGCTCAGGAAACTATATTTAAACAAGAAAGAAAGAGTTAATTGAAGGTTGCCTGTTCCTCTTTTGCCAAGCAGCAGGACTTTTGTAGGGTGTGAAAGTGTGGTTATTAGCCAGGGTTAATGGGGATTGTCTCATTCGTTACCATACACTGTTAAGAGTAACTGTTGGTTCCTCTGTTCAAGCAATGCTTCTGTTGCCAGTGCTGTCAGGAGATCTGCTTCATTTAAAAAAAACAAAGACCTGGGCTTGGTATGTTAGTAGCCATTGAAGGGGAACATAAAAGAAATACAATAGGAACAACGTACTGAAAAGAAACATGGTTTTTAAGGTAGTTGAGTGCTTAATTCTTTTGTAGTCAAAGAGAATTCAAGTGCCCACACACAGTAAAAATATGTCTGGGGAAAAGAAAGCGTCAAAACTAGCAAAAAGGGGTTTGGGTCAGCTGAAGTAAAGGGGAGAAAAATGGGGGAAAGTATAAAAAAAGCCCTAAAACCAACCAAAACAAAAAACCACCTTGTTTTGGTGGAGGTTAAGGGACATAATTTGCCACGATGTCCTTTCTGTGTCCCATCACATCTGACAGGTGGCAGTGGAACACGGAGGTTCTGCATCAGAAATGAACACTGCAGAATTACTTGTCTTCTGTCTGCTTTGATGTCCAGTAACTTATCAATGGATATAATTTTAGAGAAATGTTGGTGTTGAGGTTTTACATCTCTATTTTTGCGCATAAGTTTTGTTGTTAAGATTGCATTGTTTCTTGTGTGTGGGACAGCACAGTCCTAAATCTTTGGATGATTAAGGAAAAAAGAAGAGTTTCTGTAAAAGTATGTGGAATAACATGTGTGGCTTTGCTTGGGAGAGGGAACCCTTTGCCTGTGTCCTGTGAACATCCCTGCTGTTGGGTTCTTGCTCAGGGATTGGCAGGTTTGGATGTGCTTGGGTAACTCTGAGGCAAGTGAGCATCTGCTGGAATGGACACAGCTCTGTGCTTTGGGAATAGCAGGGGATGAGCTTCCCTAATGACTGGGTTTTGTAGTTTCTCTTATTGAACGGGAGGATAGCTGTTGTGAAGGTTGCTGGGGTTGGTGGTGTGGTCTGTAGGTCAACTCGCATCTTCAGAATTTGGAGTTCAGTTCTTTGGCACCACCGGCTGTGGTAGGTCCAACCTCCCTAGGAGTTGTCCCTTCCCCACCGCGGAGGTTTCTATTAAAAAACGGATTTTTCAGCAATTTAAAGCTTTTTCCGTTGGTAGCATTTCTTTCTGCTCAGCTTTTGCAGGCTTCAACATTTGTGGTGCAAAAAAATCTGTGCCGGGGTATTTGCAGGATTCCCCAAACAAGGATCTACTGCTCCAGGTCTGGCTCAAAGTGTTGCAGTGCCTTTCCTTGCGTAAAGACTACCTGCATGGTTGGATTCTGCATGGCTTCATCTCCTAAAAGTGACTTCGGGGTCTGCTCTTGGGAGAAGAAAACATAGCTGGGCCAAGGAATCTGGAGCCTGCTGTCATGTACTTTAGCTGGGGGCAAAACTGGTTCCTGAAGTTGTGTAGGACTTCCCCCTTGAAACAGGGAGTAGGAATATGGGGAGGCAAAGGAAAGCTTGGGGTTTTCCGTGTTCTTGTGCTTAATTTAAGACAGTGATTCAGCCAGCCAAGGGAGACAGTTTATCTGTTCAGCTCTGGTACAGGCGTTGCCTCTTCTTGTGCCAAATACCTCTGAGGATGGGAAGAGACAACATGGTCCTTCTGGAAACCTGAGAAGAGTTTTGATGGTTAAAAAGAAATAAGGTAAACTTGAGTCTGCTGAGCCTGTGCTGCCATTTGCACTAATAGAAGAGAGTAGGGGTTCAGCAGAATTCAAGAAAAAAGCCTTGAGTGTATGAGTATGTAATTTTAAGGAAACCTTTTATTTCTGACTGATCTGTGTACCTTGGTATTTTTTTGTCTCCTGGAGAAGGGTACTGTGTGTGGTTTGTCCATCCAGCAGCTGTGGTAACCCATAACCCTAGAGTGCTGCGCTGTAGGTCTGAGATAAGTGTTGAAATCTGCACGTTTATTTCTGAAACACGAAACAAATGTAATAACTTCTGCAGATCAGCTATAGATTAGCAAATACTTGGTGAGTCATACCTTCCCCTTGCTGCCTTTTTTTTTTTTTTCTTAAGCATGTCATAAACGTTTAGAAAAGCTCATTCATCCCAGATAGGTGTGAAATCAATCTTTGATGCATAGGGTTGTGACTCAGGGAGTGGAAACAAAAAGGCTACTTGGTGTAATGTCTGCTGCTGTGCTGTTGCCAAATGCCTTGAGCAGAGGGGGAAATCTCTTCTGCTCCAGTTTGTTTAGGAGATGCTTTGAAGATTATGGATCTCTTCTATACAGCAGGCACCCAATTAACTGTGATTAGGAGTGTTGTAGGTAATAGCTCTGCTATGAGGATGAAGAGAGGATGAGAAAGATGAATAGCCCAGGATGTGAAGGTATTGGCTGGATGTGTGAGGGGAGGTGATGGGATATTGGGAGTCTTGTTCCACAGGGACAAGACAGCAGGGGAGCGTGAGACATTCCGGCCTGGAGGGAGCTTTTTCGGGAGGGTTTCTAGGGCAGGCGTCAGCAGCTGGCTGGGAGCTGATGTCAAGGTGAGTTTCTGCTTAATCTCCTCGCTCTGGCTTCAGTCCCTGTCTTTGTTGTGTGTGTGCCTTTGGCCCTTCTGATGGGGTAAGTGGGACTGCATCCCTACAAGATCCTTAGGTCTTTGATGCAGCACAAAGAGGAACTCAAGGCCTTTAGAATCTGTCTCTTGCCTATTCTTTCTGGCTTGAAATTAAGTATGTCAAATATATCTTTAGCTGTGAGAACTTTCCTTATCCTTCCATGCCCATCTTCTGTCCCCAGGATGCTCCCCATCCCTTTCTTCCCATACTTGCTCTTGCAGCATGGAGGTGGTTTTGTCTGTTAGTAAAGTGAACTGGCTGCCATCATTTCCTACATGTTCTTCACCTTCTCCCTTCCTACCTTGGAAGTCACTGTTCCAGATTTCTCTTGTGTTACTGCACATCTGCTTCACCTTCCCAAAGCTTTTGCTGTGTCCAACAGATCGCGTTCCGTGATTGTTATCTTAGTGAGCCGTTTAAAATGATTTTATTAGGGAACTGTGCTGTAAGTTGAGAGATGGCAGGGAGTGCGTGTCATGTTTTTACAGCTCTTGGTGGCACACAGGAGCCTCTGCACTGTTCCCAGTGGATGCCATGTACTCTAGGGCAGATTCCATCCAGCCTCTTGCGCTCGGCAGCTGAGGCTGATGGAGTTCTCAGGGCTGCCTTGCCATGCTGAGTGTGTTTGAGCAGTGTTGATGTTCCTGTAATTCCACTGGGTGGACAAACAGGCTGCTTATTGCTCCTGTGATTGCCCAGGAAATGTTCTGTCAACTCCACCCTTTTTTTCCTGATGTGTGGCACATCCCTCTGATCCAGTGTTGAGCTAAGCTGGAGAGGGGAGCAGAGCACTGGGTGAGTCATCTCACAAAGCTTTTGCAGCAGGTGTCTGGCTGAATCTGCTTACCTGCCTTTCTTTCCTCACGGTCTTTTCCTGCCCCATCTCTCCATTTTCTTTGGGTTGTTTAACAAGGTGCTCTTAATAGAAAGAAACTTGTTAGCTTATTTTTTTGCCATCTATGTTCCATTCCTACCCTTGAGGTCTCCAGGTTGCGGTGCAGGGGATAAATTGGTGGGTAAAGATGATCTTGAGATACTTTCTGCTGCAACACTTCTATGGCAGCATGGCATAAAATCAACTTCATTCAGAGAAGGGGAAGGATCAGCAGAGCAGCACCTGGGGAGGAAGGAGAGGGAGGACTCCCAGCTACAATGCTGATTCAAGTAAAACGTTGTGTTGGCCTTGTTGCATCAAAATGAGTTGACCATTTCATATAGAAAAGATATTTCTCCTTCCTTCAAAGGGAAGAAGAGATCCACAGTAGGAAGTTGCTGGGGCTTTTTTATCGTTATTAAAAAAGACAAACAAACCCTTTGGCTAGTATCTGTTGTAAGGACTGCTGCTGTCTCCTGGCACTCTTCTG
Organism: Callaeas wilsoni; assembly: GCA_013398955.1. Lineage (NCBI taxonomy): Eukaryota > Metazoa > Chordata > Aves > Passeriformes > Callaeidae > Callaeas > Callaeas wilsoni. Next base: position 209,750 of record VWPU01001702.1, on the reverse strand, counting down.
TCTCCCCTCGTGTTTCTTATGTTGTCTGTCTTCTATAATTAAAGTTTTTCAGGACATGAGTGGTCATGTTTGCTATTTGTGTGGTGCTGTTTGTACAAGATGCTGATTGATGTTGACTGCTCCTGTGCACTGTGGCAGTGCAAACAAGTAATTAAGTAGCAGATAGAGATTAGGTGTATGTATGGGTGAATATGCATAACACCCCTGATATGCTCATATGGAGGGGGAAATACAGACAGAGCTTTAGGTTTTGTGACTTTGATAAATAAACTGTTTTCAGGTAGTGGGACAGTGGGTAAAATACCCAATGTGCTCAAGGGAATGTGGCAAAATAGCTTCTGAGAAAGGGAAGCTGTCAGGAATTGCAGAAACAAGTCATTCAGCAGCTGCTTTGTTTAATACTTTTAAAAGTTGCTGTAACTTTTAGTGCAGATGGGCAAACCTTTACACATTTAAACTATTAATTTTGTACAAATGTGTACCACAGAGTGTATTAATGTTTTTGGTCCTCTAGGCAGAAAGAGAAGGCTGTAATAGGGTCTTCAGTAAGTCCAGTTTGGTGTAAGTCCACTCTTCAACTCCTCCATCACTGGATAAATGCTTTCTTTTCACAACGTAAATATTTAAAGGGAACATAACTTGTCGGTGGAAACCGTCTAATTAAAAGTATTAGGAGCTGTGTTTATTTATAACATGTATGAATAATTATTACTCAAAGTCTGGGTATTATTTTCTTGGGAAGTCCCTCATTAGAAACTCTGCATCATCAAGGGTGAACTGCACTGTTACTTAACCAGTTTCGGTTCGCATCTGGGCAGAGGCGTCAGAAGAAAACTGCAGAGGCAAAAGGAACATGCTGTGAATATGAAAGCAAATTTTCCAGCATCCCAGCATTTTTCGTAATTATTTTTGTGTATCTGTGTGGGGCGTGAACGCGCTCAGTGCTGAGCCGCTTGAGCAGAGCAGCGCTGTGTGCATGGAGCCATGGAGCAGTTGCTCTGGGTGCTGCAGGGAGGGAGGGAGGAGGAGAGCACTCGGGGAGGGGGGTGTGCTTCCTCCCCTGAATGCTGCTGAGCATCTCTGGGCCTGCCACGTACCTTCTGCCAGACTGCACTCCCTCGGTGCAGCTCTGCTTGGGTTAGACATCCAAGCATTTGGCCCCTCTCCATTTCCTTTAGAACAGGGACCATTGTTTGTGCTTGGACAACAGTGGCTGTGTTTTGTAATTCAAAAAATGCCTTATAGAAGAGGCCTTTATCATCATTCCTGCTTTGCAAATGGGGAAATAGAAGGAGAGAAGGGAGCAGCTTACCCTCAGGTGATGGAGATGAGCAGCAGTGAGGAACAGAATCTTTGTCCTCTCCAAGTCCTGTACTTATTTCGTCTGATGTTAGTGCCATCAAGTAAAACTCTCTTGTGAGCTTGTAAAATAAGAGTTTATTGCAAAATATTTCAGAACATGAACAACCTTTCCCTCCACGCAGCCAGAGCTGGATTAGTTGCAATTACTGGTAATCATGGCCTAAAGCAACTGGCAGTGATATTCTTTGGCAGGTAGGGATAGTGCTGGAGTCAGTGCTGGAGTTTTGAGTTGGAGAGACCTGGCAGACAATAACAGCAACAGCAGACTGCTTCTCATCCTTCAGGTTCCTGGGAAGGGAAGTTTCTGTACTGTCTGCTCATGGCTGGGGCTGGAAAGTGCTCTTCTCATGGTCCCATGCACTGAGAGTGAACTCTGACTGGCTCACTTCGTGAAGCCGCCATTTAGATTTTGTTACACAACACTTGTCCTTTCCTTAAACAGAACAAAACCAAAAGGCTTTGGGGTTTCTTGTCCTTATTTTCTCAATTCTTCGATGCTTTTTTTTTTTCCTACGTTACTTCCCCTTTTTTAAGAGCTGATGGTTAAGTTCTTCCTGGGGCTGTAAATATTCATCTCCTGTCCCATCTGTGTATCTCTACATACACCCTGACAAGTATTCTCCCATCTTTACTACAGTGATACTCTGTTGTGCTCTCCACACTTTTCTGGCCCTTTCTTTACCTCTTGCCTCACCTGCCCTGTCTCCTGCCTTTCTCATGCTGCTGATGCTTCAGGCTCCACCTGTGCCACATCCCTTGGGATTGTTCCTCACACACCGACTGTGTCCTGGCAGCTTCTTCTCTGCATCTCTTTTTTCTTGCATTTTTCCGTGCCCTTTCCTCCTGAAGGAGGTGGCCTCTTGTGCTGCATTCTTCCTTTAGTACTGTATTTTCTTCTTTTCATTTTATTCTCTGTCCTCTCCTTGTACTGTTGAAGAAATGAAATTTCTGTAGGTTCATGCCTAATAGCCAGACCTTGATTCTTTGTGTTTTCACAGTATAGAGGAATCCCAGCTATACCTCTCCGCCGTATAGTGTTTTGTACAGCAGAAACCCAAGGCTGATCCCCACAGCTCTTGCTTTGTGAACTTAATTTGGACTGCAAAGGATAGGAAAATAATACAGAAACAAAGAATTGTAGTAATAGTTAGAAATTCAGCTTGCAGGACAAGGAGAGGCTGCTTTCTGTATTAAGAACCTTTTGTTAACAGGTGGAAATCATACAGATTTTGCTGACTGTCCACTTTTGGGGCCAGGCTAGGATGGGAGAGAAAGCACTTCTGGCAGGACATGAGTTTGTTTTGTGTTCAGGATAGGGTGACAAGTGATTCTGACCTCTCTGTCACTTTTTTTCTTTTATCCTCTGTTTGCTATCCATTAATCTTAATGTCCACGACCCAAACTAACCATAATGTGTGCTTTGTAGCTGTCATCTCACTGTGATTTATTTTTGCCTGTTTGCTCAGAACTGTTTGCTTCTGTGGCTGGAAGTGGGATAAGCAGGATTTAGCATGAAGGCTGTACTGCATGGTGCCAGTGATGTTAAAGCCTTGCCGTGCTTCTGTCGTGGAAGAGGAGGAATTCAGATGTGGTGACTTGAATTTGCATGTTCCCATCATACAAATTTGCATCATCCCATCATGCATGTCCCCAGCAAAGGAAAACTGAATTGGAAGTTGAGGCTTGATTGCATTTTTCTATTCTGTTCATAAACTATTATTTCCTGTCCACCCACCCCTTCCCTCCCCAAAACTGAGTTTAGGCAGAGTTGGCTTTGCATCTAAGAACTGGGCTCCTGAAAAATGCAGTGGAAATGAATCAGTTCATGCCTTATGAACTTAACCATAGAAACATCTCGGTTGTTCCACAATAGCAGCATTTTTCTTTGTTTATGCAACCAGTAGCATGTGAAAAAACTCTGTGTTGCTAAAGATGATCCGTATGTTGACATGCTAGTGGAACAGCAATGCGCTTCGTGGTATTTTAGATTCGCTCAGCCATCAGGCAAAGTGTTTTCTGCTAGTTTGGTAGTTTTCCTTAATCATGTGAGATCGTAGATGCTGGAACTGGAATATAACCATGCAGAGCTCCCAGGAGGGAAATGGCTTTGTCCAGTGCCCCGCTTCTGTCTTGTGTGAGAAATGCCCAAACCAAAAAAGGTGTACTTTGGAGTCTGGCGGTGGTGTGAGTGCTGTGAGCACCGGGAAGCCTAATGAAGAATTTGTCTGCTAAAAGCTTGTGCTTTCCCCTCCAAGTGTTGCTGTTGATCTAATGAAGCAGTCTCCTTGCAAACTCTTGAATTGTTCACGCCCTGTGATCTTCGTGGCTGCGAGCACATTGCTTTTTGTTATTATAAAAATGTAACTTTTGATGTCTCAGCCGCCTGTGTTTGTTCATCAGCTGCTCTTAACAAGTACTTTGTGGCTGCGTCCTGCAGTCATCTGTCCTGGATTTCTTTATGCTTAGGCAAGGCAAAGGAGCTATGCTGAATACTGTTAAGATTGACCAAGGGTGGTCTGAGCCATCTCCTTTGAGTCTCGGAGTTCTGGCCCAGGATCTTTAAACAATGACTTTTCTGTGTGGGTGCCTGAGCCCAGCTCATGGTATCTTGCAGCCTGGCATCCTGAGTGTGGGGTGAGGGGTGAGAAGGACCAAGCTGGACGGAGGAAAAGAGAGGCTAGAGACAGGCAGGCAGCTTTCTGTCTTGAAGCTGAAAGCCTGACTTGAGGAGGTGATGTGAGAAGTGGGGGTTTCTGTAGGATTTGCTGGGTTGTCTGTGTTCTACATAGAAGTTAATACTTGTGCTCCAGTCAGTGACAATGCAGCTGAAATCAGAGGCAGTGCTGGGGCACTGGGGTCTCCCCTCTCCCCACAGTGCTCTGTGCTGTGCAGAGACTGGAGGGTTCATGAGTGTTTTCTTCAGAAGTTTTGGGAAGACCTGCTGTGTCAAGAAGTCTGTGCTGCAGTGTCTGATGGCTTGAGTGACACTGCCAGATGGACTCTGTGCTCGAGTGGCTCTGACCACTGCCCAGATCTTCGCATGTCTGAAGGCTTAGTCACCTATTAGATGAAGTTTTTGAAATATTTTTATTTTAGTTTGTCAAAAAAGGCTTACTAAATTATCCTAAAATCTATGGAATATTGTTTGTCCTTAGTCCAGTAGGAACAGTTATTTTAAAATGCTTGGAGAAAGTGTTTCTCAAGGTATGCTCTGGTATTTCTGTTGACTGAAATTGCTTATTAACTTGGTGATGCAGCAAGGCTGCTGTCTGGAATAGATCATGGAATACACCCTCTACTGCTCTGCTCAGTCCGTGTGTGTGTTTCCTTAAAAATGCTACAAGAAGCACAAATATAGCTGGAGCACCTAGTCTGGAGTCAGGGACAAAAATAAACGTGACATTATTATATTAGACTTGGCCACGGTTCTGACTGGTGGTGCACTTTGATAACTTTGACATCTAATATTTTTAAGCAGCCTTTAAGGTTCACAGGCTTTGCTAGTTCGGTGGACAAGCCTTTCTCAGTCTGTTTTTTTTCTTTGATGTTCTTGTTTTGGTGTTTGTATCCTCCTCTAAAGGCTGCAATTACAGAAAGCCAGGGTTGTGCTTTTCCCTGCTCATACTAAAGTGGCACTTGGACATGATGCCTCAGCTACCAACTGCAAATGCTTTTTTTTGGTACAGCAAGGCCAAAATTACACAGACCTGCAATCAGCTCGCTCTGCTACCTTACTAAAACATTTTTGTAGCTCTCCTACCTCCCTTCCTGCACTGAAACACCTGAATTTAGAAACATTGAAGCCCAAGGGTTAGATTGTGCTGTGAATTTGCCACAACTCATTTGGTGTGCATTATGCCCATTCAGACTGTTAAATGGCAGTTCCTTTTCTCCTGCTTGTGTTTTGGGAAGCCATGGGCAGCTTGCCAGCAGAGTTTGGCCACTGGGCTGCTCTGGATCCATGTCACTGCTATTACTTCCACAGCTATACCAATAGCTTTATTTGTATTTGCAGTATCACCAGCTACAGCCTTTCTATTTTAAGAATCCCTGGCATGCTGTAGCCTTTCCAGAACATGATTTGCACTCTTAGGGAAAATGAAAGATGCATCCAACAGAAAGGAGCAAGCTTGCAAAAGTTTGGATGTACATCAAGTTTCCTTGGGGCATACCTTAAGACAAATGATGGCTGGTTATGAATTATGACTGCTAGGAGGTTTCTGTCACTTACAGAAAACTGACAAGAAGAGATTCTGACTGATTCTGATTAATTTTTTCCAGTGCATATACACTGGTCAAGTACTTCTGTTTTCAGTTCTGAATAGCTATTAACTCAGTATTGCGGGTTTGTCACTGATACTGATGTTCAGTAAAGAAGGTGCTTCTCCAAGACATAACTTTTTCCTAAACTTGCTTAAAGGTGATAAAAAGTGTTCTGGGACGCTGGCACTGTTGTGGAGTAGCAGTATGCTGAACAGCCTGTGTGTGTGCATGTGTTGGGTTTGAGCAGGAAAGATGCTGAAGGTTGACTCTTGTTTCAGGGGTAGAAGAGAAGTTCAGCCACTCAGTGCAGTCAGATTGGATCCCTTAGTGTTTAGGAGAGCAGTCAGGAAATTTGCTGCCTCCACATGAAATCCTGTGCTTGATGAGGAGAGGAGAACATGTGTAAGGTTTCAGTGGTTTCTTGTTGGCTCAGCTAGCTGAATTTTAGTAGTTGTCAACATTATTTAAAGCTTACACGATATCTCTAGTTAATTCTATTAAAAGAGTTTGGCTGGTATGAACATTCAATCTCTGAATCTCTTAAAATTACAGTAGGTCAACAGACAAACTTAAAGGATTAATAAAGAATTTAACAACAAGGGCCCAGACAGTAAGTGACTTGTGTAGAGCCTGTAGCAATACACGCACAGAGGAGTTACTGAAGAGTGGCAGGAGTCTTGTTGCAGCTATAGATGTTCTTACTGATCTTTCTGGTGGGTGATGCAGTGCCTGGGCCTCGTCATTCTTGATCCTGTGGCTGAAACCTTTCTAACATGGATGAACAAAATATTTTTAAGTATATGATACGTAAATTAAGAGACAAGGATTAAATGTCACTGTTTCTGGACCAGAAATAATTTGGGTTGGAAGGGACCCCCGAAGGTCTTCTGGACTCGTGCCTTGGCTCAGTGTACACAGATGCCTGATCCCTTTGCTTTGCCCTTCGAACAGCCCCAGCTCTAAACCATCTTGGCAGTGAGCAGCCAGCCAGGAACCGAGGCAGGCCCGCTGATTTCTAATGTATTTCCTTTTTGTCAGAGGGCTCAGCAATGCCAGGGCTGTGGGGCTGCTGCCTTTCCTTCCGGCTGCCGGTGCCGGGCGCTTCCCAAGGCACTTCACTGCCTGGATGTTCCAGGTTTCAGAATGTTCTCAGCTGTACTGATAGGTACATTGTGGGTGGGAAGAGTTTGTTTCCTATTGAAGAAATTAATTGCTGGTAACTTCCCACATTCTTTTTTCTCGGTTTTGTCACTGAATATTTTCCAGGACCTGGGGTTTTTTTCCAGTAGCAGTTTTGACTGGAAAAGCTATAGGCTGTTTCTCAGTGTTGTTCACTCAAAAGCAGCTAATATTAAGAGGAAAGCTCATTTGCATTTTCAGAACTTGTGGATGATTAAGTTTTTGGTAGGAGAGTTTTTTTTTTTACTTTATTGAAGTGCTAACAAAATATGTGCATGTACAAAAGCTGTGTTTGAGTGCACAGAGATTAAGCCAGCTAAAAATAGCGTCTTCTGTGACCCTGCTGGAATTTTCTTTAAGCTTGGAAACACTGAAGCGTGTGTTTTGTCAGATTTGAATCATGAACCTTGAAGAAGAGCTAATGACTTCTTATTTCTCACCCCTAATCTTCAACTACAGCATTCTTTGTGTGAACAGCAGATCAGTCTGAAACTGTACCTCAGGCTTCACTTACCTTATTTAGCTTTGCGTACTTGCTTTGTTCCTTGTAACATTTTTTTCTGCTCCAGTGAGTGTGTTTATGAAAATCATTATTTTCAACCTTATTGTCAGACCCATGCAAGCTGCGCAGTTGTTGCTGGGGGTGACAGTTCCCCAAATCTGCCTTATTTTCTATTGTACTTAGCACCAAGCTTTTCCTCTTGAACATCTTGTAGCTCTTACCCTGACGAAATATGTGACTTTCTCTGTTGCTCTGTCTTTTTTTCTTGGCAACTTAATGAAGACTTTTTAGCTGGGCCTTAATGATCAGCTCTTGGGACAAAAGCTGTATGCTCTGCTACCTGTCCTGGTGGATCTGGTTGTAGGTAAGGGATAGCAAAGCTTTCGTTTGCTTTTGGGGCTGAGATTCAGTTCTGGCCTTCAAAAGTATTCCCAGGATGTTCTGTACCCAAGGTGGCTAGGGTGCAATTAGCATTACCATTAATTATATTTTACCAACAAAAGAACAAAAAGTGATTAAAACCCCCCAGTCTGGTTTAAATTGAAATGTTCTGGTAGGAAGCAATCATAATGCTTTGCACGTCCCTTTTTGATGCAGATTTTCTTTCAGCATATATTAGTATTTAAACTATAATAGATGTTTTGGTAATTGGTTGAATCCTTGCTTCAAAAAATCTTTTCTTTAAATTTGTCTCTGTTTCTGTGTAGAACAGAATTGCAAAAAATAAATTCCAGTGCTTGACTAGCTCTTGTTTGGCATGAAGTTGTAGAGCACTTAAAATTCCTCATACAACAGCTTTAATTGCTTGCTAATCTTGCCTAAAGATTGGCTGAGAATGTCAGCTCAGTTCTCCTGTTGCTTATTCCCAGTAGCAGAGTCTGCAAATGCTTGGGGAAAATGTAGTGGGAGCATTTACTGTAGAACGTGGTGAAGGGGTATGGAAACACTTGCCTAGAGGTCAAACTGTTGACGTTTTAGTAGTTGGTTATTGATCTCTATCAGTAGCCTGACAGTTGTATGGCTTTTGTAGAATGAGTTAATAATTTCTTGGTGTGGTGCAAAATCAACACCCAACTGACCCGAGCCCCTGAGCGTGGAAGGGAACGGTGTGAGATGCTGCTCCCAGCACGTCTGCTCTGCTCTGCGGAGCCTTCCTCAATGAGCAGCTCTTTTGGACAAAGCCTGACCCATAGCTGTGCCTTCCTCTTTCCTTCCCACGTTGTGCTGGGCTTTGATGAATGTGTTAGTGCTCATGTTGGTGGCTGTTCCCTTTTTTTAGAAACAAATCTTACCCGCAGTAACTCTATATCCACAGTGAGTAATGGAGAAATCATTGCTCGTTAATGATTCACTTGCAGGTTCCTGTATTGCTCTCGCTCAGTCACTGGTGTTGCTGTTGGCTCCAAAGTGTTGCTCAGCCGAGCACTTAGACCTGATTTTCATAGTTTCAGTGGGGTTGTTGTAACGGCAGGGTGGTGGGTGGCTGCCCTTGGTTACTGGTTGTCTGGCCCAAAATATATCCCTCCAGAGCTGGTCCTTATGATGCTCTTGGCAGAACTGTAGAACTTCTGCGCTGTTGAACCTTTGAACTTCTAAAAGACCACTTTTACCAGTTATTTTTTGTTAGTTTGCAAAAATTGTTGTTGAGTGTTTGCTTAATGACTTACCTCATGATTTACCTGTCCTGCTGTCTGTATCCCCTCTTTGTGCAAAAGGTTAAATACTAAACTTTGAATTTCCATTTTGAACCTTATTTTCAAGTAAAGTTCTCATCCCAGCCTCTCCAAAGTGTTTGCTTTCTGTGTGCACACTTGGCGATGCGCTTTCTTGGGAAATGCCAGTGCTTTGCTGCTGCAGTTATAGGAATGGTGCCTCTAATCAAGGAGCAAAAGCAAACTTCAGCTCTTAATAACTCAGAGTCGTGAAGGATGCCTGGGGTCACAGAGTCCAGTCCTTTGTCTTGGTCGTGCCTGTCATATCCTCCCTAGGCTGATTGAGTTACGCAGACAGAGCTTGCCTAATAATTCAGCTTCCTATTTTGTAACAGTCATTATTGTAGGCTGTTTCGTGGTGCTATTGTTCAAATAAACTAAGGAAAAAAAATAATAAAAAAGGCCTCACACAAGAACAAGAGGATGCTTTCGCTGCTTTTGGCTTGGTTACTTCCTGTGAAAAAAAAACATTTGCCATGCGATGCTTGGGATCATTCAGCAGCAGTCAGCCCAATAATAGAAATTAATAAGCTAAAAACGCCTGGAAGCTTTAGGATGTGAACAATGTGAAAATGTTGTAGCCTGACTTTTGAATATTCAGCATATTTTTTTTTTCCCTTGATGTCTACTCACCTGCGAGTGTGGGCGGCCAAAGCCCAGCAGCTCCGAGTCATTTTCCAGCACCATTGTGTAGGATAACGGAGGCCCTGGGCTTGGTTGTGCTACAGTTCAGTCCAAGATTGGAGTGAAACCTGCACCCCAAAAGAGGGAAAGGGAGAGATATGGCCTCTGCTTGGCCATGGGCATGAGCATGGGAGGAGCAGGAGGCCACAGCAGATCCCCGGCCAAAGGGGGTATGTGGTGGGAGGCTCCATCAAATACAGCGTGGCAGACGTGGGGTGATTTGGGACCCAGTTATTTTTATTGCTTTCAGAAGTTCCTGTAATTGATTTGATCGTAGAGAGGAAAAGGAGAATTTTGTACCAAAAGTAGTTCTGGTGGCTTTTCTCTCGTTTCTTTTTTCTTGTACAAGGGACGGCTTTCCTGCGGTCCTTCTTCCACTGTCACTTCCCAGCAATGGCTTCATACCCTCTGTGTTTTCTTCCTCTCTCGTTGCCCTTCTCCACTTTCTCTTCCCCGCTCGCTGCCCTTTCCCTCTGTCCCACCTGTTTGCTCCTGGCGCAGTGGGGCCGGCGCCGTGCCAGTGCCGGCGGCGGGGAGCCGGGAGCTGCCGGAGCGCCTCTGCCTCCCCGAATCCATCAGCTCCAGGCTGCCTCCTGCCAGGGAGCTCACACCTGCCTCTGCCTTCCAATTTGTGCAAGAATGTCTCTGTTCAGATTTATTTTTCAGTTGAACTCTTAATGTCTCAAATGAAGGAGCACAAAACATGATTTTTAACGTTTCTTTTCAAGAGGGAAGCCCCTTCAAACAGCCTGAGATTGCTCCACATCGTGTTGATCACAGAAATTGTTCTGGGCCTAAGCTCATATAGGAAAACGGCCCTGGATCAATGAAAGAAAACATTCAGCAATGTGCATTTTATACAAGCATTTAAACTTTTTTTTTTTTTTTTGGTTTTGTTTAGTAATAAAAGGAACAAAGCTATTATTAGTGACCATGGGCTTGGGAGTTTGCTAAAGCAGCAATAGTTACTCATCTGTTTTCATTTGCAGAAGTGTTCTAACAAAGGCAGCCACAAATGCAGCAGCGGGGTTAGGAGGTGGATGGTAGGAGTGGAAGTGCAGTTTCTGGAAGCCAGTGCTTACTAAGACCTTTCTGCCTAGTCTTGGTGCTGTGGCCATCAGGAGCTCAGGTCCCAGGGAACTCTTGCCTTGCCTTGGACTGAACCGTGAAAGGATGAATCCCCTGGGTAAGTCCTTGGTCCTTTTTCTTCTCTGAGCTGCAGCAGAGCTCCACAGAGCACTTGTCCCTGCTGGTGCCAGCCTGGGGTTGTGCCTGTGCGGCAGCTCCTGCAGATGGCTGGTGGGAGATGGAGAACAACCAGTGCTCTGTGATCATTTTGTTTTCGTTTTCCCTCTCTCCTCCTGGCCCAGGTAGGAATAAAATGGAGAAATCACCTACCTTGGAACCACAAAAAACTCCAATATTTTCTCGCTCGTTTCTTTTTCTTTTTCAAACCAGCTGAACAAGCGTGCACAAGACCTTCTGCCTGTGCTTTCATGTGCAGCCAGCTGGGTCAGGGTTGGCTCCGTGGCAGATGCTGTGGACTGCAGAGCTGACTCTGTACGTGGTGGGATCCAGGCTGCCTGCAAGGGCAGTTTCCTCAGGTGCAGCAAGGGCAGGCAGGTTTTTGGATCAAAATGCTGTGGCATGCCCAAAGATTCTATTGGAAATCAGAATGAAATACTGATTTCCTTGGGTTTGGGGCTATGTCCCACCTAAGTTTGATTGTGATGTGCTGTATACGTGACTGAATTTAATGCTAGAATTAAATGCTCAGTGAGAGTTGCTGTCTAATAATCTCAATCAGCCTCTTTTTCTCCCCAGTCCTGCAGCAGTTAAAAGTCTGATTTGCAATTTGAGTTTACATCCTGAGGTTGCTATGACAAATACCACGAGAAATATCTCGAATAAGTAACAAATTTCAGGAATTGCTGTTTGCCCAGATGTCTGCGTGCCGAAGTTACAAACTTAAAACCGTGGAATTGCAGAAGACCTAACTGGAAAGGAGAGATGCAGAAGGAAAACCCTTGCTGGTGCATAGGGGATCTGTTGGGGCGGCTGAGCCACAGCCTAGAAAGCTGCAGTTATTTTTCTAGTGTCAGAAATGATACTGAGCTAACAGATAAGCAAGGGAGGAGTGACTGAGCTGCTTTATCGTGCTGCTTGCAGAAACGTGAAATTTAGCATGATAATTGAATAAAAGGTCTTATCTGTATTTAGGGTTGTTAATGGTCAGAAACTGCCACTTAAGAGGACAGATTATGTAATTTGCATTAGCGTTGTAAATACATTTTTTCCTGGATTTTATGCAAACATTTTTTCAAAAAACAAACTTTTTCTCTGAACTGTGTGAAAAAATATTTTGCTTTCAAAGATGCCAAACTTTTGGAAGTAGACTGATAGAATAAGAAAGATGTCAAGCTTGGTGATATTTTTACACATGGCATGTTGGAAGGCTTTTTTGATTTTTAGGAGTGGATTATTAAAATTTTTCATCTTCTGGTTTTCTTTCTTTTTATTGTTTCGAAGGTTTTGCAAGCATAATAAAATATATAGGCACAAAAGTTTGAAGTGACCTGGCACTAAAGGGAACAAAGAAACCTTCACCCTCTTTAAACAGGATTCTGCACTCAGAACTCCAGTTTACTTGGTTTTCCTCCATGGCAAACGAATATTTGAAGTTTACTTTGGCAGGAATTCCCACCACCATTATGTTAAACAGAAATGGAAGGGTGTTTCCAAGCAGCATGTTTCTTTGTTGCCATGCGGAAATACAGTTTTAAATCTGTTTTCTGTAGGCACTTTGTTTTGTTTTTCATTTCCTTGTCTTCTTCCCATGTATCTGTAGCTTCCCAACACCACTGGGAGTCATAGAATAATAGATTACTTTGGGTTGGAAGTGAACTTAGAGATCATCCAGTTCCAGCCCCCCTGCCATGGGCAGAGACACCTTCCACTAGCCCAGGTTGCTCAAACTATTTTAAGGTAAATAGTTATATTCATGTTTTTAATTGAAATGAGGAAAGAACTTCGTTCTGGCTTGAAATTCACTGTTTACATTTTTCTGCATGTGAAATGTTAACTGATACAAAAATGCCTGCAGGTTGGGATCCACCTTAGATTTGCGTATTTGGTTTTTTTTAGTCTTGAGGAATTTTATTGCATTTAATCTCAAATGAAAAAAAAAATTATGAAGATGGACTTTACTGTAGAAAACCTAGCTGTTTTCTGCAAATATCAAATTTTGAGGTTTTTTTGTGCTCTAGTGATTATGGAAAACTTTATAGAACACCCCTCCCGTATTGCCTCTTGGAGGGTAGTATTTGAGAGGTTGATAAAATTAGGCTACTGTTGAATAATGCAATGAGAAAATGATAAATCGGGGGTTTCAGTTCTTAAAACCTGTTTTTTCACTAGGCTAAGGTGATTCAGCCCATCCCTGCCAACTCCAACTGTTATTTGCATATGGACATGGAAAGGGATTTTCACCCTCTCAAAAAAACACCTTTTACATTCAGTGGAATCACAGTAGCCTTTTATTGCCTTTTTATTTTTAATGCCAGTATATTGAGGTTTTCCTTAACTAAGGAGTGGTACAATTTACCTGAAGAAATAACTGTCAGGCTGGTTTTGGTGTCAGCACCTCCCTCCTGGCACTTGCCAATGCTTCATCTGCATTTTCTGTCCTGGGCCACCACAGTACCGAGGTCTTGGACCTGTTTGAAAGCCAAACCCCTTTGGCCTGGGAACTGCATTATTCTGGCTGACTCTGCAATCCCCAGTTTACCTGATGCTGGTTCTGCAGAGGCATGTGGTGGGAAGGGTGGAGAAAATTGATCGTTATGGGTTTTTGCCTAGGGCTTTTTTCCTCTTGTTTCAGGGAATTTCTCAATCCCACTCTGTAAAGATTTAATGTGCTTGCTTTTTAGTAGTACTAAAGACTTGTAAGATTTTAAAAAACGTACATAATCACTCAAATATTAAGGACTTTGGTTTCGAGCAGCTTGTATATGGACTTAATCACAAGAGTATATTAATGGATTTGATCTGCTGTGGGGTTTTTTCAGTGTAACTTTTTCAGCTTAGCATTGCTGTGTGTTTTCGAGATCATCTTTGCTTTTCCCCAGTTACTTTTAATAAACGATTTTAGCAGCAGGAGCTAGTGTAAGTGTCCTTAGAAAGCACTTGCTCTGCCAGACAGGAAGGTGTTTTTCAGGTTCCATACTTTGGTTTTATGTACTTAATTATTACTTTTTTCAGAATAAATTAGACTGTATTAAAAGCACACCAGAGGCTGGAGTTCTTTGTTCCCAGGCTGTAAATAACATGGTCTGTGAAGGTGTTTTCATTATGTTCCACTCTTGAACTTAAGTGGAAATTTTGGATGGCGTGTCCACGATGTTGAACAGTTACAGGGTGTCAAGGGTTTGGGTTTTCATGCTGCTGTAACAAACGGAAAGGTTTTTCTCTGCTAAGCATGTGAGCTGGTGTTGTAAGAGCCTGGCAGGTTCAGCTTCAGTTGTCTTGTGTTGCTTGTCAGTGCTGGGTAGGATAACAGGACGTGGCTGTTGGCTGCAGAGGATGGAGCATACTGGGATTTAGAGATGGGGTTTCAGCTCCTGTCTGTACTGCCCAGGCCGTGTGTCCCCAAGAGGCTCTGCTCCAAAGCCTTGTGTTGGAAGTCATTATGGGTGATGGTATCTTGGCCAGGCCATGTGTGGCTGTTGGATCCTCCAGCTGCTGTCTTGTCTTCAAAAGGTACCCTTCTTAAATCTGCTCTGGATGAAACCTCCTGCTCTGCATGCCTTCCGTCTACTTTAGGATGTCTCTTCTTGTAGTAGATACTTCTTGAGTTTGTTTGTTTTGGGGGAACCTCTAATCTTTCATTTAGAAAGGAGGGGTTGCATTTTTGAGGTATTATTTACTGCTTCAGTTCAGCATGGTGTATGTGAAGGCAAGAGCTCCTGTTGTGTGCAGTATTCCAGCACTGCTAAAGATCCATCTGCTCTGCCAAAGAGTTTGCTTTGCTCTGCATCTGTCCTTTTGGAGCCTCTGGCTGCAGGGCATCTTCTGTCTTCAGGAAATGATTGGACATGGCACTCAGTGCTCTGCTCCGGTTCATAAGGTGATGGTTGGTCAAAGGTTGGACTTGATAATCTTAAAGGTCTTTTCCAACCTAATTGATTCTCTGATTCTGCGTCCCGCAATTCGTTCCTGGCTGCTTTATTCCACAGTGACCTACTTTGATTAGGCAACAAGTCTTTATTTGCAAAGGAGCACGTTGTTCCTTCGCCAGTCCTCCAGCTGGAAATGGTTTCACATCTGAACTTCTCAGAATGAGACTGTTGATACCAATTTAATCTTGTTCATAGCTGGTTTATATCGCTTGGTGACGTGCCAGGGTTGTTCTCTTCTGGGTGTTTGTTTCTCTGCTGTATTTATAGACAGCAGCACTCACTCCTGTCAACCTCCAAACTTTTCTTTAGCTTCCCACTATAACATGGGCCTGTTTCCCTTGTCCCCTCAATTTTAGCCCCTTGTTCGTGAGCACGTTTCCCAAGCAGGAGCCCTTGCCCACAAGGCACACTTTGAACACCGGTGCTTCTCCATCCTCTCTGGCATTGCCTTGTCTGATACAGCCTGAGGCTGCTGCTTTTTGTGCTTTGCAGTGCTGGCCACTTGTGACATCGGGAGTGAGTCAGTGACTCATTCCCCTGGGCTCCTCTCGGTCCCATTGAGTTTAAATTCATCAGAGAAATACCGATGATGTACCATATCCTGTTGTGCTTTGGAAGATCCTAATGGAGTTGTGGCAGCTCACCAGAAGGATGAGCTGTTTCTCTTGACCTGTGATCTGAAATAATACAGACCAAATCCAACAGATACAAATCAAGGGGAATTTTATCCATGAGTTGCTTCCCTGAACTGTCAGTGAATCCAAGACTGGAGCCTGAGCAGAGGCATTTGGGACAGATGTTTTGGGTTAGAAGTGAAGAGATTGAAGAGCTTATTTTGAAAGAAAATAACTGGGAATATGAAGAGGGCTAGAGGAAAGCCAGTGAGCAGTTCAGGTGTGTAATCTGGTAATAAGCTTAAATGCCGTCCCTTTATAAGGGAAGGAGAAGGAGTGTAGTTTGGCCGTGGTGTGAGCTCAGACAGTGCCTTGCAGCCGTGGTAAGGGCTGGTAGGAGCTCAGCACGGCTTGGGATTTGGAATTGCTGAAGTCTTTCATTCTTTGAAAATGGCCGAGCAGGGCTGCGTTAAAATCAGAGAGCCAGGAGGGCACGGTGAGTGCCCGGCTCCCGGCCGGGATCTCGCTGTTCATGAAGCCACTGCTGCAGGCTGTTTATTTGGGGTGACGCTGCTCTTTCACCCTTTGCCTCTTTGCCCTTTTTATCCCAGCTCAGGGCACTGCCAGACGGCCGGGGAAGAGGGGACAAAGCTCCATCTAGTGTGGAAAGGGAGATATCTGGGAGCTGGCCAAATGAGAAATCCTACAGAAGCTGCCTTTCCCTAGCCCGGGAATGGGGGTTGCTTTTTTTGCTGTTTTTGTTTTGGGGGTTTTTTTTGGTAGCTCGTGAATAGGATTGCAAAGTGCTTTGGCTGTGCAAGTGTTAATTGAGTAACTCCGGCATTCTGATAGCTGATGTTCATTTTCGGTACTGCAGAAGTGTGTGCAGGATAATACTGGCTTTAATGCAACTTTAAATAGTCTGTAGTGTCAATTCAAGGCAAAATTAAATATATATCCTTCTATCAAGATTTGGAATTCTGTAGCCAGGTTTTAGCTGTGTGAAGGGAAGTGACACAGAAGTATAACACTTACAAGGTAGAATATCTTAGTTTAAGATGAAGGTTAAGATTTGTACAAAAATAAACTACAGTAAGATAGATGATAAAATGTGTTATCCTTTTATACTTACATTATCTGCTTTTAAAAACAAGAGAGAATAGAAAATTATCTTGTTTGTTCTGAAGTTTGTAAAAAAATATTTTTTTTTCCTCCCTGAATATTTCAAAAGCCAATTGTAGTTTCCTGAATGTGGCTTTACATCAGCTTCTCTAAAAGGAAGGGAAAAATATTTTCAGTGTATTAGATATATAATGGCAACAAAGTATCAGGCAGCCACTAAATTTCTGAATTCAGCAAGTGATTATATGACCAAAAAAAAAAGCTACTACAGTTTAATCCAGATTTCTTGCATGGGTTATGACAGAAATATTTTTTTTTCCCCTCATCCACCTCTAACATCCCATTCTTAACAAAACACATGCTACTTGTCCTCCTGCCTGTAGTGCCTCTGCTACAGTTCAGTGCCAAAGACCACTGGGCAGAACTGGTCTCTGCCTGAAGTGGTAGATCTGTGTCATCTGTGGGAAGTTGGGATCAAACATCTCTGTGGGTTTTCATTGTTGTTTTGTGGGTTTTCAAGGTTTCCATCTTGTCGGGAATATCGGGCTGCCTTTTGTTTCCAGCATGTTGAGAATATTGGGGATTGTTCCTGCGGGAGGAGGATCATGAGGAAGAGAAGGTGGTGAGTGCAGAGAGGGGGAAGTTGTTTTCCACACGTGTAGGCTGAGGTGAGGGTTTGCAGCACTAACTTTTCTGAGCCAAGAAGCTGAAGAAATAGCGGGGTCACTTCGCCCCAGCAGCACGTTCATCAAACATTTGTTTCGCCCAAAGGTGCAGCTGCAGGTCCTGACTGAGAGCTGCTACAGTGCTGCTCTTTAGGGACAGCAGTACAGTTGGCTGCTGGGCTCCAGCAAGTCTGGAGCTGCACATCATTTCCAGGTGACTTTGCTGCGTGTTTGTGAACCTGGCTGGCTGCTGTAGCACTGTACAGTCGCCTGCTGGAGCCTAAAATAACAGAAGGTGTGAAATGCTGCTCCACAACAATGGTGGGTGCTCCTGCAGGTACTTTGCCAAGGTCACAAACGCTAAGTAAACCAGATTAAACAAAACCCTGTTGCAGGAATGCATGATTAACCGTAGTCTTTGCAGGGTTTATTGGTTATAAGCTAAGCCCTGCCTTTATTTTTTTGTCCTAGTAACTAAGGCAGATGTGAACTTCAAGTCCAGCGAAATATTTTTTGGCTCTTGCCTCTGTTTACATGATTCAGGAGTTTGCAGTAGTTCCACAACAAATATAGCTTTGAACAGAAATAGCCATTCAAGTGCTGTGCTTCTGGCAGTGCAGAACAGATTAGGAGGGTCTAACAGAAAGGCTTGTAAATAGTTTTGAGTCGGCTGCTTTTTTTCGAAAGTAAACAAAGGGCTGTAATGTGTTTTGAAAAGTATGAAGTGGTGTTCCTGCAGCAAGTGACACGGACAGCATGGCTCAGTTGTCACTAAACTGTGCAAAACATGGGCTGTGCAGAACAGTTTTACTTGATTTTTAGAAACTCAGCAGCCGTGTTAATTTTTGAGATTGTATTTTTTTGAATAAAGTTATTTCTGAAGATTTTTCCTGATGTCTCCTCTTTGATATGTGCTTGTGCATTTTAGATGCAACGTGAGACATGCAGAACAGAAGGGTGATTGCAAAATTAAATTAAGGCTGTGTATTAGCAGGACCGTATTTGAGGTGTTAAAAGACCTATAAATAGATTAGGGTGGATCTTTTTGTATATATTTTGACTCTGTGAAATCAAGAAGTGTAAGTGTTGCTTGGATGTTTTTATTTCGAATGAGACTTCATTCTGTGCCATGGTTTTCATTTGGTATTTTTTATTTACATGTGACCCCATGTTTAAGTAATTATTTTCCTCATTCCTTCTCTGATGTTCATGAGCAGTTTCTGAAACAAGATGCAGAATTATTTTGATGAAGGAAGAGGAGGAATTACCATAACAGCCCTTGGAGATGTCATTCCCCAGTGCTGAGGGCTTTAAATCAATGCTAAATATTTCTGTGGAAGACTGCAGTTCCTGCAAATGTGACGAATTTAAAATAGAATTTACAGCTGTTGGATGGCAGGTGAAAAGGTCCCTCCAAATAACATTTGTACTGTCCTGCCCCAGCCACCCTGACATACAGTGCACGCCCTGAGGTTGTTAGCACACTGAAACTGTACCCAGCTTGGGAAATCCCTGAACTCGGGATTTGGGAGAGGTACCTGGTGCAGAGGGGCTGTTTGCTGCATGTGGCTGTACTGAGGATGCTGCTGATGGCATAGCAATGATGCCCAATGAACTGAGGAGGTTTCCTCCCTCCAGGAGCCTTGGTTTGGGATTCTCCCATGTCAGGGATGGTGTGGGGGCATTGAGTGGCCTAAGCAAGGGAATTGAAGGCCACCTGTCTTTGGTTGTTTGCTGTTGGGCAGTTCCTCCATTTTGCTTGGCCTCAATTAGCAAGTTTGTAAACATCACCAGTGCTTCCTTACGTGGGCAGCTGGAGCTTATCCCACCTTCCTGTCTGTGCTGTGAAAACCCAAGGCAGCAAGTCTGGCACATCTGTCCTGCAACTGCGAATCGTAATTGCAGTGTAAATATCCAAATGGTTGGTAAAGGAACTTGTTGCTGAATAAGGGCTTTTTTTACCCCCACCCCAAGTAGTTCAGCTTGCGCAGTCACACAATCCTCTTTGCCCCAATAACTTTTCCACAGATCGACAAAAATGTAAAAGAACTGTGAGCAATGCTTAAAGTCTCTAAAACTAAAGTTTGTTCCAAGCATGAGGATGCTGAGGAGTTGGTTTCTGCAGCTAGGAGAGTTGCTTTGTTAGAAAGAAGAGTTGCTAAAAACATTTGCTGATCTGATCAGGTCCTGTAATGAACAGCTAGTGCTGTGGCTAGAGACCGAAGTGAGAGTTTGCATAATATCTGTCCAAGACTGGTTTAATGTTAAAGTTACTGCAGTGATGTGTTAGGGGTGGGTTATTCCCTTGCACCTTGCATTTCGTGTTGTGAGCAAGTCCTACGTGCTGATAGTGCCGACATACCGAGCGCAGAATTCACTGTGTGGTTTTAATCATGACTGCTTGGGGTTCTTAATCATTTAAAGCAGATCTTCCATAAACACTTTCCCTTTTGCTCCTCAAGATCCTGTTTGCTCAGCATGCCAGAGCGAGGATGTCATCTGCAGGAGATGAGGCTTCCAGCTGCCTCATCCTCTTTGGAAAGTGTTGAATAATGCTGTAACAGTGGAGTCAATAAGCAGAAAACCTTGGATGAATGGAAGGGTTTAGGCTGGGAATCGCTGGTCATGGTAGGCCTTGAGGAGCACTGTGGCTTTTTAGCTGGGAAGGAGTCTGGGCAGGTGAATTATGGATACAAACTATGGACACAACATGGTTGAGCCTTGTCTTCTGCTGAAAACTACCTCTGTGAATAAACTTGCTATCCAGCTGTGGAAGCGATAATTTTTAAACCAGGATGTGATGGAAAGGTGCTGTGAAGGCAGGCCTCGGCACTGTGTAGTTGAAAAGCATCAAAAATTGTGGCGGTCATACGTCATCTTCCCTCTCAGCGACGGTGTTATCGTCTCTATTTACCCAGATAAAAAAAGGTTAATTCTGCATTTTAAAATCAGAAACTACAGAGATTGCTAGTGAAGTGTTATCTCCTCGCTTTTTCTTTTATCACCTCTTGGTTGTTTTAGCAATCTGGCTTTTTGTTTTGCGAATTTGCATAGAGCTCTTTAGAGCGGGAAGTGCCCGTAGATGTGGTGTCTGAAAAATGGTTCAAAAAGCCTTTAACAAGGTCAGACTTTTAAGTGAAAGACAAATCCTTTTCATGCCTTTTTTACCTCTTTGATTTTTTGGTATATTTTCTCTACGTTCGTGATGGAAACTTCGAAAGTTTGAGGAAAGGCATCAAACCAATATTGGGTAATGCAGTCAGCTACGTTTTAAATTCCTTTAGCCCTTCATGGGACAGTTTTAGGCACATGAGGTATTTGTACCTGCGTGCTGCTTTTCTGAGGGTTTCAGCCTGTTTGAGCAGCGGTGGAGCTGGGGAAATGGTGTGAGCACTGTCACATCGACTTTGTACCATTACAGATGTAGTTCAAGCCCTTCAGAGGGGCATGTCCAGTGGCTCCTAGGTGGAGGTTCGCCTAGGTGAGCCTTGAATGCGAAGAAGTTACATCCCAGAAAACAAATTTGTCTTGCACCCACCCTTTCCCTTCATCTTTCTGGTGATAAAGATCGTGAGAAAACGGTGCTGTTACAGACAGCCCTTATCCACTGATGGTGTTAATGGCCTGATCACACCCCTTTTAATTAATGAATGGGAGAAGCGCTTTCAATGCCAGCCCGTGTCTTCGGTTTCTCCCAACCTTGCGGGGCGGTGAGGGTGGTGCAGCCCCTGGGATCCGCTCAGCCCGCGGCGGTGCCGGGAATTTATCCCAAACCCCGCGGATCCGGGATGCTGCGGATCCGTGCCCATCAGGAGGCTGTGCGGCGCTCCCATGCAGGTGAGACAGGACGCAGCAAGATGCTGACTCCAAACTGCTGGGCTGTTTTGGAGTCCCTTCGTGAGAGCCCCGGGCCGAGCTGCCTCAAGCCCGTGGTTTTCCCCTCGGTAGGTGCTGGATTGCCCAGGTCTGCAGTGCCGGCAGCCGCTGCCCGCGTTGCTGCTCCGTGGGGATTGGAGTTGCCAGGTCCTTATCTGGAGCCTCCCCTGGAGACACAGCCGGCCCGGACGCCGCTTGACTTTCACCCGGGGGTGCTCAGCAAAAGCCCTTGGACACAAAATTGGGGGCAAAGATGGAAGCTGTTCAGATGTTCATGCCCTGCTCCTTTGACAGCCTCTGTCTGTGAGTGATGCTTTCGCGGTGCGCCGTGAGCGGATTGTTGTGGGGTTGATTTGGTGTGGTGGAGTTTGTGATCTGGGCATTGAAGATCCCGTGCTTGGGAGCCAGCTGCTGTCCTCTGCAGAGCCACAGCAGCTGGGCTGAGCGGCTCAGGTACCGATGATGACTTTCAGGAGAGAAAGATACATAACACTCTGTGTTTAAATATATACACATAGGTGTCTCTTCTGAAAATTCATGGCAAAAACACGCCTCTGTCTGTGAATGATGCTTTCCCGGGGCGCGGGGTTGATTTGGTGTGGTGGAGTTTGTGATCT